>OY723400.1:83985270-84585270 GCA_963210345.1 Inga oerstediana
CATAAAACACTTTAAGCCATTGGATACACCTTGATAAAAAAAAGTCAACAACAATTATTTGGTATAGTACATCTTTTTAATTCACAGCCAAACGTTTCCCCTTTTACATACAGCAAATTGACTGTTATGAAAGAAGCCTGATAAATTTTAGACGCCTGATAAATTTTTGACGCTTCACGTCTTCTATGAAATTGGAGATTTTCCTCTCTTGGAGAGAGTGGATCTATGAGAAGTATAATAATACGAGATAAAGAAGAAAATAGTGTATAAAATCTTTAAAACGTGGATAATATTTTCTTTTCGGTTTAATTTGCTCTCATTTATACCTTTCATATAGGGTGTAATTTGGATTGATGAGTAAATTTCCTCTAAGATATAATGAAAACTCTTGAGTATGGATTGCATTCTTAACACTTAAGTCAAGATAATAATGACTTTTACAAAATGATAATTTGATGTCTTGTTGTTGTGTGATGTAAAGTCTTGTATGTGAATGAACTGATGATGATGGGTATTTATGGTTTATAAAGTGATGCTTTGAAGTGATAGCAACACCTCTTCAATTGAAAGTCGTAACAATTTGTTAAATTCATGAATTATCAGTGTTGATTAATGAACATATATATGAAGAGTTATATTTTTATATTATATAGAGTTTTCGTATAAACACAACATAGCATTTCTCCAAGTGATTGTTACTACACATGTCTCTTTAGGAATTAAAGATAACTTGGTGACTCTTAATATTATAACTCCTTATACAACTTAACATATAAATTCTTTAATTTGAATATGACTTTACAAAAAACACATCCCTTCATTTTAAACTATTCCAACATTTTAGCACTATATAATATAAATAAGGAAATTAATATTTTTTTGAGTCAGAGGAACCCAAAATTTATCCTCTCATTAAAAGGAGTGAGAGGGTAAATTTTGAGTTCTTTTCACCCAAAAAGATAATTTACTCCTCCACTCCCTTCCCTCTCGTCCTCTCCCCTCAAACCAAAATATTAATTTTGACTGCCAAATAAATTTATTTGATTATATGCACTTCCATGTAGCACCAAGGCATTGCCAACTTATGTCAATAAAGCTGTTAATATGTCAAAAAATTTGATATATCAAGTGGACACTTTTAGGTCAAATTTTCTCTTAATACAAATGATGTAGATGATATGTGGATCTATTAATTAATTCAATATAGTTTATTAATTAAATGTCAAATTTAACATGGAGAATGGTTAAGACAATATTAATACAATTTAAAAACTTCTTAGATCACATTAAAAAAAACTTTAAAACACCTAGCGTTCTTGAATAAAATCTTTTTGAATGAAGGTACACCATAATCTAATTAAATATGAAAAAAAATTAGCCGGTGCTTAGCTGTAAAGCCAGAAAATACGGAAATGACATACCTATTAAGGGCTTGTTTGGTATGAGGGGATGGGAGAGAAGGTGGGTGGAGAGAAAATTTTTTTGAGTTGGATTTAAAAAAAAAAAAGAAAAGTGGGGTTAAAAGTTTTACATTTATTTTTCTTACTTTTTTATCTTACATATTCTCTATATTAAAATTTTATAACCCTATTTCTTCAATTTTCTTAAATCTAACTCGTAAAATTTTATAACCCCATTTCTTCTAAAGATCCCATGACGACTTTTCTTCCTGTCTATCTTTTATGTTTTTTCGCCAACCCGGTCCCATGATAACTTTGTCTGATTCGACCACGTGCACTATGTGGGAGGAATGTCAACTTATAATCAACTTCTATTTGAGCTTTTATCAACTTATTGGATGTGTTTGGATTAATTTTTTTAATAGCTTTTACGACTTACGAGATAAATGTGTGAGAGGAGTTTTGTCTCGGATTACGTAAACCATGGTTTAAAACCATGATTTGAAATCATGATTTAAAATGTTACCAAACACACAGAGGTCTATCAACTTTATGGTCAGCAATGCTTTATCAATTCCACAACAAACAACTACTTAATCACGCGTGATGCTTTGTCACTTCCATACCAAACAATCACTTAATTAATCACGCGTGTAACTAGAATTTTATTATAAGGAAAATCCCATATACTGTTTGTACTTCTGATTTTCTTTACTTTTTAATTTGGCAACTCAATTTTGTGTGTTTTTTTATTCCCTCCTTTTCAAATTACCTCCGTTAAACACGTCAGTCTTGTTGGAAGATACTACAAAACCTTTAGAAATTGCCTTTTACTTTTCTCATCACCACAATCAGTATTTATCTTCACTATAAGGAAGTTTTACATTTTGGACACTAATATAGTTCTTCATACTCCTTTCTATACAATACGTAGTCATTAGGGCAATAATGTATCCTTTTATACTTCATACACATCATAGATAAGATTTTCTTCGCCTCATACATACGATTTGGAAGTACATTATCCTCTGGAAACATATCACACAACAATTTAAGTAATAAAGTGAAACTATTATTCGTCTATCCACAAGTTGCCTTTAAATTGACTAAGTGTAAAATACCTGACAAGCTATTATATATAGGTGATTGTGCAAAACATTTTACCTCAATATCTGAATCATTTTCTTCATTCAATCGTCATCTCCGACATCAAAAACTTTCTTCTCGTGGGATGCACGAGCAGGTACTTTCTCACCATGCCATATCCACATTGTATACCGAAGATTTATTTTATCACAAAATAAGTGATCTCTTATATCATCAATATCCCGTCGACTCTCATTTAAATAATTGATACATAGACACAAACATTTCCAATTCTTACTAGGCGCATTCATTTTAGTAAATTCAATAAATTTTTCCGCTTCATTCCCATATTCTTCACTAGTTCTTAATGCATTCATCCAACTGTGATCCATTTTATTACCACTTACTCCATTTCGACAACACTCAAATTTACCATTATGCTAATTAAAAAATTGACCAAATTTAAAGACAAAGAAAATTGCAAAGTTCTATTCAAGACCCTATATATATTGGATAATTTACATAAAGAAGCTAAACACTGTATACAAATCATGGAACCCAAAAACAGAAACATTATGAAGTTAACCATTAACCAAACTGCAAACTACTCAAATGAGCAAGCACCAAAAAATAAATCACTACCAAAAGTTTATCATTATGCTAATTAAAAATTTGACAAAAACTTATCAATGTGACAGACTAGTAGCAAAGAAACTTCAATGCAAATCATATAGAGTTACCATTACCAATCTATAATATTGAAAAAATTTTAATACTAGGCAAACACTGTCACAACCACCCCATATGGAGTTATTTCAAACATGATTGTCTTTAATAGGAAGATACTTGTGCCTAAGAGGAAAAAAAACAGCCTCGGGATTGGAATAATAATAGAGCTCATTTGGAGTTTCTTGTAAATACATAAGGAATAACAAGGATCGTAGGGAAAAAATTAATATAATCATTACAGAAACTTCAAAATATAAACTAATCATGTAAATGTGTTAACTAAGAAGAACCACCCATGTCGCTGGCACTGTGTTGTTCATTTGAAGGAAAGTGGTTGGTAATTAGTGTATATTTATCAACCTTGGGGGCCCATTAAGATAATGTTTTGATGTGAGCAGGGGATAAAAATAGAGCGTGAAATTTGACTGACTCTTTAAAGGTTCTAGAAACCACAAAAACCAAAGTGTGAAGAAGAGAAAAAACAAACCATTCATTCATGGGTATTGACTCAGTATATCCTTATCTAATTCGACTCTTGGTACCTGAAGCAACACTCGCTGCCGTCGCCTCAATACCTATCCTATCTAATGGGGTTGGATGATGTTTTAGTCTGGACCCCAGCGGTTGATGGAAGATTTATAGTCAAATTAAGCTACAGGCATGAAAGAGATCTAATCCTAAAAAATAGAAATAAAGCCAGCACCTCATGTGTACTTTCATCCTCTATATGGCAGCATATGTGGAAGATAAAAGTTGTTCCTCGGGTGCAACAGTTCTTGTGGCGTGTTCTAACAGGCTCGGTGGCCACTAATGGAGCTCTTTTTCAACTAAAAAAATCCATAAATAAAGCATGCCTTGTTTGTGATGTAAATGAAGAGACTATGGAACATACGTTCTTTGGGTGTCCATGGACAAGATGTGTATGGTTTGGATGTTATCTATGAGCAAAAACAAATGTGATGACCATTTAGAATTTTAATGTTTGGTGGTTAAAAATTGTAAATGATAAATATGAATTCCTAGAGTCGGATGTCTCTTTAATCTGCTGGTTACTATGGCACATTTGGCAACGCAACGCGAAGGTTTTCAACCTAGCTCATCCAGACCTTGCACAGATGATTGAAGCATCCAATATAGCAAACCAAGAATTTTGGGCAGCGATGGAAAACGTAACCTCCGTTCCTGCACAGCCACCTAGTATGAATCAACCAATACCGAATGAGGTTTGGTCTCCTCCACCCACGGGCTTTCTAAAATTCAACTGTGATGGTGCTTTCAAACTAGAG
Organism: Inga oerstediana; assembly: GCA_963210345.1. Lineage (NCBI taxonomy): Eukaryota > Viridiplantae > Streptophyta > Magnoliopsida > Fabales > Fabaceae > Inga > Inga oerstediana. The sequence continues at coordinate 83,989,772 of OY723400.1, forward strand.
GCTAATGCTGTAGCTATGGGGATTGTTTGCAGAGATGAATTTGGAAGCTTTCAATGGGGTTTCATAGATAAAATTAAATCTATATTTGCATTTATGACTAAAGCCCTTGCATTACGTCGAGCTTTAATGATAGCTGTAGATTTAGCTCTAGACAAGGTGGTCTTTGATCTGACTGCTTACTTCTGAAAAAATGTGTTGATGTGAGTCAACCAAGTCTTGCTGTTTGGAAATGTAGGGGAATTGTCCAAGATATCATAAATCTCATTACATCTAAGGTTGGGTTTTCCCTCTCATTTACTCCTAGACGGGGTAATGTTGCAGCCGACACTCTTGCGGCTGAAGTTCTTAAGGGAGTGAGCCCTACCGGATGGGTGTTCTCACCATCACTCTCTTTGGTACCTATTCTAATCTCAAATGCTTAGGGATTGAACGACTGTCCTACTATTTCCCCCTCACCAACCAGGAGGATGGGCATTGGCTAATCTGTTGTTTCTATGCTATTTTCTATTTGTCAGTTTTCTTTTCATTTGTTGCTATTTGATTTCCCCTTAGTATGAACTCTTTGTACTATATTCATTTTGAAGTAATATCCAGAGTTTCTTTTGACCAAAAAAACAATACTTACAATTAAAACTTATCTATATCATAATCTAACTTAAATAGCTAAACTCTTGGCTAATATTATCCTAACAAGCTTAGAGACCACATTTCGACTTTTATAAACTAATATAGAATTTGAGCGTCTCAGAATAAGGTCTAGCCAATGTTGCAATTATAATGAATAACTATCGACTATAGTTGTAGTTCTATATTTCTTTTAAGTATTAGAAATCTGCACTAGTTGACACTCACATACAATACAGATCCTAACTTTAAATCCTTTCCAACGAATTGGCAAAAAAAAAAAAAAAAAGCCCTGTCGATCAAGCAACTTACAAACAAAATTTTAGACTTGTCATTTCAAGCAGTAAATCCCAAATATAATTGCCATTCAACTTTCAACACTTAGTTTAATTTTGACTACTAAATAAATTTGTTTGATTTTATGCACTGCTATGTAGCACTAAGTCATTGCCAACTCATGTAGAGTTGTTAATATGTCAAAAAACTTCTAGATACCCAGTACTTAAGAGTAAAAACTTCCGGGTCAAATTTTTCTCTAAAACAAATGATGTGGATGACATATGGACTTGCTAACTCAACATACTTTGTTAATTACATGTCAAATTTAACCTGGATAATAATTGTGACAACATTGCTGCTATTTAGAATTTTCTAAGGCGATATTTAACACAAAAAAAAAATTTCAGAATACTTTGCATTAAGAGGTGGTAAAACGGGTTGGGCCCATGCTTTTTGCTGGGCTCTTGCTAGCCTGCCCCACCGGGCTGGGGGCTAAAGTGGGCTGGCCCGCTTTTTTTTTTTTTTTTTTTAATTTTTTTATTTTTTTAATAAAATAAATCTGAATATCTTTGTTGCCTCTGCTTTAATGATGTGCTTAATTCATTCTTCATACTTTTTATTTAACACTTTTATTTTTATATTTTATTTATTTATTCTATTATTATTAAATTTTAAAGAGATATGTTTATATGTTTTTGTTGTGTGAGTATATGGAAAAAAAAAGGAAAGTAAAGAATAAAATTGACTTCTTAACATAAATGTATAAAAGAAAAGAAGTGTGATGTGAGTGAGTGAAAGAAAAAGGGAGTGGGAATAAAAAAAAAGAGTGAAAATGTAAAAAAAAAAATAGGTGGGCTGCCGAGCTCGGGTTGGCATATTGCCAGCCCACAAAGGCAGCCAACCCCATTGGGTTGCCAGCCCGCGACGGGCCAGCTTGCAACCCACGACCCATTTTACCAATACTATTTGCATTCCTAAATAAAAATTTTTGAAACAAATTTATACAATAATATACTTTTTTTTTTATCAAAATCCAATAATATAATTAAATATGAAAAAAAGGGGAATTATAATAAGGTCCCGCCCAAAAGAAAAAATGAAAAATTGGTCTCATAGGGTTGTTAATCGTGCTCCTCAGGTTATTAATTTACGCCCTTAGAATTATTAACGGGATCGTTTTTTTATTTTTTCTCTTAGACGGACCTGATTATAATTCTCCCCCAAAAAAGTAACCTGTGCTCAGCTGTAAAGCCAGAAAATACGGAAATGACATACCTATTAAATAGAGTCGGGAATCAGGACCAGCCCGACCCTACAAGGCCGGCCCTTGACGGGCCAGGGCCTAATAGGGCTGACTCTAAAGGGCTTGGGGTCAAGAAAATTACAGTTTTTCAAAGCCCGGCCCGAGAGCATCAGGGCCAGGGCTAGCCCGCAGGGCCGAGAAGTCCTTTTCACAATATTTAACTATTTTTCCTGTGTATTTTTCCCAAAGAGATATAATTAGTAAATAACAACGATTAAAGTTTAAATAACACATCTCTTGCAACAAACAAACATAGTTACTAATGTATAATCAAAGGTAAAATCATGTCTATAAATAACTCACACAAAGGCCAAAGTATAAGAAGGCAAGAAGTTGAATACTCTAACCTCTAAGCAACATAAGTACTACGACTATAATTTTCACCTTCTTTGCCACTATCATCAATTTCAAGGACATTCGATTGTGTTTCATTTTGAGTAGTAGGTTCAAGTAGTCAAATAATCACAACCTCCATCGAAAAGCATACTTCATCAGGCAGAACAGTATATAATATGATTTTATTCTAACAATATATTCAAAAATCATACTAAAAAATCACAATATAATTCAATTAGACAAAACAATATACTCAAAAATCATACTCTATACAATATAAGGATAAAGTGACATATAAATTCAATAAGGCAATTCAAAAATGTAACATGGTTCCCTTTCCAAGCAAAAAAAATGAAAAATAAACGGGCTTAAAGGGCAGACCCTTTTAAGCCCGATGTCCTACAGGGCCGGCCCTTTTAAGCCCGACTTCCTTTTAAGGCTACAATTTATAAACCCGGCCCTTAAAGAGCTAGGGCCTAAAAGGGCCAGCCCAATGGGCTTGGCCCATTTTCCCGGCTCTACTATTAAAGGTCCCATGACGACTTTTCTTCCTGTCTGTCTTTTATGTTTTTTCGCAAACGCGGTCCCATGATAACTTTGTCTGATTCGACCACGTGGTGCACTATGTGGGAGCAATGACAACTTGTAGTGTGTGTTTGACTGTCTCGTCCTAAATTTTTCGAATCCATTTTCTGAAGATGCATAGGAATTGGTCCATCTCCTTATCCTGGATAGTGATTATTCCTTATCTCTAATTTGATGTATGTATGTGTTGGCGGAAAAAAAAATTTGATGTATGTATGTACCGTGCAGTGATTTAAGTTTTTACATATTTTTTTTGGACCTCTCTCACTCTGTAATACTCTTCACCACTCTCTACTCTGAAGCTCTTCACTGGGACCTGCTTCACCAAAAATTGAAATCTTTTTTCGGAATCAACACTCACCAGAACACCTCCAGAAAAAGGCTGGCTCCTCCTCTGATCTGATCTGCCTATGTTCTGGGTATGCACAGCTCATCACTGCATCCTCTGTTTTTTAATTAATTTCTCTTCTCAGTTGTGCTAATAATTATTTGATGTTGAATTCTGATTCTTATAGTCTATCAGTGGTTTTTGCAGAAAAATGTCAAGTTCATGACTTTAACTCGGTAGATTTTTACTTTGACGCCTTCTGCTTATCAAGAAAAAGGTAAAATGGACAAAACAACAAAAATAATAGCATTTAAGTTTGGAACAGCGTCATCTTGATATTACCTAAGCGTATAGGGATCCTCTTTTAGCCATGTTCTGGGTAAGCATGAGCCATTACTAGTTCTTTTTCCATAAATTTTTCTAGTGAGTAGGTTGTTGTAATATTCGATATTGAAACAGCTTTAGGACTCGGTGTGTATTTATATATATGGTTCTGAATCTTGCAATCGAAAGCATTGGGTGTTTCATAAAAGTCAAGCTCATGAATTTAACTCAGGAGATCGATTCCAAGTACCTGAAGCCGCTCTTAACTGATGACGGAGGAAAGGCTAGGAAGGGAAAGAAGAATAAAATAATGGAATTGCTTGATTACTAGTAAGTGATTTTTGCTGCTCAACATAACACAAGTGGGAGAAAAATGAGCCAATTTCATTTCTTGAGTAAAAAAAGCTTATATACACGATTGCTTCTTCTGATTTGACTAGACTGTCTCCTTTGGATTCACTAAATCTTTTCATCGGGATCAAGACTCGCACGTCTGCCAATAGCTTGTCTATGAAATAACTCATTTATAATAGTTTATTTTTGGGTAATAAATACTTATAAATTGTGATTCATGGTATGTGAGGTAAGTATGTGAGAGGAATTTTATCTTGGCTTGCGTAATAAGGACTTATTCTCTAAAATTAAGTGATCCCAAACACAGCTTAAATTTATGCCGTCACTCTTTTTCAATTAATTTCTGTTGTGTGTGAGTTGTGATAAATATGATGTTGAAAGAGATTTACATGTTACTTTTTTTAACCTCAATTTATAGTTGATGTTGGTTTAATGCTGGTTTTTGCAGGAAAAAAAAAAGTGAAGTTCATGCTTTTACTCAGGAGATTATTATATTTCTTGATTGATGCTAGTTTTGCTTAGTGCTTATCCGTATAATGCTGAAGAGGGAGAATAATCAAGAAGACTGAACAATGCCGACGCCTGATAACTAATATGTAAGTGACTCCACATTTTACTTAATTAATTCAACATTTCATTTTCCCTTATATCATTTTATTTGCCTCCATTGAACATTTAATAGATCTGATTCCACTGGATGTGGTGAATTTTATTGGGCATGCATGTATTAACAAAAGATAATAAACATAAACTGCACTTATTTATATTAAAAACGACTGTTTCAAAAAACATTTTGGTATAGAAAGGACATCAAGAAATCTGATAACAAACCTATCTTTTTAGTTGCAAGACATAAATATATATCACCCAGTCTAGCTGGGTTTCCATCAAAGCCACGGCTACATAAATATTTTATTTAAACATAAATTTTTATTGAAATTTATTTTTTATTCCATAATAAGAAAAGAAGAAAAATACAAAATAGGAAAAATGATAAGTCAAGAACATATAAATAAGTAATTAAAAATTTTCGAACATAAGTTCAAATTTTGTGTTCCTCTGAAGAGCATATTCATCTTGTGGTTCATTTGGAGAGGATAGATCTTGAGACTTAGACCAAGGGAAATAGGGGATGGAATATTAAGAAGAAAAATTTTACTATTTTTGAAAGTTGTCCCTCTAATATTCTTTCCTCTTTAATTTTCTTCTCATCTAAACTAACTATGTTTGTCAGAAAAGAAAAGTGAGGGGAAAATAGGGTGAGAGAACATTATAACTAAAAACTTTCAAAAATGGTAAAAAATTTACTATTTTTAAAAGTATTGCCTCCTAGGATTTTTTTTCTCCCATAATTTTCTCTCCATCCAAATATAAGGTTAGAGACAAGTAATGCTCAAGCAAGTCAGGTTAGACTATGTCATGATTAAGTCTAACAGCTTCAATTTTTTTTTTTTTTTTGCCCGACTAACAGCCCCAAATAACAAGTTATAATATGAATGTTATAATTATAATTATCTAATACAAATATTTTTTTAATTTTAAAAATATTAACCGAAACCTTTTAGTAAAATTGGTTTGCCTAGAAGAAATATCAACTGCACTAGCAAGTTAACATTTGTATCAAACTTATCTGGATTTTTAATTCAAAACATATTTAACTAATTTGATTAAATTAAGAAAGTTAGTTAAATTAGTTAATATGATCTATATTTTCTAAAACACTATAATCATCTTCCTTAATTCCCTCATCCCCTCTCCTCCTAAATTATTTTTGAGGAAGCATCGATAGGGCTAAATTAGAAAAAAAAAGTGACAAATATGAAAAATACATTTTATATTTAAGATCAATATCAACTCAATAAATATATTCTACATTAAAGATAGAAGGAAATATATAATATCATCACCTAACATTTCTTGAATCGTTTCCCCGCAGGCTGTGAGGTTTGTCAATGGCTGAAATATTTGTTCCTGCGGCTGCAACTCTGGTGACACCTCTTGTGAATCTTGGGCTTAAACAATTAAGGTTCATAGCTGAAGAAGCCGCCACTTCTCTTGCTGAGAAGCATAAAGCGCTGAATGATGGATTAGAGTCGCTACTTGCTTTACTAAGGGACAAAGACAGGGAAGTTTTGAGCGATATACAGAAAGATCCATCTGATGTTTACGTGCTTTGGAAGAGGCGTGTATTAAATATTGAGAAAGAGGTGGCTTCCTTGAATAAAGAATATGAAGAAGTGAGGGGAAAGAGACGCCGTATTCTAAAAAGACACAGTCTTAAAAAGAAGATCAAAGGGGCACTCAATGAAGTAATCACACTTCTTGAAAATTGTCTGGAGAAGATTCTTGTTGATAAGCTGCCAGAGCGGGTGGTAAAGGAGATTGGTGTTCCACCAATTGAGGAGTATCCGACTCTTCAAAAAGCTCTACAACACATTTTGACTCTGCTGCAAATTAAAGGAGTAAAATGTGTGGCACTTCATGGACAAAAAGGGGTGGGGAAAACAATAATAATGCAACACTTGAATAACCACTTTCATGATGGCGTTCGCAAGTTGTTTGATATGGTCATTTTTGTCAAAGTGCCGTCTGATGAACAGACTGATCTTCACATTCTGCAGAAATTTGCAGATCGAGTAAAGGTGGACAGAGAAGGTAATGAATTCGAAGTTGCTGGAAGAATACAGAAAGTTCTTGAGAACAAAAGATATTTTCTGATTTTAGATGGCGTAAGGCACCCACCCGACGGGATTTGGGAAAAGTTGGATGTTTCAAAAGACAACAGAGATAGTAAGGTGGTAATAACCACTCACTATCCTCTTGCTTTGAAATCAAAATTTGTTGACAGGAAAGTTGAGCTCCAAATGTTATCTCCAAATGAAGCATGGAAGATGTTTCGAGACATTGTTGGTGATAATCATTTACCACACATGCCAACCGCTAAACTGGTATGTAGGAGGTTCTGCTCTCGTCTTCCCCTGCTTATAGATCCTATTGCAAAGTCTTTTAAATATCAAGAGTCTCCTACTGATTGGCAGAAGGCTTTGAACGAGTGGACACCTTGGCCTCAAGTTGGAGTGGATGGTTTAAAACAGTTATACTCGAAGTTGGAAATTTGTTATAAACTGTTGGGTGATTTAAGTAAACAAAAATGCTTCCTTTATGCTTCACTATATCCTGCAAACAGCAAGATATACACTGATTACTTAGTAGAGTGTTATGTAGCCCAGGGCTTTCTCGGTGATGTTGATGCAACTATTAAGTATAGTGGAATGCGCAGTTGTATTAATACAATATTGAAGCATCTTGTTAATGTCGCATTCTTGGAGGAAGGGGAACAAATGAAGTACGTTAAGATGAATGATCTATATAGACAACTTGCTTTGTATATATCATCCAAATATTCAGATTTGGATTGTAAAATTTATGTTGATAAAGAAGAACATGAGGAGTCATTTAGATCAGAATCATGGAATGCTAGGTGGGTTTCTATGGTTGGGAGTAAAAGGGATAATCTACCAGCAAGCCAACATTGGGGGTGTCTTCAAACACTATTACTACAAAAGAATCTGAGGTTGGTTGAAATACCATCAGATTTTTTTTACAGCATGAGCAATCTTCTTGTGTTAAACTTGTATGGTAACAAAATAAGCAAGTTACCATCTTTGGAAGGATTAACTGGGCTTAAGGTGTTATATTTAAATGGGTGTTCAGAGCTGAAAATACGTTCACAAGAGATCCATTCACTCCAACATCTTGAAGTATTGGATATTCGGGGTACTAGAGTAAATTTAGTGCCTTGCTTGAAAAGTTTGAGGTGCCTAAGAATCTCATATATTGCGAGCAGTAATTGTCATGGAATTTCAAAGCTTCATAAATTAGAAGAATTGACTATTGAAGTGAAATCCCTACCGCAATGGTGTAATGGTGCTGAAGATATTATACAAGAAGTTGCTTCTTTGGAGAATCTAACCACTTTTAGATGCAGCTTTCCTTCTTCAGAAACCCTTGGAAAATTCCTAGCGACTAGCAAATCATGGAGAGGTAAAAAATTTACTTCATTTCAATTTTTTGTGGGATGTGACAACTCACAACATCCAAAAATCATTGAGTTCTTTGGTGATAGAATTTCCAAGTATGTGAAGTATTGCAATGGTGACGAAAAAGATGACACCGCAATCACTGAAATGCTCCCTCATGTTGAGGCATTTGAGCTGATATGTCACAAGAGTGTTAGGACTTTATTAGAGCTGGTAAAGACATCAAACTTGGAATGTCTTCGAGGTTTACTTATAGAAGGGTGCAATCAAATGTCAGTTGTTGTCGCAGGAGATATGTTTTACAATGCTATTAATGACAGCTTACCTGAAAATGTTGGCCTCCTGCCAAACTTGGAGCAATTACATTTGGATAATTTGCAACATCTTGGCATTGTTTTCAAGGGTCCCTTACATCCTGGAAGCTTTTCAATGTTGCATAATTTGACATTGAAGAACTGTTCAGGGTTGACAAGTATCTTTCCTGAGGTAGCAGTTGATGATTTCCCGGAATTGCAGAAGTTAGTGGTTCAAAATTGTTCAAAAATTGAGGTTCTTATCAAGGTCACTGAGCGAGAGCAAAGCATACTTCCAAAATTGAAGGTGCTGATATTGAGTGACTTGTTGAACTTCAAATCCATATGCCCAAATGAAAATTTAGCATGGTGTTCGTTGGAGCAGTTAAGTATACAAAAATGTCCTGTGTTGAAAGCTTTACCCTTCAACACAACCAATGCAGCTAATTTAAGAACCATTGAAGGAGAGAAAGAATGGTGGAGCAATTTGGAGCGGACTCATCATGTGGTTCACGAGCGATTTAAGTCTTCGTTTTCAGCTTCTACTTAATATTTTCTTTATGCTTTTGATACTTATATGATAATGTTAGTGTCAAAAGTAAAAGACTTGTTTGTATTCAGGTGTTGCCTTGTTGTACTACTACAAAAAAACGGTTTTAACGTCCTTTTTTAAGGTCTTTAAACTTCTGAAAATAAGGGGACGTCTATGTGAGCGACGTAGCAATTATATATATACAAACTTGTATGCTTTTTTATGCTTTCAAATAATAGTACGTAGCAAAATCTCAAAAACATTATATACAAACATATATATAACATAATATTGTCCAATGTTTGCTATATTATATCTCTGTCGAGCTTAATAATGCTCATCATTGTGTCTATCTTACTTTTATTTCACAAATTGAAAAATTAATTAAATTGGTCATCTGTTATTATAGTAGGAAAAACACGTGCAACTTTTCCTATAAAACCTATATTTTAAAATGAGAATATTAAACATGGAAGGAAAAGAAAGTGAGAAAAAATATGAAATTATTAAGCATGATGTAAGGTAAAAAAAATATTAAACGAGGAAGCCTGTTATTTCTAGGAAAATAATACGGAGTAGTTTTATTTCTAGGATGCCACTTGTTTTACTGTGCGGGTTATTTTGCATCAGTATTCAGGGAGTTTATGCAAGTGTTGTCCCTAATATAGAGTCTTTCACAAGGCATTCTCCAACCGAATCCTCTGCATTTGTCAGATTGTTTTAGATAGGAACCAAGAATTTCAAGTTTTCTTGAGAAACAAACAGATGCATCAAGCTAGGAACTTCAGATTCCAATTATGAGAGTAAAAAGACATGCTGATATTCTGGGTGCCTCAATTGAATCTGAAGAAGAGGAACTCATAGCTGATGAAGTGGGTCTTGAGGATGATTTCCCTTCAGAACACTGTTATGGAGCCCTAAACAAAGCCTCCCCAATGAATAAATCATCTTTTGTGTGGAACTGCCAAGGGGTAGCATCAAATAGCTTTCATAGAGTACTCCAGTCCTTGTTAAAAGGCTACAAACCAGATGTGGTGGTCTTAGTTGAACCGTGCATATCAGGAATTAAGGCTAATAGAGTGATAATGAAGCTTGGTTACTCACACTCACATCGTGTTGAAGCAGAAGGCTACCCAAGGGGAATTTGAATTTTATGGAAGAATACGGTTACTATCCAAATCTTAATAAATCACAGACAATTTGTTCACACCATAGTCAGGGAGAGCACAGGGGGACAATCAATTAACTTCACAGCCATATATTGAAGCCCTCATCTCACACTTCGAAATCGCCTATGGGAAGAGCTATCAAAAATCTAGATTCCGGTTTCGAGTCAATGGCTGCTAGTTGGAGATTTCAATGCTACCGTTTCCGAAGAAGAACGATCAGGAGGAACCCGCCATATGCGTTCAGGGAATAACGCCTTCAAAAGATTCATTCAAAGCAATGGGCTTTTAGATTTGGGTTTCAGCGAGCCCAAATTTACTTGGTAGAGGGGTGCACTGAAAGTTCGACTAGACAGGGCCTTGGGTAACAACAACTGGATCACAGCTCAACCCAATACACAAGTCTTGCATCTTCCCTGAATGCAAAGTGACCATAGGCCACTACTTATCCAGCCGGTGAGAAGGGAACAAAATAGGCCAGGAACTTTTCGATTTTTTGCGTCTTGGATTCTTCATCCCACATCCAAAGATCTTATTAATAGAACGTGGAGCTCGGAGAAAAGCTTTCAAGAGAACGTTGAATATTTTACCAAGGAACCGACCAACTGGAATGTTGAAGTGTTTGGAATGATCGAGCAAAACAAACGAAGGCTCCGAGCACGTATATCAGGGATACAATGAGCCTTGGAATGACATCCGTTCTCATCCCACCTTATAGACTTGGAGTGATCCCTCCTCACTGAGTATGAAGATATCCTTTTGCGTGAAGAAGTTTTATGGCTGCAAAAATCAAGAAGCAAGTGGATTAATGATGGTGACAGAAACACTAAGTACTATCATACCAAAGCAATGATCAAGAGGAGGCGCAGTAGAATACTAATGCTACAAAATGAGGAAGGACAATGGGAGGATGACCAGGAGAAGCTCAGTGATATGGCTACACACTATTTTCGCAATATATATACTGAGGAACCAAACCAAAGTCCCCAATTCAACTATACAAGTTACTTTCCTCGAATCTCTGACATCAATTATACTCTTCTTGAATCCCCTTTAACAAAAGAGGAAACTAAAAAAGCCCTTTTTGACATGCATCCCCTCAAATCACCTGGAGCTGATGGACTGCATGCGCTCTTCTTCCAATCTCAGTGGGAGGTGCTTGGCGACTTGATTTTCAAAGAGGTGAAGGATATATTTGAAAAGGGAACAATGGATCCGAAACTAAATAGCACTTTAATAGCATTGGTACCAAAAGTTGAGAACCCACAAACACTTAAAGAGTTCAGACCAATAAGTCTTTGCACGACAATCTACAAGCTAATCACGAAGATAATAGCTAATCGTCTCAAGCCAATTATGCCTCAACTGATTCTCCCCCACCAAGTGAGCTTTATAAAGGGCAGGTCCATAATAGACAACATAATCATCTCGCAGGAAGTTATACATTCAATGCGCAAGAAAAAAGGGAAAGCTGGGTGGATGGCTATCAAAGTAGATTTAGAAAAGGCCTTTGATCGTATACGCTGGGAGTTTATTGAAGAAACTCTTCACGAAGCTAGGTTTCCTCTGAAGCTTATTACGCTTATCATGCACTGCATCAAAACGCCATCTATGCAAGTCATATGGAATGGTGTAGCCTCAGAAGTTTTCCATCTGGAACAGGGTATAAGACAGGGAGACCCGCTGTCCCCTTACATCTTTGTGTTATGCATGGAACGCTTGTCGCAAGCTATTAGCAAGAAAGTCTCAAGTGGGTCCTGGAAAGCAATCAAAATAAGCACTGAAGGCCCACCCTTATCGCATTTGTTCTTCACAGATGATTTGATCCTTTTTAGCACAACAAAGCAAACACAAGTGCAACTCATTCAAAAGCTCTTGGATTCTTTCTGCATGTCTTTGAGTCATAAAGTCAGCAGTATGAAGACCAAAGTATTTTTCTCTCCAAATGTGGAGCAATAAGAGGTAAGCCGAATTTGCACCAGGTTGGGATTGGTTGGGATTCCAAAGTACCAACAACCTAGGTAGGTACCTGGGAGTCCCGCTCTTACACAAGAGAATTACAAAGGACACATACAGGTACCTGGAGGAACGGGTCAAAAACAAACTCTCTGATTAGAAAGCACAATCACTCTCACTTGCTGGTAGAATGACTTTGACCCAGTCAATACTTGGAGCAATACCAATGTATACTATGCAATCAACGCGAATACCAGCCTCGTGTAGGATGAAGTTGGAAGCTCTTGCACGAAACTTTATCTGGGGAACAATTGAAACTCACAGGAGTGTGCATCTTATTAAGTGGCAAGACCTCTGTCAACCTAAGAGGTGTGGAGGAAGTGGTTTGAAGAATTTTGAAGGATAGAATTCAGCTCTTCTCATGAAAGTTGTCTTTAATATCATTGCCAACCCAGACAAATACTGGGTAAGGATCATACGAGCAAAATATGGGTGGAAAGATAACATTGATCATATTCGAACACCAAAAAATTCCTCCTATCTCTAGTGTAGCCTAGCTAATCTTTGGCCAGATGCAACGCTAGGAATTAAATGGGTTGTTGGAAATGGAAAGCGGATTCGATTTTGGTCGGACTTCTGGGTTGGGGAGCTTGGACCTTTAAAGCTTCTATCCTTTACACCACTCTCCCCTTCAAAGCTAGAGAAACCTTTGGCAGCGTATATAGATCCTGGTGGACGATGGAAATGGGAGGAATTTGAGCGCCTGCTTCCTTCAGAAAGTCTAACACAAATAGAGCTCATTAATCCTCCTTTGCATGAGAGAACCCCAGACAGATGCAGTTGGAGCTGGCAAACAAGAGGTGACTTCACGGTTAGCTCGGCATACCAACAAATCATGAGCGACCAATGGAAGGCTGAGGACCCAAAATGGGATTTAGCATGGCAATGGCTTGGCCCACAGCGAGTCAGAACTTTCCTCTAGTTGATACTAGGAAGCAGGCTTCTCACAAATAGCAAGCGAGTGAGAAGGCACATGACTCTTAATGCTTCATACGAAATCTGCCTCAATGGAACAGAGGATCTCAATCACGTACTCAGGAAATGCAAATTGGCCGATACGTGTTGGTGACTTATTTGCCAAATAAGCTTGCTAATCGTTTTCTGGTCTGCTCTTTCAATGAGTGGCTAATTGATAACCTGATACCTAGAAAGCACAACCTCTCATGTTGTATTACATTTGGCATGATGTGTTGGAAACTTTGGATAACAAGGAATCTTACCCTCTTCAACTAGGATATCATACAGTCACATAGGCTTGTTAATGAGGTCCTCTCTTTATCGGATCATGTCCTGAAAGCTATGGAACCTCTCAGTAAAATGCGTCTTGTTTGAACTCCTTTTACTAAGTTATGTCTTTATTGTCCTGTTTTCTTATTGTAAACCCCATGAGTAGATACTGCTTGTAATTAATTTTCAGTCATAATAAAGCTCCGTTTCTACTAAAAAAAGACATGTTGATATATACATAAAAAAAAATATGCTGTCGGAAAGAGGATAAAGTGAGTGTTTGGGTAATACTGAAACCGGGGTCTGAAAAGTCTTTTCCTCCAAGCTGACACAAAATCCCTCTCACATACTTACCTCGTAAATCGTAAAAACTATTTTTCAAAAACTAATCCAAACACACACAAAATCACAATAGAAAAGATTTTAGTAATGATTTCACAAAAAAAAATTCTGCTTTTAGTATTTGGGTGGTCTAAGAACATTCCACTCTAACTCAGCTCCTTGGGTTTTTTTGAAGACCCCCATGCTGCTTCTTGGTAATGATTTGATCATCGCCTTTATCATTCTTGGCCAATTTAGTTGGATTTTGTGCTTCATACATTACTTCATACTGTTTCCTTTTGAGGTCGCCACTAATAACATTGCTAGTGTTTGTACAACTTTAACCATCTATTGGAACTCCATTTTCTCTGAATCCAAATTTAAAAGAATGTGTCAACTTACCAAAGTCAAATCCATGTACTTATAATATTTATCTGGATTTTTGGATTAAATTAAAACCATTGATGGAGAATATAATCAATAGATCATTCTAAAGTGTTTAGATAGGGTTTAGTATGCTTTTTTTTTTGGGTGAGTATGTTCTATTTTCAGGCTTATTGTGCTCTATTTCTGCAATACAAGGGCTAAATAATGAAGACGAGGGTAAAAGGCTTATGGTTACATCACCTTGTGTGTGAAGGAAAAAAGGTGTTTTTAATTGATGCTGTGATAGTTGTCAATATATGTGATGAACTTGTTAATGACAACTGTGTGTCATATTTAATTGTTTTACTTGTGGTTTAATGATGTTTGACAATGGTTTCAAATGTTTGCTATGTTTTTTGGTATTTTGATTTTTTTTATTGATTAAAAGTGATAATTAATCAACATGGTGTCACATTTGCGTGGCTGGAACTCCTGACGCACGAAGTCAGAATGTGTAGTTAATAGGGGTTGCAATAGTTGTTAATATAGGTGATAAAATTGTTAATGACAACTGTATTGTGTAAGTGGACAACAGTAATGGTTAGCACATTTGGGAAGAATCTATTATATTTTTTTCATATAAGGGGAAGGTTTATAGTTAATGAAGACGGTGATATAACATATGTTGGGGAACCAGTGAGATCAAGAACTATTAAAGAAGGCATAAGTTATGAAGAGTTCAAAACAATGATATCCTTCATTGTGGGAAAAGAGAGTAGCGGACTTGTTATAAAGTTCACACTCACATTTGATACAACTATATTAGTAGACATACTAGAAGATGAAGCAGTTGAACATTTAATTAATTTCAATAGAGAAAGTGGGCATAGATATGTAGATGATGGAGAAAATAAGATGATAATATAGCAGTGGTAAGGAATGAGCAATACTTAATGGTTGTCCATGGTATTTGGGGTCATTGTAGTTAAGTACCTTGTAAATGCATTTGTAGAAAATGAATGTTGGATATAATAGGGTTTTATATCCAAGTTTCATTTATGGAAATTTATATTCTAATGTAAATTTAGTTGTCTATGTGTGGACATGAACTTGCCAATAGACGTATATGAAATTGTCAATGCAATCCCCTGCATTTGTTAATATATATATATTTAGCTATATTTACATGTTGTGATGAAAGTGCAATCAAGTTATGAACGACTTCGAAGTTCAAAATTTGTGTGGACATATTTATAGATTACCTCTATTATTGTAATTCAATATTAATTAGGTGGATATATTGTATGACTTGTCGATCGAGGCCCATTATCTTGTCAATAGAGGGTTCTGAAGTTGTCAATGAACATCCATTGACTTGACAAGGGAGGCCCTTGGACTTGTCAATTGAGGCCCCTTGACTTGTCAAGGGACGCTATTGGACTTGTCAATTGAGGCTCCTAGACTTGTCAAGGGAGGCCCTGGACTTATCAATTGTGTTAGAACAAGCGTTTCACCCAAGAGGGGGGTGAATTGGGTGATACTAAAAATTTCATTGCAAATATGAAAACTTGACGGTGAATATAATGCAGTAAAGAGTAAGGAGAAATATCATCGAAGTGTACACCTGGAGTTATACTGGTTCAGCCACAACCACTTTGACATACGTCCAGTCCTCAGATTATCTCTAAGAGTTTCACTATAACTTCCAAGATTCAGTGGGTTCTTGGCACCTCAGTACAAGTAAGTTCTTTCGCCTGGTCACTCGCTCCCCCTTACAAGTTGTAATCCAATCCCAACTCAAGGTTACACAACCTTAAGTTACCTCAATAACAAATATTAAGTTTGAATGAAATATCTCTCTCACAGAGTGAATAAGAATCACTAAAGTACAGAATTACAAGTATATGTAAAATAGAGTATTGAACGTGAACTTGATAATGCGTTCGTGTGTGTGTGCTTGTTGTTCTTCTCTGTTTGGATGTTCCCATATATATAGATGTGTTGGTAATGACCGTTGGAACATTTTCTTCTCATCCGTTAGAGTGTGCGCAGCCACTGTTGACTTTTCCAGTATTTGAAAAATATCCATTTGCGGTAGGTGGCGGTAGGTAGTGTTTGAACGTTGCATTTGACTTTCCTTATTTGGTAAGATCTCTTCATTGTTTATCTGCAGATATGCTAAGAATACTAATACAATGAAGGGTTAATCACATAGGAAACAAATCAATGAACGTTGGAATGATTTCTGAATTTCTGGACTTGCATACTCGAGTAGTTCCTCGAGTATTCATTAAGTTTACTCGAGTACTTACTTGAGTATCATCGTGAGAGTAATGATAGCAAGTTAATAAATGAACATCACATAACTCAAGTAGTGCATGAAGTAAACAAATTTACAAACCTTGGTAATACCTATTTACTCGGGTACTTACTTGAGTATGGTACAATTTTCTTCATAGGTTACTCGAGTAGCTACTCGAGTAATCTCTCAAATAAACTTCAGGTTACTCGATGCTTCACTCCAGTAATGTTGGTAGGATTACAAAGCCGAGACCACTTCAAGTTTGCTTACCTGGTTACTCGAGTACTTACTCGAGTAAACATCAATTTTCTGCATGCTTACTCGGATAGATACTTCAAGTGCTTTGTGAATAATTCTGTAGATTACTCGATTACTGACTCGAGTAATCTCCTTCAAGTCTTTGACATAGAACAATTTAATACCTGCATACTTGAGTAGTGCCTCGAGTGAAGTATGATAATAGCATATCAAGTTAATCGAGTATTACCTTCAAGTTTTGCTTACCGCAGTGAGTTACTCAAGTAGCTCCTCGAGTAACATTGGCAGGATTGAAAATGCCGAGAGCAACATATTTCTTGAAGCAGGGGACTCGAGTACAGACTCGAGTAATGTTGGCAAGCCGAGAGCAACTGGAAGTCTTTTACCTGGTTACTCGAGTACCCACTCGAGTAATATTGGCAGGCCGAGAGCAACTGCAAGTGATTTACTTGGTTACTTGAGTAACGTTGGCAGGTTACTTGAAGGTTGACTCTGGTTACTTCAAGTTTCTATCTCATTACTCGAGTACTTACTCGAGTAACCCTTTAGAGATTTTACCAGTAATGAAGTTTCTCAGCTTTTTCTCTTGACCTTTCTTCATTACTCCAGTGCTTATTTCAAGTAATGATTTGCCATGTTATTACTTTGTTCAAACTTATTTGTTTATCAAATCTTTTTCATACCATTCTTTATTATCATCAAAACATGTGAGATCTAACAAATTGAAGCTCCTGAATTTGTCAATATGCGTCCACAAACTTGTCAATTAAGCATCTTGGACTTGTCAATTGACAAACAAATGAACAACATTAACAATTTTAGAACATTGTATTAACGACACATTTTGAAATAGCATAACATGGGTTAGAAGCACATAAAGCTTCATTCTTTCCATTTACCTCTTTCTAAGAACATGAAAATATAGTACAATCTCTGCAGTATAAATTCATATAATCCAATACACTCAATTAAACAACAACATAAATTATAGGGGGTCATACAAATAACATTCTTCTCATAATAAGATATCTTCTAAGCCTAAGAACCCTTATCCAATCAATTTCATATCAAAATATAAGCTTTTCATATTGTCCAGCTAAAATAGATGAACAAAGTTGTTATTGACAACTATATGAGCATCATTAACAAGTATTGACAACACGTATTGAAATCATATAACAGAGATTATAAACATATAAAGCTTCATCATTTGTATTCACCCATCTAAGTAAGCGAAAATAGAGCATACCCTCCCCAGGAACAGAGCAGAAATCAAAACTCTCTCCCCCACTCAATGAAACAACAACATAAATTTTAAAGATATAATACAAATAACAATCTTTTGAAAGCAAGATATCCTCTATACCCAAAACCCTAATCCAATTAGTTTCATACCAAAATAAAAACTTTCATGTTGTACATCAAAAAGGGATGAAAGCTATCTTGCTTTAAAATGAAAAGGGATTGTTATTTGTATAGCCTTTGAAAATCAAATATAAGTAGTGTGGTAACACAATGTGCAAGAGCTCCAAGAACAACAAACACAAGAAAAATCTAATGATTGTTGCCTGCAATGTCAAATGATCCAAGCTTCCAATGCTTTGGCATTCTACTAATATAAAAAGTAGCACCTGTGAGGTAGAGCAAGACCATTGCGAGTTCATAGCCAGCCACAACAAATTCCCGCAAGTTATCCTAGAGGAGAGTGGTCGCCACTCACGCCGCCCTCTCTGTCTTACTTTCAAAAGATTGTTATTTGTATGATGTCTTTATAATTAATGTTATTGTTTCATTCAGTGTGGGAGAGAGTTTGGATTTCTACTTTATTCTTGGGGAGAGTATGCTCTGTTTTCGCTCGCTTAGACAAGGGTGAACATAAATGATAAAGCTTTATATGTTTATAACCCCTGTTATGCAATTTCAATACATGTCATCAATACATTCTCAACACTTATTGATGATGCCCATATAGTTGTCAACAACAGCTTTGTTCATCCCTTTTAGCTAGACAATCTGAAAAGTTTATATTTTGGCATGAAACTATTTAATTAGGGTTTTTGGGTATAGAGGATATCTTCCTATAGGAAGACTGTTATTTGTATGATGCCTTTATGATTTATGTTGTTGTTTCATTGAGTGTGTCACATGGTATAAATTTCTACTGTGAAGATTGTACTATGTTTTTATACGCTTAGACAGGGGTGAATGGAAATGATGAAGCTTTATGGGTTTATAACCCATGTTATGCAATTTCAAAATGTGTCGTCAATATATTACTCTGAAATTGTTAATATTGTGTATTTAGTTGTTAATAACAACTTTATTATGTTAGGTAACATAAAAAAGAGGGGCAAAATTGTACTTTCACGTTCAGAATTAATAGCAGCAGAGTCTTTTTGGACTTCATTGTAATTTGATAATTACAAGGGACCTGGTTGCTATTAAGTTTGTTAATTGGGACCTAGTTGCAATTTTTCCATAATATTTTCATCTTAAATTTTTTTATAATAATAATATTTTTATTTATCATAATATCTTTCATCAAAGATATTATTTGAACGTTACATAAAATATAAGGAGAAAATGGTCAAAAAAATTTCTCCCTTCCAAAGCCCCCAATTTAGGGGGAGCCAACAAAAGGTATAAGAGAGAAAGGGGTGGAATGTTTAGGGTCCACTCATCTCCAAAATTTTAAACCAAGGGCATGTTTGTTATGCGGAAAGTTGAGGAGGGAAAGGGAAGATTACAATGTTCCAACCCAAAAAATGTGTTTGGCACTGTAAACTGACCGCAACTCACATTCCCACCCCCTGCCATGTTCCCTTAAACATAGGATCTTCAGATCCCTCAAAAAATGGTGGGAACTTAAATTGTTCCCGGGAGAGTGAAATTGTGGGACGAAAATGCCCATGAAAAGTAGAGTATTCGTGAGCCGAAGGACAAGCTGAAGGCTAGAAATTCGAGCTAAAGGTAATTTCTAGTTTGAATTTGAGAGTGGTCTCGCTTCATGAGTTTCGGTAGTGATTCGAAGCTCCGAATCCAAGTTTCGAACCATCGACTTGATAGCTCGAAGAAGACGAGGATTGACCTCCGATGAAGCGAAGGTTGAAGACTAAAATGAAAAGAAAAGTAGATAAAGAAAGAACAAATCTAAAAAAAATGAAGAAGACAATGAACAAAATTATTTAAAAAGATATAATAATTATAGAAAAGGAGATATCATTGCATAAGTCTGGGTATTATAACTAATACTAATATATTTTAAGCATTTTTTATCTAAAAATCTTCATTTTTATCTATAAAAGTTTAAAAATATATTAATATATATTGTCACTAATAAATTATAATATTTTAATATGACCGATTCAACTACTGGTTAGACCCCGGTTGACTCATTAACCCTTAAATCTATGCTGTGACCGATTTATTGCCGGGTCCGATTTTTTGTTTCTTGATAATTTGGAAGGAATCCAAAATTTTAGACTATTTTACTATTATAATTTTTTGTATAATAAATATAAAATATTATTATTGTAAAATAAATTTTAAACAATGTTTTAAAAGCTGGACCGGAAGTCGAGCCGGAAAGGTCAATGGGTCATGGTTCAACCGGTTGGAACGGTCGAGCCGTTCGGTCGGACCGGTGACGTAATAATTAAATTTAAAAGTAATATATATTATATATTACGATAAATCTTCAGTCCAATTTCATATGAAGTTAATAAAGTCATAAAATACCATTTAATGAAGACCATTAAATCAATCATCAACCTAACAAAAATGTATTAACAATAATGATTTCATGACTTGTTAAATATTGGTGGCTCTTGATTGATCCAAGCATGAGTTTCTTAAAAGGCATTAGACCATACCACTCTGATCCTATTTATAAGTTTTTTTTTACAAAAAAAAAAATTGGTCCTATTTATCAGTCTAGTTTCAGTGTAATAAATGAGATTGTGATAATTTTACCCCTATTTATTGTACAAATGAAGAAATAATTTAAAGATAGATAGAGAGGAAAGAGTTGAAAAATACCCATTCATAAATGAGGGCATAGTCATAAATTTACCCCATAATCATTGAGTTAATTACCTCTCTTTGATATGTGAAATTTAGTTAAAATGAACTTATAAATACGACTAGAGTGGTAAATGTCATCAAAATCTTGAGAAAATGATCTAAAATTAAGACCTTCAATTCAATCTCAATGCTTCTAATTTCATCCTTAGCTTGAAGATAAACCTCATTGCCTTTTTCTTCAAAAGCATTTTATAAAATAGTTTGCAACAAACCAAATTATTAAAATTAGTAACATATAATATACTTGGCAAAAAAAATAGTAACATATAATATAAATAAAATAAAATAACATGTCTAAAATTTATATGCCATTTTTTAATTTTTTTTTCAGCATCAAATATAAAAAAAAAATTGCAGAAAAATTTTTTTTAGCTTTTTTATTGGACCGGACGGTTTTTGAAAAACCGGTCCGACCGCCCGGTCTGGTCCGGTTCTCTAAACAATGCTTTTAAAATAAAAATATAATATTATAAAAAATTATTATAATTTAATATACTATCAAAAAATAATTTAATATAAAAATATATTTTTGTGAACACAAATTATTATAATTATAACCTACGATATTATAATTTTAAATAAAAATATTATTATAATGAAAAAATTATTATTAAATTAACAGCACCAACAGCCCCTTGACATGTGGAGAAAGGGGAATCATGTGACCCCAACTCATTTTCTTGCGGGCATTTCTGTTCTCACACGTTTTCTCTCTCCCCAAACAATGAAAAACTTCCATCCTCCCCTTGAAGCCAAGCAGCCCCTTAATATGCGAAGAAAAAACAGGGAAAATTGTATTTATGTCTAGGATAAAAGAAAATATAATAATATAGTCTCATAAAATTTTAAAATTATATTTATATTTTTTGAGACTTTTTTATAATAAATTTCAATTATCAAATGATTATGGACTTATCAGTAAAGGGCTCTAAATTTATTATTAAACACCTTTAAAATTATCAATAAAATTATAATTTATTATAAAAACGTCTTACAGAACTTAAATAAAATTGTAAGGATTCGAAAGATATTTTATCATATTTTTATTTCCACAAGACTAAATGTAATTTTTCAAAAAAATATGGTGTGGAAGTGGAATGTGACCCCCACCTCACCCTGTTATCGGCTTTTCTTTTCTCACACATTTTCTCTCTCCCCAGACACAAATGGACAATGGAGTGAAGGACTCTCAATTATTGCAAAGCGTAAATAGATCAATCATGACAGACGCAAGCGGGAGAACATTAATTGGTGCCGTGATGCATGCGTCGAGACCGCTGCAAGTCTGCAGCCTTTGCAATTTGCCTATTTTTCTTAGCGGAGCTCTAAAGATGTTCCGTGTTGGTTTGGAATAATTTAGTGTGTGATTTTTTATCCTTAAAATCATAATTTTAGAAGTATTTTTTCGTAAATCGAGATAAAACTCCTATCACATATTTACTTCGTAGACTGTAAAAGTTATTTTTCAAAAGTTAATTAGAACACACATTTATTTTTGGGTAATAAATGCTTATAAATTGTGATTTACGGTATACGAGGTAAGTATGTGAGAGGAGTTTTATCTCAACTTACGTAATAAGAACTTATTGTCTAAAATTAAGTGATACCAAACACAGGCGTAATTTAATTTTACGGCGTTAAAAGATTCTGAAACTTTATTGTATGTCTCATGTTAAAATGAAATTAAGTTTGGTGGGTAGAAAGATAATAAGATCTTTATTTTATTTATCTTATGAAATGTTTAAATGTTTTTCATTTTCTAAGTTTTTTCAAATCCCTTTCCTTATATTGTGAATGTTCATATTTATTTTATAAATGGCTAAAATATTTTTAATTCTATAGGTTTTTTTAAATCCCTTTATTTCTTTTGGAAATGTTCATATTTATACTGTAAATTTTCATATTTATTTTGTAAATTATCAAAATGTTTTAATTCCATGGGTTCTTTCGAATTATTTTATTTATCTTATAAATGTATTTATTTATTTTGTGAATTTTTATATTTATCTTATAAATACTCTTCTGTAAAAAATAAAATAAGGGGTTTATTGTATTTTCACCTATAAAATTTTATTTTATTTTGGTTTAAAAGGTAGAGCAAAGTTCCAGAATTTCTTAGAGTTGACACATCTCAAGGGCTAAATGAAATTTTCCATTTGCTTTTTTTGTAATGTGCAATGGCCTTGCAAAGCATGTACAAGTTTTAACTTGTGTATTGGAGCCTTCAGTGCTTGATAATCGTTAATGGACAATGGAGCCGAGGACTCTCAATTATTGCACCATGTAAACAAATAAATCAAATCATGACAGATGCAGTCCAAAGAAGCAGGGGGGATTAATTAGTGTCATGATGCATGCGTCAAAATCGCTGCCATTATGCAGCCTTTACAATTTACAGAATTTTTTTTAACGGGCAATGGCAATGCAAATTGCAAAGAATAAGTACAAGTTTTGGCTTGTGTTTCAAAGTCTAAGGATTAAATTTATTTCAAAAGTTTTTAACCAGAAGTGATATTATCTTAGAAGTGTTTTTAAATTGAATGTTATATCATAAGTTTAAAAATATAATAATATTATCCCTTATTGTTAAAAAAATTAACGGTTAATATTAATTTTTTAATAATATAGGATAACATTATTATATTTTAAAGCTTTCAAGGTAACATTGAATATGATAAAATTTTCAGAACAAATTTGCAACTTAATTCAAAAAATATTTAGTCATGACCTACTCTATTTTGGTTCAATATACATCAAACTTTCTAAAATATTTTTTTATATGATTCCAACGCTTTAAAGTATTTGGGGTTTATTCCTCACTCTAAAATATTTTTTCAAGAGGATCAACTATAAAGTACTTTATGATGCCTATGTGCCTGCATAATCCATGTGTGCGCCACATCACTGCTCTTATCGGATAGTTTTAACAACACATGCATATATTTAACGGCAGGACTAACTAATTTAGGCATTTAAGGACAGAAAGTTTCCTGCAAAAAAAAAAAAAAAAATTTAAGGACGGAAAGTTAAAGGACTCAATAAAAAAAAGGTCTAAAGATCTAATTCAAAATAGAAGAAAATTATAAGGACCTTCATATTGGTTTTTCCTATTTATTCTATATGTGCCCATATTTATAAGTTACTGGGAGAGAATAGAAATTAATATAAGCAGTAGTTGACAGAGATAATATTAAAATTTAAATTGTATGATCCTTTTATTAATACATGTGAAGTGTTAAGAATTTTTTTCTGGCAAAAAAAAAAAAAGGGAAAATCCCTAAAAAAGAACCTTTAAATTATTAAAAGACGCAGACGTGCGCGGAAATATAATATCCTGGATCAGTGCGAGTACGTTAACTGGAATATTAGAATTGAATGTAAAATGACAAATTTGTCCTCTGGTGAAAGAAAAGAAGTTGATGACAAAAGAAGGTGACGCGAAACAGGGAGAGCGTATCGCGCAGGAACGCAAGTGGGAGGTGATACAAACAGCAGTGAGGTATATACTTTATTAGTCGACAATGTTCTTCCCCGCGTGGTTGAGCTGAAGTAAAACCATTTTCGTCTTCATTTGTGTGGGAAACTTTGCGGGGTATTTGGGTTTGAAGGACGTGAATGTTGAAGAGTGGTATGGGGAAAAATGCAGATGCTGCCTGAATCGGGGAGGAGGTTGGGATGATTAGTTTCAGGGTTGTGGTTGAAGAGAATAAATGGGGTGGATTTTGTAAGAAACGATTAATATGAAGTTGAAAAACCCTAATATAGATTTGTGAAAGATTGAGGTACCCATGTAGTTTTGTGTTTGTCAACTAACAGTGTGTTATTTATTTGTTGCAGGATGCGTAAAAAAATGGATGGTAATATTGGTTCAAGCTCTGCAAAGGAGTTGTTTTGTTATTTTCACGTAGGGGGAAATTTGAACATAATAATGACAATGAAGTTAAATATATCGGAGGCAGTGTGAGGGTAAAGGTACTAAAAGATGGGATAAGAATGGAAGATTTAAGAGAAATTATATCAAGATTGACAGGTCATGAAGGGAGCAGTTGTGACATTAAATACACAGTAATGTTTGATGAGAGGACATTAATTGAGCTTGACAATGATAGTGAAATTGAAAACCTTTTTCGGTTCAATGAAAGCAGTGCGCATGTGTTTGTAGCCCATATAGAGAATGGCAATGAATCCTTGCCAATGAATAATGCACATATGTAAGTTAGTAATATTTTGTTCATTCCCAAGCTGATAATAAGTTATAAAGTGTTGTAATTGTTGTATGCAGGAGCCACAGATTATTGGAACGGTCACCGGAAGCAGAGGTATCTCCCATGACACATGGCAATGATCTTGAGGCTGTGTCATTTGAAATTGGTAGTGGGTGTATAACTTATGAGATAGATCAGACAAATTTTAGTGACACTAGCTATTTGAAATGGTCAGGAGTAATTTCCGGGGTCGGGCAGCATTTTCCTCATGCCGATGCATTAAGAGAAGCCTTGTACAAGTATAGCATTGCACATAAGTTCATGTATAAATATGATAGGAATAGCAAGGACAAGATGTATGTCACGTGTAAAGTAGAGGGTTGTCCTTGGAAATTATGTGCGTCTGCAGTGGGCAGGAGTTCTGGAATACTGTGTGTGACAAAATTCATCAAAGATCATGTTCATTCAGCTCAAGATCATTTGCAAGTGAGCGGCCATGGTGCAAGATCTACTTTGACATCATCAATAATAATCGACGAGATTAGGAATCACACCGAGAAGCGTCCAACTGAGATTATGAAGACACTGCAAAGGGAGTATGGTGTGAAGCTAACATATAAACAGGTATATAGGGCAAAGGAAAAGGCAATGGAAGACATACATGGAAGACCGGAACAATCATACATGTCAATCCCATGGATATGCCAAAGGTTGAAGGAAACTGATGCTAATACAGTTGCTGAATGGGTAGCACATGGTTGCAGGTTTGAAAGAGTTTTCATTGCATATGGGTCATGTGTACAGGGTTTCATGGGGGGTGCAAGGCATCTACTATATGTTGATGGAACTCATTTAAGTAGGCCTTATAAGGGGACTCTACTTGCAGCTTCAGCCTATGATGCGGATAATGAGCTATTGCCGTTTGCCATAGCAATTGTGAAGGGAGAGACACTGGACGATTGGACTTGGTTCATGCATATGATTAAAAGGATTTTTGGTTCTATGGAGTTGACAATTGTGTCAGATCGTCACAATGGCATAATAGGTGCTGTGGCAGCAATATTTGGAGGGCATCGTCATGCATTCTGTTATAGACATGTGAAGGAGAACTTCAGTGCAGAGATACTGAAATAAACAGGGGCAAGAGAAAGACTAGTAACCGGTCAAAGGAGGATGGACTGATGCTTCTTGACAAGATTGCATATGCAAGGCGTGTGGATGACTTTGATAAAGCAATGGAAAAGATGCGGGAGCACTGTCAAGAGTTATATGAATGGATTAACAATCATGGTGATGTTGATAGGTGGGCTCTTAGCAAGTTCCCATACAAACAATGGGATAACATAACAACCAATATCGCCGAGTCATTCAATGCATGGATGGTGAAGGAGAGGAAGTATAATGTAGCCCAATTAATTCACGCACATCGTGAGAAAGTAGCAAAGAAGATGCATGCCTCTTATGTGGCAATGAACAAGTGGAAGAATTATGTTGGACCAAATATAGATGCAAAGGTTATGGAAAATGTGAGTGAATGTGAGCATATAGGGTGTGAAGATTATGGGCAGGGTACGTAGATTCAGTGTGCATACAGTACGTGGAGACCATGGGGTTGACTGCGATCACGACAATGTAGTTGTGGGTCATGGCAGATGAGTGGGATTCCATGCACACATGCGTGTGCAGCTGTCAAGGTTGTGCACGGCAACATCTACGATTATGTTGAGGATTGTTATAAGATAGAAGCTCAGCAACAGATCTACCAGTACAGCATGATTCCGGTTGTGACAATAGACATGCCGAACGTCAATGATTATAGGGATTATCACATGGAAAACATGTCTGAAGTTACGTTCTTCCACCCTCCAATCACAAGTCGACCTCCTGGAAGACCAAGAGTAAGGAGGCAGGAATCACAGTTCCAAAATAGAAAGATCTACCATTGTACACGGTGCCATGAAGCAGGACACACAAGAAGGACGTGCAAAAATCCCAACCCATGTTGAACTCTAATGATCATCTTTGATGCTTCATCTTTTATGTTGTATATATGTTTTGGTTTGACCCTTCAATGGTTTTTGGAATGAAGGGATGGGGTGCAGGGGAAGCAGTTTTTATATGTAATGTATGCAGTGTCGTGTCATGTCAGTGACAAAAAAACATTAAGAAGCAGTAAGATCTTAATGTTCTGTTGTCACTGAAAGTTGAAAGTTTATGTAAGTAGCCACTGCTTTTGTACACAAGTATAGTGTTGATTATGTATAGTTTGGCAACTATTTCTCAAGTTGTAATGAATAAGGAAATACAAATGTATAGTTTATCTGACTGCTTTGTGTTATCTAGTTTTTATCAGTTGGTTGGAATGTTGCTGCTGTGTGGGTGGAAATGAATATGAACATTGAGCATTTTTATATGTAATGTATGCAGTGTTAAGTCAGTGACAAAAAACATCATCTTAATGTCCTATTGTCACTGAAAGTTTCTTTACCTAGTCACTATTTTGTACTAAACTATATTGTTGATTATGTACATTTTGGCAACTAATTATGTACTTTGAATCAATATGCGAATACATATATCCTATACAGGATCAAGATCATTGCCATGTAACATACTTGACTACAGCACCTATGCCACCAAAAAGATCTGTGTTCATGACCTTCTAAGACATACTTGATCACGGCATCTATGCCACCATAAACATCTGCTATCATGACCTTCTAAGACATACTTGACCATAGCACCTATGCCACTAAAAAGATCTGTGTTCATGACCTTCTAAGACATAGTTCACCACAGCACATATGCCACAAAAAAGATCTGTGTTCATGACCTTCTAAGACATAGTTCACCACAGCACATATGCCACTAAAAAGATCTGTGTTCATGACCTTCTAAGACATACTTGACCACAGCACCTATGCCACCAAAAAGATCTGTGTTCATGACCTTCTAAGACATAGTTCACCACAGCACATATGCCACCAAAAAGATATGTGTTCATGACCTTCTAAGACATACTTGACCACAGCACCTATGCCACCAAAAAGATGTGTTCATGACCTTCTAAGCCATACTTGACCACAGCACCTATGCCACCAAAAAGATCAGTGTTCATGACCTTCTAAGACATACTTGACCACAGCACCTATGCCACCAAAAAGATATGTGTTTATGACCTTATAAGACATAGTTCACCACAGCACCTATGCCACCAAAAAGATCTTTGTTCATGACCTTCTAAGACATAGTTCACCACAGCACATATGCCACCAAAAAGATCTGTGTCCATGACCTTCTAAGACATACTTCACCACAGCACCTATGCCACCATAAACATCTGTGTTCATGACCTTCTAAGACATACTTCACCACAGCATCTATACCACCATAAACATCTGCTATCATGACCTTTTAAGACATAGTTCACCACAGCACCTATGCCACTTGACAATGGTGTTTTTATTTACACAACTTTAAATCACATCAAATTTCGTCTTCCAAACGGAGTTAATCTGTTAATAACAACACTTGATGTCCCAATTTTTATTTCAAAGAATCGTGATTAATGAGTGATGTACATATAATGATGTTCAGCAGATGATACTTCTTGCTGATATTCATATAGCCTTTGTGAAGTATGTTGTTTGTGATCAATGTACTCTGCTTCAGACAATCTGTTCCACAGGTGGAGGCTGGGATGACAATGGTGTTTTTATTTACACAACTTTAAATCACATCAAATTTCGTCTTCTAAACGGAGATAATCTGTTAATAACAACACTTGATGTCCCAATTTATATTTCAAAGAATCGTGATTAATGAGTGATGTACATATAATGATGTTCAGTAGATGATACTTCTTGCTGATATTCATATAGCCTTTGTGAAGTATGTTGTTTGTGCATCAATGTACCCTGCTTCAGACAATCCGTTCCACAGGTGGAGGCTGGGATGACAATGGTGTTTTTATTTACACAACTTTAAATCACATCAAATTTCGTCTTCCAAAGGAGATAATCTGTTAATAACAACACTTGATGTCCCGATTTATATTTCAAAAACTTGTGGTAATACAATCTGCTGTTTGGATGGGGATGGGAAAAGCAGGGCCATGGCTATTGATGCTACCGACTGTTTATTCAAACTTTATTTGCTCAGGAAAAGGTATGATCTTGTTATGAATATGATAAGAGTAAGTGATAACTCGAGTTTGATGGAATAGAAACTCGAGTTGTACGTATCACTGGAGGGTAACCGAAGAGTTATCGTGTGTAGGAGAGCAGAACTCGAGTTGGACAAAACTCACTCCAGTGCGATATTGTGTTCAGTCGACGTGTGGACTCGAGTTGAGCCATGAGAAACTCGAGTTGTACGCATCACTAGAGGGTAACCGAAGAGTTATCATGTGTAGGAAAGCAGAACTCGAGTTGGACAAAACTCACTCCAGTGCGATACTATATTCAGTCGACGTGTGGACTCGAGTTGGGCCATGAGAAACTCGAGTTGTACGCATCACTGGAGGGTAACCAGCCAGTTAACCTCTCAACATACGCAGAACTCGAGTTGTAGAAAACTCACTCCAGTTACCTCATACTGTCAATTCACGATGCTCACTCGAGTCAACCACTTACAACTCGAGTAAATATGATCACTAGAGGGTAACTGGAAAGTCACGAACCAAAAGGGGAATACTAACTCGAGTGAATGAACTATAACTCGAGTTAATCAGGATTCCATGCTTTAAATCCCTCAATCACCAAATATTTCTATTTATTCCACTCGACCTTCGACTAAATGAGCCCTCGAGTTAACTGACGAGAAACGTACTATTAGTCAGTTGAGTTCTACATAACCGTAAATACCGTTTAAACAACCATGGCGTAAAAGCTCCATTCCCCCTAACCCTCAATGAGTCGAGAAGCAGAGTTTGGACTAGCCCTAGCATCGCACTTTGTCATTCTTGCATCTGGTGCAATGGTGCGAACCAAGGGCTCCGACAGTGGGAAGAAAGATTCTCGTGATTCACAGAAGTTGCCGTCAAAAGGGAGTAAGCTGTTGAACAAACCGAGGAAGACTCGGGCAAAAGTTCAGGAGCGACTACCACCAGAACAATAGAGCAGGTCACAGGGGGTTGTGATAGCAGAGTCACAGCAGAAACGACCAAAAGTAGCCTCTCCCATTTCGAAGGAACTAGTCGTGTCAGTGCCTACAGAACATTTGGCCTCAACCTCTACAGATAAAACAGAAGAAGACTTAGAGCGGAAGATAACAAAGATTGTGACTCAATTGGTTGATCAGACATTGCATGCACCCACAAAATCTAGATATGGGGGTGCATCAACTTCAAATCAAAAAGCAAAGTGTAATGTACCTCCTGAACTGGAGGATGAGCTTCTGGGACCACCACCAGATTTCAATTCAGAGACACTAGAGCCTAATGATAAGAGCAGGTATGACGATGATTTCGCTCATAGATCATTCTGTCCTGTTGTTTATCTGGATCTACAACATATTAAGGACACACTCGCTTTAGATCTGTACACTTGGTTTCAGTACTATGAACCCTGGTTGACCATCAAAACGTCATATAGTCCTTCTGTAGTGAGGCACTTCTACTGTAACTTGGAGGTGGTTGAGGTTTGTGATGAGGTGGGCGAACTGATTGAAGAAAGATTAGAGTCAACTGTTAGGGGCCAAAAGATTCAACTATCTCCTGTATTGATTAACACTTACCTTGGCATAGACAATCCTCTAATAGGGCCTGTAAAAGAATTCAGTGATGTAGAAATATGTCAGATTCTGAAGCCAATGGGTGAAAGTAAAACTTTAACTTTCAAACCTAGCTCCTTGAGTGATGTACATCGGATTGTGTGGTACATATACTCACAATCTATGGTCAACAAATCGAACAATTTCACTCACTTTATGGGACAAGATTACCAGCTGATGGCCTCAATTCTGTCTAAAGAACAGAGGAACATAGGGCAACACATTTACAATGAAATAAACAGATACAGGAAGTCTTCCACAAGGAGTACCCCTCTACCATTTCCGCAACTGATCTCTTAATTTCTGACGCTGCACAATATCTGGTACCTCTAACCTAATGAGAAAATTGTTTGTATTCCAAGGTTTGACAGCATTCACCTGAGCAGAATGAATATTAAGCTGCCAGTGGGTGTTTTTACAAGTATAACAACAAAGAAAAGGAAGGACATGGAATCTGAGAGACCCAAAGTGGATGAGGGACAATCATCAAGAGCTGGGTCTCCTGGACCCCCATTCATGGCAGCCACAATTCAGACCTACATCTAGGATGCATTGAAAACAACCACAGACCACATAAAGGTCTCAAATGCCTATCTGGTCGAAATGGTTGACCATCAAGTCAAACGTCTAGTTATTGGCATTAATGAGAACTTCGATAGGCTATTTCAAATGCAAGATGCTCATACTCAGCAGTTGAGGGAATTTAATCATCGCCTTGATACTTATGAAGCTGTCCTCAGAGATCACTTCAACTTTCGTCCTTCTGATATGCCGTCACAGTGTAATGCTACACCTGTTCCATGTGGACCATCATCTACAACTCCTGCAAACTTAGTCACTTAAAATGCTCCATGTGCTCCTACGTCAACCAATGTTATGTTGACACCCCCGGATCCTACCACACTCTTAAAGGTTCCCATCCCTCAGGACCCAGAAGCTATTCCACAATCCAGTTCTGAGCCCTCAGGTACCAGTCCCATACAGGACCCCTCTCGTACATGCTCTGGCTCCCATGATCAAACCTCTGCCCCCATTGAACCTGCCACTGTAGTTACACCCTATACACCACCTTGTTCTACCACTGAGACAGACCCTATTCCACCAGTAGCTCCTCTTCGCATTCCACTGTGTTCCTCTGTAACATTCAAATTATGTACGACATTTACCCTTCCAGATGACGACAACAAGGGGGAGACATGACCGTGAGACATATTCCTAGTATGAGCCCGCGTAGAGAGCATTGCTTCTCTGTATAATGTCTTCTTCATGGTTCATGTGTTACTGATAGTCATGTTGTCTGGTACATAATGATTATGGTGTGATGGCCTATAATTGCAATGACAATGTTTATTCTGTTTCGTGGCTGAATGTGTTGCATGGTGCCTGATGAATATATTTGTGGTTTGATCTTTCTGTAATTAAGTAACACAAACCTTAGTCTGTGGAAATTGTATAAGTTTTGCCATCATGAATACAGATTTTTTGGTGGCATAGGTGCTATGGTCAAGTATGTTTAGAAGGTAATGTAATTGCATGTTGTACATCTCATTATGGGACTACTTAACTGGAGCGTGTTATTTTAAACTCAGGCTCGGTGCATCTTGACACCATAGGTGCTTTGGATATAATATGACCTTCAGTTCATTAATGTGCATAAATTAGTAAATTACAAAATATATACGCGTGGCCATCACAAACACATTCAATTGTAAAACAAAACACAGTTCAAACACAAAATGGAAGCAAAAAAAACATGCAATACCACTTAAACGTTACATGCAACAGAACAGACTCACATTACTATTTTCAGTTACGAATGCTAAGCACTCTGGTAACCGCCAATGAACCCACGACATCAAAAGGCGTACACCACAATCAACCAATCAGCACAACCACCACATTCCACCCACCACCACCAACAAAACTAAAACACACGATAAAATAAAACGGCTATGCTTGGTCGTGCACTAAAAACTACAAATAGTCCACACACCCAATTATTTAGGGTGCACACAACAAAACAGTCTTGCAGGAACAAACACGCACGAACATGGCTGACTCCTACCAGACCAATCCAGATATAGAAGAACGACCAGCAACGATGACTCACTGCTTCTGAAGCTTCCGCAAACAATATTAATAGAACTGATGTGCTACATAGCATCATCAAGTTTGAAAGACTATTATCACTTCAAGAATTCATGCCGCATCCTAAGGATAGCAGGAAATTCAACAGAATTCTTTAAGAACGTGCCACTGGAGAACTATGATCATCTAGGATAGACAAGAAGTGAGCAATAGATTCATTTCCTGCTGACATGTTTCCATAACGGTAATCCATTTAGTCTATTCATTAGAGGGCTTAAATACTACACCAGAACAGCAGATACAGGAGATAAAGGACTGTCACAAATACGGGTGGCTGCAGTCCTAAACAACTGTGATGCAAGTTTCTCATTTTCCATATGAGTGCTTGCAAAATGGAGTAAGTTTAAGGACACACCAGAAGGGAACGAAGCAATACACAGACTTGAAGCCATTATCGACTCAGGCCAAATATCTTCAATTAAAGAGTGACTGACACGACACCTACAATCAATGAACTGGGGACTGAACAGGAACATATTCGACCGTCCCAAACATAGATTCTGTGAGAACCAACCATGCCAGGTCGGATGCAGAAATTGCATATATGACACAGAAGTAAGCTGGCTGTACCACATAATGAACGAACCAGAAGGACCGAATGTTCAACCACAGGAGATTGAAGGAATTGACGCATGGGAGGAGAAAGAAATGAATGAGGGAGTTGACAACGATGAAGACATTAATCCAGATGCTTAGACGACGATAGTCCCCACGTTTTTTTAATTCCCGTAGCATGCAGTTCAGCAAAGAAATAATTTTAGAGTAAATGTTTCAAAGACTTCGTCCATGCGTCAGGTTTAACGTGCATATGGTTTTTCTATTTTTTTGCTACGGACTCCAAGTATGACCAATTACGTGTTGTTTTTTGCACATTACTTATGCACATTTAACAACAACAAACACAATCACCATCGGGTTACCCTGCAGTGATGACGACAACTCGAGTTGGTAATCGAACAACTCGAGTGAGCTTCGTAAGTCATCCAAGAACGGCGCCGAGTGACCTTCTACGCAACTCGAGTTCGGTGCCGCTTCTCACAATCACCATCGGGTTACCCTGCAGTGATGATGACAACTTGAGTTGGTAATCGAACAACTCGAGTGAGCTTCGTAAGTCATCCAAGAATGGCGTCGAGTTACCTTCTACGCAACTCGAGTTCGGTGCCGCTTCTCACAATCACCATTGGGTTACCCTGCAGTGATGACGACAACTCGAGTTGGTAATCGGACAACTCGAGTAAGCTTCGTAAGTCATCCAAGAACGGCGCCGAGTGACCTTCTACGCAACTCGAGTTCGGTGCCGTTTCTCACAATCACCATCAGATTACCCTCCAGTGATGACGACAACTCAAGTTGGTAATCAGACAACTCGAGTAAGCTTCGTAAGTCATCCAAGAACGGCGCCGAGTGACCTTCTACGCAAATCGAGTTCGGTGCCGCTTCTCACAATCACCATCGGGTTACCCTGCAGTGATGACGACAACTCGAGTTGGTAATCGGACAACTCGAGTGAGCTTCGTAAGTAATCCAAGAACGGCGCCGAGTGACCTTCTATGCAACTCAAGTTTGGTTCCGCTTCTCACAATCACCATCGGGTTACCCTCCAGTGATGATGACAACTCGAGTTGGTAATCGGAAACTCAAGTCCATACTCGTAAGTCTTGACGCAAGCACTGTCTGGAAACCATCTAATTATGCAAGTAACTCGAGTTGTAATCCTCAAGTCGAGTGGAGATGCGGAAAGAAACGCAAGGCTCTAAACAATAACTCGCTTGTTACCGTCCAGTGCTGATATCAACTCGACTGCTCAATGGCCATCCTGACTAAGACACCAAAGCACTGTCTAGGTAACATCAATTTATGACCGCGCTATAGTGTATATGCCTATGGATTTGTTGCCGCCAGTATTAATCAGAGTAATGGCAGTTGGAAATGGAAGTGTCACACTTGGTTAGGAGGGTGTATTGACTGGACACAATCATTATGTAATGTGTACATCATCATTGTTGACTATGGATTGTTAGCAGTGCTGATCAGATTATTGGCAGTTGGAAATGGAAGTGGCGCACGTGCGTAGTATCCTTATGTAATGTGTGCATCATTCAACCCTAAATAGCACATTATTCATTGTGCCTCATTACATCAGCCCTTTCTGTTAGGGATATTAGTTCTCTAAAAAATTTTGTTAACCTGCCTCTCATGGCAAGGACTTAATTACATTGCGAAAGGGGAACACAGATATTGTTGGTGGCATACAAGTACGTTTTAGAAGGTCATGATAGAGAAGTGAACTGGGAAACATTGCATCCCGCAATTGCAACATATATGTCATTAATGTACCTTAAATTGCATGTTCTGTTGTCAGTGCACTCTACCGTACATTACTCTATGATGTTAACAATACTTTACATGGACAAGTGTTGACATTACTATATCGTGGGAACATAACCTAAGCACGTCTTTTGCTGGACTTTTCTCCAGAGGGAATAAGGGCCAGAGCTGTGTCCCGCTTTAAATTCAGCGGATGATTAACTAACCACCATATAATGTCACTCCGCAATTGCTGAATTTGTTCCTGCAAATAAGTAATTCCCTTAGTGTCAGGTTCAATGGAAACCATAATGGAAATCACAAGTAAATAACAATGCGTACAGAGGGAAATCTGGACCACTTACATTTTCGTAATGGAAATCACCTTCCGGGGTCCACTGGCTCAACCAAATAATAACATGAACACCACAGTCCCTCTTGTACTCTCATCCACATGAAAACGTTGTGTTACTTAACGAAACAATGCAAGCTAAATTGTAAGAGGCAAATATGAAGAAGCTTACAGATTATTCTGTTGCACAACAGGAGGCCACACAATATCTGACATCTTCTTCTTCCCAGCCAGATGTGGTTTAACAATGTGCATGATGTCAACGAACCTATCTCTCTGAAAAAACAACATTTATGCGTCTTACGATGTGGGTCAACTGAAGTAAACCACCTCAACTACAGCAGTGGAGTCAGGTGAACTTACAATTAAGTTTAACACAAATATGTAATCATCTGTCACGCCACCCTTCCTCGTAGTCTTCTTGCTGCCTAGATCAGGCTTCATTGAGTCCAGCACGTAGAAGGTCATAGTCTTTGTCTCTAACGCAACACAGAACCAGCGGCCACGGACAAGTGCCAGACCCATTATCAACTCACACTCGCCTATATTGTAACCGACGGTTTTGGGAGAGAATTCTTTACTCGTGGAAGACACTTTCCACCCTATTGGGTGACCTACCAACTTTGTCTGCATAAAAACACATAGTCCTGAATAATGTGCACATAATATTGTCAAATTAAATGTTGTTCCACTACACAACAAATAAGTAATTACCATGAACCATGCATCAAAATTATGGCGCTTCAGCTGTCCTCCCTCCACGTTGAAGTGATACATTAAAGCCTTACACACAACCGATATCACCTATAGTAGCAAAGAAACCATTACATCAACTACAAATAATATTCACCATAACTTAATGAAACCATTCTCCATGTAAGCCGTTATCCATACATACCGTATTACTTAGTCTTTGAATTCCCCCTAGCGTATACAACTGGTCTCGACACAGTTCTTCATCCAAAATCTGAACCAACGGCCTACAAAAACATTTTAAATGCAATGGCAGTTAGTTCATCGCTTCCCGTGTTGTGGTAATATACTAACTACATAACAGTCATTCAATCACATGACGTTGATACTTACACTTCAGCCTCAGCACCTCTGGCCATTATGGAAACTATGTTGAACAACGTTTTCTGATCATGCGTTGGCGTCTTCCTTTTTCGACTCCCATCTAACTGTATAAATGGACATGTCATCGCTTGCAGTGGCTGCCTCTTTGATCTCCGCAGCTGTTGAGGCCTCTGAATTGCATGGTCATCCGTGGGGACTTTTTCTGCCACCTCAGTTCCCTCTGCATCATTATCTTCATCGTCATCAACATGATAACGTTCTGCGTCTGCATCATCAGAATCTGAGTCGTGAGAAGCATCTGTCGCTTCATCATCATCCTCATATGTATGTTCCTCATCTACTGTCACACCAGGGCCGTTTTGTTGTGCTTTGTCCCTGGCCTCTCGTGCGAGCTGGACATTGAGTAGCTCGTGCACCACCACATTTACAAGTTTGTTTCGGTTTTCATCGATAACTTTCACCAACCGCGCATAGACCTCCTTTAATTCCTACAGTGACAGCACAACTTAATTTGTCAATTACATGATTAAATCATTTTTACATTTTAAATTAGCTTCCACAGATAAATACCGGGTCTAAATATGGGACATTATCTATGTCCTCATTCCTTGCCCTAACTTCAGAGCCTTTTCCTTGATACAAAATGCCCATATTGCTCATCCTCTCAGTCTTCACCATTTCGTTGATCTTTTCCTTTGTCCAGAATTCAATCGGTGTGGTGGACTGTTCGCGAACACTTTGTTTCAAAGGAAAATTTTCCACAAAGAACAACTGCACCATAGAAAATATATGGATCATTATTTTCAGCTTGAATGATAGTTACACATTTAATGTAAACAGTGACATACCAGGAGTAAGTACAGGCAACCACCCACGTTGTTGCTCCCTTCCCTTTTCTTCTTCTCCCTGTACTCTTTCACATAATCACTCATTTCCTTCCACAAGTCTTTCATCATGTATGTTGCCCAGTCATAATGTTCGAAACGGTCCATTGTGCAGAACATAACCCTCAACATCCGGTCACTTATGAGCTCCCTCGAGGTAGGGCATAACAAAGTCCTTAAACTGTACATCACAAACATAAACTCAAATTTATCGCCAGCTGTCCCAGATTTTATGTGCTTCAGAATGTCCGTATATTTCTTCCTCCCATACTCCCTCTTCAACCACTGATATCTTCTATTCTAATCCTCCACATCCACCTTCACCTCCTCCCCTGAATCAGGTATACCGAGCAACTTGTACACATTTGATGCTTCTATTTCTTTTGTCTTCCCCCTAATCCTGAATTGATGTGTTGCTGGGTCATATGCTCTCAGCATAGACACAATCAGGTCACGGGGGAGTCTGTCCAATTGCACCTTCAATAGATTTCCAAATCCTATTCTCTTAACCCTCTCCTTCAAATGTTCTTTACCGTTCACAAACTGCACCAACGATGTAAATCCTCCCATTTTCGCGCAATTTCGCTCTTCTTATTTCCTCAACGTTTTTCAATTTTAAAACTTCCAGGGTTACGGACGTCATTTTGTCTACAATTTCAATATCCCAGATCAGGTACTTGCACTTTTGTGGAAATATGAAATTTCAGAACACCTTTCCGTCTTTTGCTAATTTAAAAGTTCTTTTTAAGGGATTTTCCCAAAAAAAAACGTGTTAAGAACTTTTTTAAAATAAGCCAGGGGAGTATTTTTAGGCCTAGAAATGCCTTGTCATTCAAGTTGAAAAGATCGACAACAGTATTTTGATTTTTCAAACTGGACCCATGAAATATGATTTCGATCAGAAGCATCAAGCATGTGAAGTAGACCCCGCATTTTAGTCACGTAATAACCGGAGAAATCACGTTCAAGTCCTAAAGTACAAGGAAAATAAAAAATTGTCTGATAAAGTTATTAATACCTATTCCTAAAATTATTAATGATTCGTTTGTAGAGTTGTTAATAGGATCATTTTTTTATTTTATAATTTTAAAAGATCATTTATTTATTTTTCTTTTTTTTTTTAAATTTGAGTGTAATTTTCTCTAATAACTTTAAGGTCTATTTGGTAAGAGGGAAAGAAATGGTTGAGAAAATTTTTATAAATTAAATTTTAAAAAATAGATGAACGAGGATTATAAGATTTTAGTAAAGAAAAAAATGTAAAATAAAAAAATTAACTAAAAATTTCTAACTCTGCTTCTTCAATTTTTTGTTCTTAAATTTAAGTCAAAAAATTTTTCTTCCCTCTTGTTTTTCTCTGAATCTCTGGTGCCGAAACAAATCCTTTAAAGATAACTTTCACGTATCAACGGGGCATTAATCTTCCAAGGAGACCGTCTCCTCTGGAGCTCCTTCACTGAGACCCTTCACCAAAAATTGAAATCTTTCATCGGAATCAACACACAGACCGCCTCCAGGGGGAAAAAAAAAGCTAGCTCCTCTCCTCAAGTTCGGTCTGAGGACGCAAAAGGCATTACTGCATCTTCTGATTTTTAATTAATTAATTTCTCTTCGTAATTGTGGTAATTAACTAATTATTTGGTGAAAAAGGTACAATGAACAAGACTGACAAATAAAAAGAGTGTCATTTATATATTAAGTTTACACAGAAAAGTCCTAAAACGTTTTTATATGGATAAGTCACATCCATTATGGGTGTGTTTATTTTGATGATTGGATAAGTAACTTATTTTTACTTAAATTTATGGAATCTTAAGATTGGAAAAAAGTTAGATTGAGTAAAATTATGAGTGTTTGGATTAGCGGTTGGATAAGTAACTTAAAGTAATTTATGTAAAAGTTAGGATGTTTGGTTTGAATTTTGTATTAATTAAGAGAAAAAAAATTAAAAAAATTATGAAAAATGAAAAAATGAAGGGATAATTGTGAAAAAAAGTCATCATTAGCAACTTAATTGCCAATGGGGTATGGGAAAATATCTACATACGGAGGGATTTTTTCACAATTTTCTCAAAAATTAACTTTGAAAATTTGGTAATAGTACAATTTTAATAAAATTATATCAAACTCTAATTTAAATTGGTACACTCCAAAAGTCTTTTCTACTGTGCACCTCAAGCTTAAATCTTATAAATTATATCAAACTCTAATTTAAATATTAAATCATAACTTATATTTTCACATAGCTCAAAATCTAATAAAATAAACCGATTAAAATCTCAATAATATCTCCAATAATCCAAATAAATTATTTAAACTAAATTTAATGGGTAAAAACACTATATAGAAACTAATTAATGATATGTTTATAAAACAAATTGATTATAAAATCATAAAACAACTAAATAATAAATCTAAACTGATTAAAATTAATTATTAATTATTCTCTACATTTCTACAGTCATATATTAACAAAACTTAAAACTTGTTTAAATTCTTATCCCAAAGTATTCTCTAATTAGTAGAAGATTACTATCTAAAGCAAGAAAAAATTATTTAGAACATTTTTCATAAAAGAAGTTTTGTGATTAGAAGTGATTTTGAGTATCTCATTGATCCCCAAAAATATGAAAATACTCCTATCAATATTTTTTTATACACATACAGGCACATAAGCTTCAATAAGCTTTATTTTGAGGCTTATGACTTTTTCCAACTTATGACTTTTTTCACCTTAAATCCAATCGCTGAAACAAACACCCATTTTTTATCAAAACACTATTCAATTCCAATTGAGCACTGTTCAAGTCCAATCTTCCCTCGGAAACGCGGAAACAAACACGCACTATATATCCCAATGATTGTAAGATCTTTACAAGTCAAGAAAGACCCATTCAGACCTCGAGTAATTAGTGAAGAAGGTGATAAATAACTACTTGATTTAGAAGTACTATAAGTTAGTGATATTGGGGCACTATTGCATATTGCTAATCACACACGTCTTGATATATCATTTGTTTTAAATTTATTAGCAAGATATAATTCTTTACCAACATGAAGACATCAGAATGGAGTAAAGCACATTCTTCATTACCTCAATGGCATTATCTATGGACATTGGGTTATTCTGATCAAATGTATACAAGCATGAACTGATTGGTCATGAAGATGATAGATTTTTTTTTGATCCACATGATGATATAAACCACAAACAAAGTATTTGTTTACATGTGTGATCCACATGATGATATAAATCACAAACAAATTATTTGTGTACCTGTGCAAGTGTAGCAATTTCTTGGTGATGTATAAAACAGGCTATATTAATCACATCATCTAATTATACAGATATTCTGATAATACATGAAACAAGTTGAGAATGTGTATGGTTGAGGTTAGTAATACATCATATACAAAGCACTTGTGGTTTATCTTCAAGCAAATGATTCCAACTGTCATATATGAGAATAACGTTGCATGTATTACCCAACAAAAAGAAAGGTGCATCAAGGGTGATAGAACGAAGTATATTTCATCAAAATTCTTCTTCACTCATGACCTTCAAAAGGATGGTGAAATAGATATATAGCAAATCCATTCTAATAAAAATCTAGCAGATTTATTCACCAAATACTTCTAGGTGTAATATTTGAAAAGCTTGTCCATGACATCGGTCTTCGGAGACTTAAGGATCTCAACTGATGTTGGCAGGGGGAGTCGATACACACTGTAGTCTTTTTCCCTTATCTAGGTTTTGTGCCACTGAGTTTTTCTTAGCAAGGTTTTTAATGAGGAAACACTTGACAATGTATCAATTAATGATGTACTCTTTTCTTTGGCTAGATTTTTGTCCCACTGGGATTTTTTAAGTTAAAGTTTTTAATGAGGCATATTCATAATGGACAACGAAGGATAAATGTTAGAAATATTTAATTATGTGAATGTCTATTGACTCATATCCTAATCAACATCTACTTGCTGCATTTAATACATTCTTCAAGTTGATGCTCACTCGTCTGGATCTAGTCCCTGCTTAGTCATCTGTAGTCGTTGGCGGATAGAATACCATCTCAGGTAGACGAGCTCATCTTTCTCCTAAGAGGTAGCCACCGTGTTGTCAATTTTTGCTCCCTCTCCGTCCAATCCCCTAATTTTCATGATTGATTTAATAAGTTTAGTCATGTGTGGCTACAAAAATTATACTGAGATGCATTCGAGCAGAGCATACAATGACCTGATTATTAGATAATAACTTAGCAAGTTTAGGAAAATGATAGCCCTTACCACATGCATAATTTTATTAGGAGAAATAATGTCACTGATGTAGTGTTTCTACTAAGACCTGATAACTAATTAGAGTGCTTGATATTTCTCCTTTTAGTAGGTTTTAGATACATACAGGTAAATAAAAGCTTGGTAATCCATGGTTTAACTTCTTGCAATGCCACTAAAAAAGCTGTTATTTTCATTAAGAAAATAGTACTGAATCATTCAAAAATTTAAGCACAAATCCCTTCATTCTTGTGTCATATAGAGTTGTGTCATACAGATTTATGTCATATCATTCCAAAGCTTTTGTTTGTATTTTGTGATAGGCTTTGAAAAAATTTATGGTGACTCCATCTTGATATTAACAACATTGGTGAGTCATTTTAATGATGTTTTTAATTATGCTTGTTTGTTTGTTCTGCTCTTCTTAAGTTATGCTCTTCTTATGTGGCCTCCATAGTTACATGTTTTTAATGATGTTTGTTTGTTCCTAATCTTTCAATGACCTCAATGCAAGAGACACCTACCATGTTTGTGCTTCTAGATTATTCATGACATAGGGTTGTGATCCACTGCAGTGTCTTGTAATGTGTGTTGAAAATTTAGGGAATAGA
This sequence comes from Inga oerstediana, assembly GCA_963210345.1. Classification (NCBI taxonomy): domain Eukaryota; kingdom Viridiplantae; phylum Streptophyta; class Magnoliopsida; order Fabales; family Fabaceae; genus Inga; species Inga oerstediana. Next base: position 84,032,140 of record OY723400.1, read on the forward strand.
GTACCCGTCAAACTTTGCCACAGAAAAAATGGACAACAAAGCAGTATAGGATGATGAGACAACTAAGATTTTTATTAACTCATGCCTTGAGTAAATATAAAAAGAACCCTGTGGGTTGCATTTTTCAAAGCCAGGGTGGCAGAATATTGTCTCCACGTTTAATAAGAAGAATGAGAAAGAATATAACAAGACAAATTGAAGAATAGGTTCGTATCCTCAAGAAAGATTTTAAGACTTAGGATTCTTAATCAAAGAGACCGGTGTGAGCAGAGACCCTATAACGAATAAAGTCATCGCATCAAATGAGTGGTAGCAGTAGAAAATACATGTAAAAAAGAATTTTAGCAACTTATACGTTTAATTGTTTTCCTCCCGACTGATTCGTTTTGGTTAATTAATTGCATTTTGGTTTCTTGTATGCATGCAGGAGAATTCATCATATAGAAAGTTTCAGCACGCAAGCCTCAAGTTTGAAAGAGAACTAAGAATTATATTCAAGGATGTTATGGTGATTGGCGGGGATATTTTTTCACCATCTTTTACCAATCCACAGACACAGATACTAGAAGCTGAGCAGGAAGATGTGTATCGACCGATAATGGATGAAGAAGAAGGGTTAGGGGACAACAAAGATGATAAGTTCGGTACTAACCCGATGCCTAGTATAGGAGAGATGGATGAGCTTGCTAACATTGGCTTACCAACAAGAACTCCATCAAGTGTTGATATTGAGTCAGGAAGTCGGGGTAAGAGGAAGATAGGTGAAGGGTCTGTTCAGAGAAAGCAGCAGAAAGTGCTAGCTTCAAAACAAATTGCGGATACAGTTGGTGTGATTGCTAATGAAAACCACAACAAGGGAGTATCTTTCCTTTTATCTTTTTAATTCAAGACTTGAGATTATTTAGTTTTAAATGATTTTGTGTTGTATTAATTGAGAATAATCTAGTTTTAGATTGTAGACATATCATTGATTTGGATTGAATTGATATTTTGGATTTGATTTGTTCTTAAATGATTGTTGGGATTTTTGTTTGCAAACCATTTGATTGTCAATTAGATTATTAATTGAGTTTTTATTATTAATTTAATTGTCAATTTGGGTTTAATCTCTTGATTGTTTAATTAGGTTGATTAATTGTCGAATTTTTTAATTAGGCAATTGTGAACATAATTTCCAAAACTATCTTAAACTATTGTTATTGGTTTTTAATGAAGTTAATTAGCCACCACTTGTTTCATTATGAGTTTTCTAGTGGAATAAGTGTTATTGAACTTGAGGGTTTCCTATGTTTCAATTAGGTGATTAAGTTTATTAATTCCAATTTTTCATCAACCTCCCTTTGGTTTAATAAATTGAATGGCAAAGAAAGCTAAATCCATGTGAATCCTAAGTTGTCCCCTTCATCATCATAACTGAATTAAATCTTTGTTTGTTTGTCTTGCTTTTTAGTATTTCTTTTCCTTGGGATTTTAATTTCCCTCTCATAAGAAAAACCCCCAAAAATTGCATTTGCATTCGTTTAGGTTAGTTTCATTCTCATATAGATTTTAGAGTCATTTGCGTTTAGAGTCATTTGCGTATTAGGTCTATTCCATTACATTTTTCATCAACTAAATTCAATTCTACAGAAAACCCATAGATTGCTCCTTGGGAGACTAACCTAAGTTGCCATTATATTACATTAGTCGGTTGTCCTAGTTATTAATTGATTGCTTTAGCGACAGAAGCATACATCAATAGAATTACCTGATTGTACAAGATTAACACTCAACAAAGAGTTGGACTTATTCTGTTTTTCAACTATTCGACGAAGCATCTGTAGATCTTCGTGACTCAACAAAATAGTATCCTCAACCTTTGGTTCAGTTGAGGTAAGATGACCCTGTGGTTTGCTAGTGGACGGTTTGCCGTGCAGTTTCCAGCATTCCTTCTTGATGTAACCCTTCTTCTTGTAATAATTGCATCATTTGGTTTTCTGTTCCTCTTGTGGCCCGCGTACTGCAAGTGCTGAATTCTCAACTGGACTTAGGGTGTTGTGGTTCAAGAGTTTCCTGCTTTCTTTGAACTACACATGGTTGACAACATCAAAGAGGTGCGATAGAGGTTTTAGGCCCATTATTTTGCCTTGTATCTCCTCAAATGAGTCATTGAGTCCAAGGAGAAAATCATAGACTTGCCCTTCTTCTACTATCTTATTGTATAATTGAGTATCCTCCACATTTTTCCATGGGTGCACTTCAAACAGGTCTTGTTGTTGCCAGAGTTTTATCAACGCGTTATAGTAATCAGTGACGGTCAGAGTACCTTGTCTTAAATTGTGAAGTTTGCGCTTCAAATGGATCAAAGCCACAGTATCATCAAGAGAAGAATAGGTTCGTATGGTTGCATCCGAAATCTCTTTTACAGTATTTGCCAGCAGCTAGCCTTCGATGATGTCAACAGTTATAGAGTTACATAGCCAAGTCATAACTTGGTTATTTTCAGCAAACCAAGTATTAAAGGTTAGGTCATCTAGGGTTGGTTGTAGTGCTACCTCATTAATATATTTCTCCTTTCGCTTTCCACGGATATACCTTAGCATACTTTGGGAGAATTGGAGGTAATTCTTTCCATTAAACCTATAGTTAATGACCATACTCTGAGGTTCTAGAAATTCTGAGGTCATGAAGGTGCTGTTGGTAGTGGAAGATGAGTGGCTAGAAGAAGAAGAGGTGGTGGAATTGGTATCGGAATAAGTGCAGCGGGATGAAATCCGTTTCTAGATGAGTTTCTAGGGACGGAGCCGAAAAGAGGATGGAATTCGAACGAGTTCATGATTTTGGAAAAAACCTCGCGTGGAAATTGTCTGGACGGTGGCGCGTGTAGGTCATGTACCGGTACTGTGGTGGTGCGTGGGGGTCACGCGCTGCTCTGATCACCGCCGCTTCTCTGGGATCCGTCGGTCTATGCCATCGGTTCTGTCTGTGGTGGTGGTGTACTGACACGCGCCCCCTGTTCTGGATCTGAGAACACCGATTAGACTCCCTCTCTCCCTCTCTTCGCTCTGTCTAGCTCACGGTTTCTCTGTTTCTTTTCTCACAGTCGCTCAGCATTAATCTCACTCTATGTTTCACTCAGCTCTGATACCATATTAGAGGTGTAAGCATATAATGGTTTCTCTTATTTCATATCAAAGATTACAGTGTATTATATATAGGCCAAAAATAGAGGAATCATTGCTAGTCTATAATATGCTATAATGAGAGTTTATTACATACAAATCATAATCTTTCCTAAACTATGTATACTAGAATTAGGGATATGATAGAGGGATATAATGGGCTGAAATCATGGGATGTAACCACGGGCTGTGATTTCCAACAAGTACTAATATTAAATAGAAGTAGTGGAGGAACAAAACAGACAAAAAGCAGTATTGTTCTAACTTTGATCATGGACCACACAAAGCTATTAAAAAAACGGTCATGTCATGGGTAAATTAGCCATTAACCTTAATGAATCAGCTCACTTCTCCAACATACACCAATCTTCTCAAGTAAGGAAACCAAAAGTCAAAGCTGAATTACATAGAAGGATCCAATCCAATAATAACATGCACTTGATCACATGGAAATTATTTTATGAGCATTAGGCATTAGGCATTATTAAAATGTCAACAGAGAGTTGGGACAGTGGCAGGGCAGGTAATTGTTCATCCCTACTCTCATATGGAGTTGTATCACCTACTTCACTATGCATGATAGTCATACACTACACCTAATGGATAGATTATACACAATGAGATGCATTTTCAATTACACACTAGAAAAGCCTTGATTTTAACACATATTGACAGGCATTTAAGTTATGGTCAGTGAAATTATAAAGAATTACAGACTTGACCAAGATTTCAGGGATTGCAATACCTTGTAGATGGCTGATGGAAGAAAAATGACAGCCCTTCATTGACTTGAGAACTTTTTCCTTAGCTCATTCTGAAGAAATAGAAACAATATATGAGTTTAAAAACCCTCAAATGGAACCCATTGAATCTAAGATAAATAGCAGAGAAACTTCATTTTGTTATTGTTCAAATGACTCAAATGCCTTTTGGGTTAGTAACATATTTTAAACTCAAATGCCTTTTACTTTAATCAGAAATGATTTTTTTTTCATGACCATTAATAAAAAGTCCTTTACAACTTTCTTGGTGAGTGTGCTAAGTACTAAGCAAAAGCAAGTACCAATAAGCATGGTTGTAAGTTTCATTCTGCAATATACATTGTAATTAAAAAACCTTAGGGTTAGTACCATATTTTAACATCATTGTAAATTCCCCAACTGAAATCAGAATTCCTTTCTTACCATGACCATTGATCAAATGTCCTTCAACTCTTTCATTGTGATTGGATATTGTACTAACCAAAAGCAAATACCAATAGGTGACATCCTTAACACTAATTAATTAGTAAATAATAACATTAAACAGAAGTACCCGCGCGTTGCACGGGAACAACATATACAACATTTGACCCATAAACTAACCTTACATGCATTCACTTCTATTGCATTCATAAATCATGTACATGCTCCAAATTAATACAAAACAATTTTAATACAACTGTCTTAAATATTCCTTAGCCATGCTTCATTCATCACTAATCAACATCTACGGTCACAAAATATATACCAAAACCATACCATAATTTTCACTTCGTACATATATGATTCAGTACAAACAAAAAAAACTGACTACACTAAACATAACTAACAGGCAAATACATATCTTTCTCAATGGAAATAGAGGAGATATTATTAATATACAATGTTATATCACTGATATACAATAATCAAATTAAATTAAACAATATATGCAAAATGGAAAAAAAAAATAAGGCATAAAAAAGAGTATGTAAGTTGAATTTCAAATTTTGAAATTTGAAAAAGATAGAGGGAAAGAAAAGCAGCTATAATTAATATATAATGATAGCCAAACATTTTCTTAATTGCAGATGCATTACCATTAAAGTGGGAAAAATTGCATAGTAGATTGACATATTGATAATACTTACCAAGTGTGAATGGGATAAAGCAAAGCTGGTTGTCCATGCCCATCCATCAAGTTCAGAGCCATATAAGTGATGAGGAGGCATGATGAACCGCATTCAGATAATGATATCGAAGACCAAGCCAATGGTCCCCCCTTACATACATAATAAGGATTGTATAAGGAAAGAAGCACCAAATTTGTAGTAATTATTATGTCATGTTCTTTTGTTGCCATATACAGTAATAGATATGTTTATGGAAGGAAACAGCTACCTAGAAACCAATATAGTCAAATTACCATGTGTATATTACCAAAGAGCCTTGTATATGAATAATATCAAATAACTTGTCATAGGTCTAAACATTTCAAGCACATAATAGAGCCGGGAAAACGGGCCGAGCCCGTCGGGCCGGCCCTTTTAGGCCCCAACCCTTTAAGGGCCAGGCTTACAAATTGTAGCCTGAAAGGAAGTCAGGCCTAAAAGGGCCGGCCCTTTAAGCCCGTTTATTTTTTATTTTTTTTTGTTTGGAAAGGGAACCATGTTACATTTTTGAATTGCCTTATTGAATCTATATGTCACTATGTCCTCATATTTTATAGAGTATGATTTTTGAGTATATTGTTTTGTCTAATTGAATCATATTGTGATTTTTGAGTATATTGTTCTACCTATTTAGAATAAAATCATATTATATACTGTTCTGCTTGATAGAGTATGATTTTTGATGTAGGTTGTGATTATTTGACTACTTGAACCTACTACTCAAAGTGAAACACAATCAAATGTCCTTGAAATTGATGATAGTGGCAAAGAAGGTGAAAATAATAGTCGTTATACTCATGTTGCTTAGAGGTTAGAGTATTTAGCTTCTTGCCTTCTTATACTTTGGCTTTTGTATGAGTTATTTATGGACATGATTTTACCTTTGATTATACATTAGTAACTGTGTTTGTTTGTTGCAAGAGACGTGTTATTTAAACTTTAATGTTGACAACATTTATGTATTAAATTAGAACTTTAATCGTTGTTATTTACTAATTATATCTCTCTTAGGAAAATACGTAAGAAAAATAGTTAAATATTCTGAAAAGGACTTCTCGTCCCTGCGGGCCAGCCCTGGCCCTGATGCTCTCGGGCTGAGCCTTGAAAAATTACAATTTTTCTTACCCCGAGCCCTTTAGGGCCGGCCTTGTTAGGCCCTGGCCCGTCAAGGGCCGGCCCTGATTCCCGGCTCTGCACATATGCTCCAATAAATCATTTTGTAGATGAAAATTTGCTGACATCAATCATATCATACCTAATCCATAAGCATCCATTGCCCATAAGAAGTATCCAACCCGAAGGTTCTTCTTTGCCATCCAGTCATACCTGAAAAGTTATGGATACAATAAATAAGTTAACAAACCAAAGTAGATTTTCACATATTTTATTATCAGAACATTCTAAAAATTAAAAGACCAGGGAAGACAGATCAGAGAATGATGAATTGTAAGATTTGAATATGGCTTCCAATTAAACCTTAATGAAAATGCTACTAGTAGCCAATGTAAGATTATGTCCCCGAAACCTATTATGCTGTAACTACCCAAAGGATCAAACAAATGTGGTATCTTGAGAAGCATTGGGATACCATCTTCTCCATTCTTGTCACCCGGAGCTATCTACACAGATTCAAAGCATCAATTTCTTGTTTTTCATATGCAATGTTTATGAGGCTAGATTTAAGCTTTGAAAAGGATGATAGAGAAGTGAGAGCTTTATTCAACACACTCACCACTATCATCACACTCTCATGGAACCACCATTTAGAAACAAACACCCATACGATGTCATATAGGAAGGCACAACTGAGAAGAACAGTTCCAACTTGATATTATATGGAGCAAAAAGTTTATATTAGATGCCCTTGAAAATGTTGGCAAAAAAATAGATGCCCTTGACAATAATAAAAAAAACCATCAAAATAGTGGAGAAGCTACTGATTGCTTAGTTCAGGCTATTCACAATGTAAACAAACACCAAACTGATCAATATTGAGAAAACTTAACAACTAATATGACTTATATAGAAGAACTCAATCCCACATAGGCATTCACTTGTGACACACACTTCAGTTTATTATTAGTTTATTAGCTTATAAGGCATTAGTGATTATGATATAGTCTTAAGGCATTAAGCATTATTATTAATCATCAGGCATTAAAAAAAACCAGAAGTAGGTTGGAACTATACCATATATGGTCACTGTTCATACAGTATCAAATATGGAGCATCTGTATCACCTACTTCCTTACCCATCATAGTTAGAAGCTACACCTACTTGTCATATCATGTAACCTGTTTTGCATTTAAAACATATCAAGGAAAAAATCTTGATGATGACACTTGAAATGAAAGGCGTTTAAGTTGTACTCAATTAAATTATAAACAACTACCTACTCGAACGAGATTTAGGGCCCGTTTGGTTCAATCCCATTACACTCTGTAGTGTAGTGCAATGTGATGTAATGGTAATGCAATGTAATATTAATTACAGGGGTAGTGTTTGATTTGATTTTTAAGCAAGGTGTAATGAGTTAATATTTTAAAAATTATTTAAAATTAATATATTGCACAAAGTCTATTTTACCCTTAATATAATCTCTATAAGAAAAACTTTAAGAGTCGGCGGCGACAAAGATGGAGGTGAAAGAGGTAGTGGTGGCGGCAATGATGGGGATAGTTGCAGAGGAGGAGGTAGTGGTGGTGGTAGTGGGTGGGTGACGATGGCGATGAAGGGAGGAGGAGGTGGTGGAGGCGGCGACGAGCTTGTGAAGGTGGCAGCCACAGTAGAAGAGGAGGTAATGGGGCGGCGATAGGCTTGTGACGAACACGGCGGCCACGGAGGAGGTGGCGGTGGGTGGGAGGCAACCATGGCGGAGGAGGAGGTGCTAGTGGTGGTGGCGGCGGTGGCGGTGGCGACGATGGTGGCGGAGGAGGAAGAGGAGGTGGTGGTGGTGGTGGCGGTAGGCGGGTGGCGGTGGCGGCAGATGGGTGGAGGCGTTGGAGGTTGGCGGGTGGGGGTAGCAGCGGAGGGGGAGGGGGAGGTGGTGGTGGTAGCAGTGGGCGGGCGGCGGCGGCAGTGGAGGTAGTGTTGGTGGTGGCGGCGAGTGTGTGACGGTGGTTGCGGCGGTAAAAGAGGAGGTGGCTGCGGCAGTGGAGGAGGAGGTGGTAGCGGCAGCGACGGAGGAAGAGGAGGTAGTGGCGGCGGTAGAGGAGGAGATAGGGGCGATGGTAGTTGCGGCGTGATACGGCAAGTGAAATGAGATAAGTAAAACAAAGACACTGGAAACTCAAGGGTAAATTTGACTTTTTAAACCATGCAATGGGATGGTAATGATGATTTATAAAGGGGAGGTATGAATGAGGATTACCAATTTTTTGGTAATCATCATTACCATGGTAAACCCTATCACCATGCTAAAAAGCAACCAAACACTCTTATCTTGGTAATACAATCATGATTACCATTGCAGGCATGCAATGGGGTTGAACTAAACGGGCTCGTAAGGATTTGCAATACCTTGGTAATTGACTGATCCAACAAAAATGACTGCCCTTCATTGGCCCTATTTCTTCCCTTGTTCAATATGAGAAAACAGAAACAAGCTATCAGTTTAACAAAAAAGCATCCTTGTTTTTGGTCAAATGGATAAGGTAATTCATTTTTATTATGGTCTAATTAACTAAACTAATAAAAAAGTTTCAAATTGTTTATGTTCAAATAGATAAGGTAATTCATTTTTTTTACATGACCATATCTCAATTGCTCCTTGTTTTCATTCATTGTGATTAAATGCATATAAATACTAGAATCTTCTGAACAAAGCATATAGATCTAACATACAATAACCAATTTGCATACATCTCTATAAACTCAATATATAAGTAACATGATAGTAACAAAATGAAATGATTAATAACTTATTCATTAAATGTATATTCAAGAACCGATGAAGCATATAAAATTTAAGATTTTGTCTACTAGTAATTGTCCTATGAATAGATGACCTATTCATTTAGAAACCCTTTCTTTAGTTCACATGTAAAATATCATTTATGGATTTGATAGTTGTTTCTCAAAGATACTTGCAAGCATCCAATTTGATTTCAATCTCAAACAAAAGTATACGATGCATTTTCAAATTAACATGCCTTGAAATATTATAGATCGAAACTACTCTAATCAATACAATTATTTAAGGATCTTGGCAAAAAAATGAAATTACATGAAAAAATAATATATGATTTGGATTAACGATTAGGAATGAAATCCTAAAACACTATCCAGAAATGCTGCTACCTAATGTTTCAGTATTCGACTCAAGAACAACCAGAAATATGCCAAAAAATCGGTTAATACTTAATAGATTAAACAAAACAAAGAAAATCCATAGTTATTTTGAAACCACATGTGCAAATATCAGAGAAAGAAAGAACAAAGAGAGGGTGAATCAGAGAGTGCAACCACAGAAGAGGAAGAAGTAGCAAATAAGGGAGAGCAAGGGTAGAGACTCCAATATCGTCACAAAAGCCTAGACAACGTCGACTACTATGGAGAAATCAAAATTCAGCCTTCTAAACCCGCTAGGTTCCAATCGCTCATCTATTGGAACACCAATGACGGCAGAGAAAACTCGAACTCTAGCCATCGGAAGGTCTCCACGCACCTCCACCTCTACCTTGAGCACATATTGCCGGAGCAATTAAGCGGAGTTGTTCGGTGTACTTTCTATTTTGGGAGTTTACTAAGCTTTTTTTGATAATTCATAGACAAACTTCACCCACTCCTATTGAATGACTGACAATGGAAAAAGAAGATATGAAATGACATTGTCTTGAAATTGACTTTTGCAATCATGAACTGTTAATTTGTAGTTCCAAATGGACGAAGCCAAAGGCAATAAAAACGGCTTGGGACAATAGCTGTTACTGTTCTTATAAATAGTAACATGTGAGATAAAAGTGTGAAAAAAACAGAACAGCTTATTCCACTATTCCTCTTTAGAAGATATTGATGATGGTAATTGGCAAAAAAAAAAAAGATATTGATGATGGTAAAGATTAGGATCAAGTAATTTTTTTTGAAAAAAAATATGCACGCAAGTGACGCCGCAATATGTTACTAGAATAGAATAAGCAATTAATGTCGGCCACTTGGACCCCAAGGCCAATTGTGGAAGTTTCACTTTTTTTTTATTAATATATTTTTTTAATGATATGGTGAAAGGAATAAAGGAACTTCCACGCCCTTGAAACCTAAGGCCCTGTTTGTTACGCGAAAAGTTGAGGAGAGAAAGGAAAGATTACAAAATTCATTTGCTTAAAACACGTTTGGCTGCCCAAAATGACCATAACTGTGATTCCCGCCAACTCGAATCTTCCTTTAAATATGGGAAAGTGAGTTCCCACCAAAAGTGGGATGAACTTGAAAATGTTCTTGACAAGATAAAATCTGAGACAAAAAAAGCCCCTGAAAACATATACAATAGATGAAAGACAGAGGCACAGTGCGCGGAAGGCTTTGGTGCACCAGCTTGGTATAGAGTCGAAAGCTAGTCTGGAAAAGGGAAGAGGCAAACGGCGTGCGAAACAGAACTCAGAATCAAGGTAATGTTGCTTTGATTATGTTGTGGATTATGGCGTGAAGAACCCAATATGTTTACTATCTGCACTCTATGTTGAAAAACCAGAGAGATGCGCAAAATGTTATAAGGTTGTGTGTATGTGTGTTAATTTAGTATGAGCTTATAAATTGGTATGTTTGTGATGTGGGTCGTATTGGATGAATAGATGTGAAAGAAAAGCAGAGTCGAAAGCTAAAACGATGAATAGTACCATGAGGAAGACGATGAACAGTGAAGACGAGGTCAAGTTCGAATTAGGGTTATTAAGTTCAAACTGGGTTGTTAAGTTCGAACTGGAATGTTAAGTTCAAACTTGAACTTATGGTGAAATGATGAATAGTACCACGAGGAAAATAGTGAACAACGAAGACGAAATTGAGTTCAAACAGGGGTTATTAAGTTTGAACTGGGTTGTTAAGTTCGAACTGGAATATTAAGTTTGAACTTGAACTTCTAGTGAAGTTAGGGGTATTTTAGGTTTTTCACACAATCTTCCCACTTAAACCACTCTCTTTTCTTCCAACCAAACATCTCATCTTCCCTCAACCTATATTCCGTTCTCATATCTACCAAACAGCTCACTCTTTTAAATTTCCTCTCAATCTTCCCTTCCTTTCCATTCACTTCCCTTCCTTTCCGTTCCCTCCTAAAATGTTCCTTGCACCAAACAGGCCCTAAGCTTCTTTCCCTGTCTTTATAAATAGTAATATCTCTAGTATTTAATATTGAAATTACTTAACTAATTTTAATTAATAGATTAAAGAAATAAAAATTTTGATTAATCTAAACAAATTTGACATAATTTCTTTAAAATACTTTTAAGTAATATTAGATTATGTATTAGTTTAATAGTTAGATAAATTAGTTTTTAAAAATAATAAATATAATAGATTGAGATATTATATTTAAAACCAAATTTAACTTTCCAACAAGCTCCAGAAAGATTGATTTTTATAAATTATTTATTTGAGGAATTGTTCATACCTGAAATCATAATTACCATATTCAGGCCATTCTCTAATGCTACTTTTGGCATGAGATGGGAATTATATTGTAACGAGAATAAGAATGGGAATAAGCATGAGAAATAAGCTTTCTTAAAAATCTATTCTCCTAACTATGTTTTGGAGATGTATCACTAATTTTCAATATACCAAACATATATATATATATATATATATAAAGCAAAGTTACAAAGAAAAGACCTATTAAATATTGGAGCAAAAGCCTCCAAGATTCTTCAGTGATAGCTTACACATCTTTACTGGCATGATCTTCAGTGTGGTCTCGTGACAGCAGCATCACAGTCTGTGAAATGCATTGCAATATTATGTAATTTACTATCATTCCAGTAAACCTAGCACACTGTTTGAACCCCAGGGATTATTTCAAATCAACAAATGCAATTTAAAAAAGAAAAATCAGTGAAAAAAAATCCATATAAAAATTTATTGGTAATAAGGCCTTGATATATAAGCAATATAGCTGTTGTTTATACTTTACTGATACTTGAATTTGGGTCCTTTTGTCTATTAAATTTTTCGGACAGGGTTTTTCACCAACTTTTTCATTTAAAAATGTCAGTGTCAATCAAAGAACAAAAAATCGGATGGGGTAACGAACCGGTTACAATACAGATTCAAAGGTTAATACGTTAACCGAGATCTAATCGATGATCAGACCGGTTATATTAAAATATTATAATTTATTAGTGGCAATATATATATTAATATATTTTTAAACTTCTATAGATAAAAATGAAGATCTTTAGAAAAAATGCTTAAAATCTACTCCCTCCGGTCCTAATTATAAGACATATTTACCTAACTTTGGAGAAATTAAGGATAATGGTTAAATTAGTTAATCATATTTATTTTTCTAAAATACCTTTATTTAAAATTTAAAATGACATCCAATTACGTTGATTCTCTGTTTTTTCTTGTATCTTTCCTGCCTCACACATGATTTCTCCAAGTTCTCACACAATCCAGTGTTATCAATCTCCTTCAACAACTTCCGATCTACTCTTATTAAATTATTAATGTGTTTAATTATTATTGAGAAAGTATCAACATAGGGTATTTTGGGAAGAAATTAACAAAAATTAGAACTTTGTCCTATAATTAGGACCAAGATTAACTCTCAAATGTTGTCCTATAATTAGGACCGGAGGGATTATTAATATCAGTTATGATAACTATACTTATGAAATGATATCTCATTTCCTATAACTATTATATCTTTTTAGGTAATTTTTTTCATCATTTTCTTCATTTTTTTAGATTTATTATTTCTTTACCAATTTTTCTCTTAATCTTAGTTTTAAACCTTTCATTTTTTCTTAAAACAAAAGGTAAAAAAATGTAGTTGGTCCAACCAGTCAATCCATCGGTTTTATACCGATTTTCATCGGGTCAACTCTCCCTCCCTCTCAAGCAATGAACCGGACCTAACTGAAGACCTGTTTTCCGGTCGGTCTAGTCTGATTTTTGTACCATGATGTCAATATTAAAATTTCAAAAAAAAATCCAGAATTATAATTTCATGATAAGACCAACGAGAGGGGGGGGGGTATATTATTAAATAGGAGAAGGTGGGCTGGGCGAGAGATGGTCAAAGGTGGGTGGTTATAAGAAACATCACGTGAAGGGTTAAACAAATATGGGTTTGAAAAAACACTCAAAACTCAAAATCTCTACCACTTCAGCTGCGGCAATCGTACTAACTAATAATTGATTACACAAAGCCTTTTTTACTACAATTCTGAGTCAACTATTTGTAATGTTATTATGTATACTCAATCTAATCCCAAAAAGATAATGTATACTTAGAATGTCCACAGAGTCCTCCAAGTTGTGTCCGTCCCATTTAGGAATGAACTACGAGTTGCTGTGCTAAACATCTCTCGTCCTCCTTTTCCACAAGAGACGTTGCTTTTTTTTTTTTTTGAACGGCCAAGAGGGCGTTAATTGCATTACTCATAATAATGATACAAAAAGTTCCAACTGACAGCGAATGATACTGTAAAGACAACAGAAACCAAAGCAGCAAAACAACAATAAAAGCAATAAAGGCAATCTGCCAGCTTCCCTATCTGAGTTCGTCGCAGGGGCAGGAGTAGGAAAAGACCTTGAGTCTGAGGCATCAGCAGCAAGGATACGAGACAAAGGGGGTAAGGGTGTAGTCATCCACCCAATGGGGCACACCCCCTTAAAAGCATCTGCAGCAAAGAGATCCCCTGCATTATTTCCCTTTCGAGGAGTAAAACTTAGAGAGAATCCAACCTGTGGTGCCAAAAGATGCAAGATGTCTTCCAAAATACCTCTAACAAACCACTCACCAAAGGTAGCATGACCTTTCAGTAGTCCCAACCCAAGAGTTTGACAATCAGATTCAAACATAACATTAGCATTACCCATATCATGTGCAATCATCAAGGCTTTTTCAGGGCCAATGCCTGTCTCATGAAGGCCAAGAGTGATTTCACCTTATCAACAAAGCCCCATTTGAAATTGCCATTGGAATCCTGACAAATAATTCCTATTGCAGCTGTCTTGTCCTGTTCATGGAAGGTTCCATCGACATTGATTTTCAACACACAATCGGGAGGCGCCCTCTATTGTATAGGATCACCATTGTTAACTTTGCTTTCAGTAATGGGTTCAAACAGTTTGCATGTCTCACAATATTCATGAGAGAGCTTCCTGGCTTGCTCAATTGTTACCACTGGCTTAGGATCCTTTCCATTTAATACTTTGTCATTCCTGCCCTTCTATATCAACTAAAGGATCCAACTGGTTACAGTAATATCATAATCCGTGAACGAGCTAGCAACATTAAATATGTCACCCCACCAGCTTGAGAAGTTGCAAATTCTGCTTGGATCTGTTTTCAGAGGGAGACCACTTCCAAACCATTTGCAGTGTACCCAGTGGCAATGAAAAAACATGTGTTCTATAGTCTCAATAGCACTACTGCATACTGGACACATATCAGTATTTCCACATCTTATTTTTAGCAGGTCTTTCGTAGATATAGCATTGGATAGACACCGCCAGATGAAATTTTCAATTCAAGGGACTGACTTAATCCGCCAAGTTTCTTTCCAAACAGCACATCCTAATTGATGGGAGGTAGATGCTCTAGATGCACTTGGATTACCTAGTAGCATTGCATGTTTGTATCCCTTTTTCACCGTGTAGATACCATCAGTAGCTATCACCCAAGCCACTTTGTCTTCTCTCGTGACCTCTGCCAAAGGAATATTTCTAATGGCTGCAATTATATCCTCACTAACAATTCTGATGAGCTTTGTCGCATCCTATTGTCTGTCATGGCTGCTAATGAGCTCTGCAACTTTGGCATCAGATTTTTTTAACTCCTTATTAGTTGTTTCAAGTGAACGATTAAGGCTATGAGGAATCCAATTATCCTTCCAAACGCGTACTGTCTGACCATCTCCAATATGCCAACAGAGATTGGTTTTAAGAAAATCTCTGCCATCCACTATGCTTGACCAACACCATGACGCCCTATGTCCCTTGCATGCATCCAAAAAATTTCCATCAGGAAAGTATAATCCTCTAAGAACCTGTGCCCAAAGAGTTTGAGGGTTTTGCATGAGTCTCCAAGTAGTCTTTGCCAGTAAAGCATTATTCAATGTAATAAAATCTCAAAAGCCCATGCCTTCTTCTATTTTTGGTCGAGTAAGCGTCTCCCAATCCAACCAGTGCATTCTGCTGTTATTGATGCTGCCTTCCCACCAAAACTTAGAAACTAGACCATTAAGCTCTTTACAAGTTTTGGCTAGGAATTTGAAACAAGTCATGGGAAAGTTGGGCATTGCGTTAATGACAGCCTTGATCATAACCTCCCTTCCTGAAAAAGAAAGATGCCTACTACTCCAATCATGAATCTTGTTGCTCATTTTTTCACGAACATATGCTAGAGCTTGATGTTTAGTTTTCCCCCATATACTAGGAATTCCCAAATATTTGCCCTGATCTGAACCTTCCCTTATTCCCAATGTATTACACATAGAATTTTTCACATAAGCGGGAGTGTTCTGGGAGAAGAAGAATCTAGACTTGTCCAGATTGGTTAGCTGGCCTGTAACATCACAGTACTCTTTCAAAATACATGCTAAGGCTTTACAATTCTGCTGATTCACGTTCATGAAAATAATGCATCATCTGCAAAAAAGTTATGAGAGAGTTCAGGGCAGTGAGTATTAAGCTTGACTCCTTTAATATTGTCCAAGATTTGATTCTTTCTAATCATACTCGATAAAGTTTCAGAAACCAAGATGAAAAGATAGGGGGAAAGTGGATCCCCTGACGTAGTCCTCTTCCTGGTTTGATAGAAGCAACTCTTTCCCCTGAAATGCATAGAGTAAGATGAACTGTCTCAACACAAGTCATCACAAGGTTAACCCATCGCTGTGAGAAGCCAAATTTCAAAAGAACTTGTCTCAAAAAATCCCACTCCACAGTGTCATAGATTTTATGTATGTCCATTTTTAGGGTAAATTCATACTTCTTTCCATATTTCTTTCTTCTAAGATAGTGGTACATCTCATGTGTAATTATAAGATTATCCTTGATTAATCTGTCGGGACAAAAGCTCCTTGACTAAGGGATACACATCTGTCAAGAAACACCTTCATCCTATTGGCCAGAATTTTAGAGATAATTTTATATGAAAAATTACATAGGCCAATAGGTCTAAAGTGGGAAACTCTTTCTGGCTTGTTAATTTTAGGGATAAGAGTTATATTGGTACCATTGATATCACTCAACCCTTTCTCAGTATCAAAAAACTCTTTAACCATCGCAAACAAACTATCACCCACTTCCGCCCATGAGTTTTGACAAAACGTACCAAAAAAACCGTCTGATCCTGGTGCTTTCATCCCTCTAAGGTCAAATGTTGCTAGTCGGACTTCCAATTTTGTGACTGGGCGTAGTAATTGTGCATTATTATCAGCATCAATTTTTTAATCAATATAGCATAGAGCCGAGTCCAAAGCTCGATTCCCGGAAGCTTTAAATAGTGAACCAAAATAATCAGCAAAAGCACCATGTATTTGACCTCTCTCACGAAGCCAAGTGTTGTTATCATTTTTTATCTGTAGTATGCTATTTCTTCGCCTCCTAATCATTGTGGTTAAATGGAAAAGCTGGAATTTTTGTCACTAGCATTAAGCCATAAGACATGAGATCGTTGCTGCCAAAATCTTCCTTCCCGATCAATTAACTCCTCAATTTGAGAGAGTAAGCCCGCTTCCACTGCAGCATTCTCATCGTTTAAAGGTTTTTGCCTGCAATCTGCTAGCTGGATTTTGAGCCCCTCAATCAACTTATTATTATTTGGGAATTCTTTGGTGCTCCACCTGATCAAGTTTTTCCTGCAATTATTTAGCTTGTGCAAAAATTCACACATAGCATGAGCTGCGTATGATGTATAATTATCCCAGCTTCTCTTAACCGCCTGCATAAAATCTATATGAGAGGTCCACAATTCTTCAAATCTAAATACTTTTTGCCTCTTTATTGCATTTTCAGACAAACAAGTAGGAGGTGGTGATCTGAGCCCAGAGGTTCAATGTGAAATACCTGAAGGTTGGGAAATTTGTGACAGAAAGCGTCATTACCTAATGCCCGGTCAATTCTTTCCTTGATGGTAGCGTCACCTTTTCTTTTATTACACCAGGTGAACCATGATTCATTATAGCCCAGGTCAATTAAAGCAGAGTCGGATACAAATCTTTGGAAATTGAGAATCTTCCGTATGGCCCTTATCTTACCCCCCTTGTTTATCTTGATGAGAGATTATGGGCATGATTGTTTTAGTGATTCGATTGGTTATAAGTAGCTTTTCAACAGTGATTTACGATATACGAAGTAAGTATGTGAGAGGAGTTGTGTCTCGATTTACGTAAAAAGCAACTTATACGCAATCATAACGCCCAAACAAACATGCCCTATCTCATTAAAATCTCCCAAGCATAACCAGTCCTTATCTCTTGACTGAGCAAACTGCACAATCTGCTCCCACAACCGAACTCTGTCTCCCCCCTTTGATGGCCCATACACAAATGACATATAGAAGGGGATATCACATGAGGCCGATGATACGCTGGTGTGTTTGGCATTTATAGAGGATGAAATAATATTAACATTCACGGAGTTATCCCAGAAAAGAGCTAACCCTCCACTTCTGCCTTGAGGCTCTACAATCCACTCTTCGTCAAACCCACATTACCTTCGAATCCGACTGACATAATTTTTTTTTTCTGCATTTGCATAAGGAACACAAATAGGGGTTTATGTTCTCGACATTCCTTCTTTAGATTTTTGACTGCCAGGGGAACCCCCAACCCCTGACAGTTCCATGCTATGATACTCATGGTGAACCGATGGCTGGTTCATCTAAGCCATCGGCGTTTTTGCAAACAGGGCCCTCGTCATTCTGATTTCCCTGAACTCCAAATGCAAACCCATTCTCTGGACATTCGACATCCATCTGTGTATTGGATGTCTTCAATCCTAACCCCCTAATTCCATGCTTTAATTTCTTATCCCCCTCCGTCGAATAAATTGTTTGGTCCTTCGGCAGTTCTGATTTCGATTTCTTGGTACCGCTGCTGTTACGAGTGTGCAAGACTCCACCTTTCCTTAGCAGAACAGGACTAGATTCTTCACACATGGGTCGTTTTAAATTGATTCTGTCCAACCCCACAGTAACAGTTGATAATGGAGAAAGGCCCGTATAGGGTATGAGCACTTTCTGAAGGTCCTTGTTATCTGATGGGAAATCAACTGTATATTCAGTAGCATGCCCCTTTGTACCCAAGTCCATTACTTCACAACATGACTAGTTAGCTCCCTCTGTATTGGGCTTTGTTAGGCGTATTTTCTAAAGACTGTTTTAGACTACTCTGCAATGGGCGTTGGATTAGATCTTGGCCCTCTTTTTTTTTTTTTTGAACGACCCCATCATCGTCTATGCTGACTTCCTTAACGGACCTGGCTTGGCTTTCCTCCGCTGCCAGGTTCCGTCCGCTGCCCTTCTTTTCTCAAAACTACACCGTTTTGGTGTAGTTTTGAGATAAGGATGGGGTTGATTTTTTTTTTTTTCTGAAAAAACTGGTATTGATGTATTTTTTTTAGACGTATCTAGTATTTTAAAATATTTTTTAAGTAGCATGCAGTATCCTAAAATAATTTTTAGTGTTTTAACAGCTTAAAATATATTTTTAGATGTACCCAATGTGTTAGCAGATTGATTATAATTTTATTCTTAATGTATTTTTTCAGATGCAAAAATTACTTTAAAGTGTTAGATGCCACTGGAAAAATATTTTAGATATTTTTTCAGCTCCAAAAATTATGGAAATCAATATCCTAAGTTTTGGGTGCTTATTCCTACCAAGAAAAATACATTAACAGTAAAATTATAATTAGTCTCCTAAGACACTAGGTACAACTAAAAAAAAAATATTTTAAAGGGTTAAAGGCACAAAAAAATATTTTAAAGTAATTTTTGCATGTGAAAAATACATTAAAGATAAAATTATAATCAGTCTGCTAACACATTGGGTACATCTAAAAATATATTTTAAGCTGTTAAAACACTAAAAATTATTTTAAGATACTGCATGCTACTTAAAAAATATTTTAAAATACTAGATACGTCTAAAGAAAATACATCAATACCAGTTTTTTCAGGAAAAAAAAAAATCAACCCCATCCTTATCTCAAAACTACACCAAAACGGTGTAGTTTTGAGAAAAGGAGGGAAGCGGACGGGACCTGACAGCGGAGGAAAGCCAGGTCCCTAGTTATCCTGGTGAAATCTACAATTTGAATATGATCAGTTTTTACCTTTTTATAAATGAGTGAAAATAGTTGATATTATCCCAATGTATAGCCAAATCAAACCAACCATTATTTGACATAGGGGTGGGCATGGGCAGGGTTGGGCAGGGCGAGACCCCTGCCTGATGCCCTGCCCGAAGGATGAACGGGCTGCAAAATACAACCCGATGCCCGGCCCTGCCCACTAAAAGCCCTAACTATTTTGGGCTGGGCAAGGGTGGGCTGGGCAGAGTGGGCTTTCCATGCCCAAGTGATAACGCCTTATCTTGTTCACATATGAAAAAAATAATTCCTTATGAATTTCTTTAACATTCCTGTAGTTACTAATACCATATGTCTTAACTTCGTCCTAAGTAATATAAACTCCAAATGCATTCGATGATTTCACGTCTTGGGATATTTCAAAATAAGTCTACAACTTGAGTCTTGAAATTTAAAAAATACCATATGTCTTAACAAATATCCATACTTTAAAATTTAAACAACATCCATAATCCATTATAAATAAGAAAAAAATATGATTATAATTAAAGCCTTGAAGTCAAAGTAGTTTGCATCAATTCAATGTCCCAAAAGTTGATCAAATGATGAAACATCTGGAAAGAAAATAAAAAGCAACTATAATTTAATACATCACAAAGTAAAGAAGAAATAAATCTACTTGTAAATAGTGTTTAGGGCAAAAAAGAGAGGATCAGAAGAGTATTATACAATAGACAAAATATATTTTAAATAAAAATATATATATGAAATAATATTTAATTGATATGAAATTTTATATTTTAAATAAATGAAAATAATTTTCAGGGCAGGGCCAAATGGGCAGGGCAGCACCCCTTGCCCGATGCCCGGCCCTGCCCGGTTATTAGCCCGCCCAAAGCTGCCCAAAATTTTTTCGGGCCACTTTTTTAGGGCTAGACTGGGCAATTTTTTGCAGGGCCAGGGTGGGCGCATCGGGCTACTGGGCACTATGCTCACCCCTAATTTGACATATGAAATATAGAGCAAATCCGGCTCGTGATTTCCAAGTTACAAATAATGTCACCCATTTGTCCAAAAAAAATAATGTCACCCATTCGCCTAACCTTTTTTTTTTGAAAAAACGGGAAAAAAAATCCATGCTATGCCTATGTATGGGCCGAATATATTATATGAATATCTGAGACCTAAAAAATTTAATCTGACGTGGGAGGAAGATCAATGCCGTCAGCATATGCCGAAACTTTTGGAGCAGATTTTGCCTTGGGCTTACTGGATGAGGAATATACCACCTCTACTCCTAATTATAAGATAAAATTGTTTTTGGTTGAAGAATTAAGGAAATTAAATAAGTTACTTAATCATATCATATATTATATATCTTTACATTATATATTAATTTATTAGTTAAATTAATTAGTTTGAAGAAAAAAATGAAAATATAAATACTCTAAAGTAATTTAATTAATTTCCTTACTTTCTTAAAAAAAATCAAGTTTATCTTATAATTATGATTGGATGGAGTACTTTTTTTTGGTTTATCAGGGTTTTCATCCATAATGATATTGGCAAGCATAGCAGAGACACGGAACTTTTCCTTCTTAACCTTTGTGGCAGGGCCAGCTTCCTCTGACTTTTGCCTTCCCATTGCAAAAAAGACCTGATACAAGGAAGAAGAATCGAAATAAAAGTTTATGTAAAAATTCTCAACTACACTACTGCCAAAGAAGAAAATAGGAATTCACAATCACATTACGTTATGCAAAACACTCAACCCCCATTGAAAGATCACAGCAGAAAATTGTTAAAGATTATTTTTGCTGTTTCTTTAAAATGTAGCTTATGCACTGCATATATGTCAAAAAGGAAAGATATGATCATGATATCAAGAAACTGAACTAGTCAAATAAAAGACTAAGATTAAAATGAAATTTCAACTAAAAAAGGTGTTACTAATATAGTCAGGATATTCACAAAGCATGATATGAAAAATGACTCTTAAAGAATCAAGAGACTATCATAACAATTGCTTTATAGTTCTTCAATAATTTTTCCAAATCAATAACAGGAACCATTCAACTTAGAATATAATTATAATATTTGGCCATCCATGAACTAGATGTTCAGAGTCAAAGGAACCATGCAGTAGCACAAACTTCACTCTATCACAGGTTACCAAAATAAAACCAGATAATGAAGGTAAATGAAAGAAACAATACTTATTAGGAGTTAAATATGCATCACAAATAGCCACAGTAAAATTAGAACCATCAAAGTGCTGGTTTCAGGACATGTAGAGAAGTACAGATTCTAGTAAAGATGAAAATTGCAAAGGAATAGGAGAATTTTAATGATTTTTCATAGCTTTAATTCATTCAAGCTTGGACACACTAGAGATAGTTCTCCATAAATAGAGCACGATTTGGCTTAAATCGGGAGAGCTTCCCAGTTCCCTGAACCAAACCAGACTCACCAGAAGGTCGGTTTTGGTTGGCTCAGTTTCGGCAGTTTATACTGCAGCAAAAACAAGACCAACTAGGAAACTACTAACCTCATGTAAACAAGTAAAAATTGCAGGAAGGTTTCAACGAGTCCCAACCTAATAAAGTAGAGAAAATAACACGGTTTCGATTAGAAATTTCGACAAGAATAACTGTATAGGTCTGCGAAATCATGAAGAGTATAGTTTAGACTTTAGAAGAAGAAAAAACAATAACCCAACGCGAGAAATCTATAGATCTATTACTAACCGCTAACAATGTCCAAGATGTTCTTTGGCCGGCACGAAGTTCACCTGTTGTCCAGCTTCCTCTTTAGCTGGATGGATGCGTGAAAAGGGTATGAGGATGTGATTTAGCAGGGAGGCATAAAATTGGACATTTCAATACAAAGAAGTTCAAGAAAGAAACCGACTTTGTCACGGATCTGATTTGGGTAGGGAACGGACAACCAGTTTAACTTTACAATTTTATAAAATTATTATTAAAATATTAAATTATAAAAATAACTAAATAAATTTTTTAAAATTAGTATTTAATTAAATTAAATTTCATGAAAGTTATTTGGATGTTAATATAATAATTAAACTAACAAAAAGTGAAAATTTCAAAAAAAAAATTACTTTCAAAATTAAAAAAACTCAAGTGCAATTTTCAATTGCTAATAGAGACTGTAGTCAGTACCTAATCTTTGGTAGGAAATAAAACTAATCTAAGATTTTAATATTTTAAAGGTATTAGCTAAAGTTTTCCCGTCCTATACACTCAAAAAAATATAATATGAAATTATTAAATATAAAATAAAAATAAATTCTTTCACATAGCACAAAAAAATTTCATCATCGTCCCTCGCCGCCCAGATCCCAAAAACTCAAACGGAAAAACACTTCGACACATGACAAGTATGGAAAGAAGCCATCAGAGATAAAGCCCAGATTCCAAACTCAAAGCCACTAACACATTCAAGGGTGAATGTAAAAGCATGCAGGTTTTTGGAAGAGAACATGAAAATACCAAAATATAATAATCAGGCAAGAGAGGGTGGAAGAAAACCAGAGGTACCTGGTAGTATTGCACGGTCAAGATTGCTTGTATTGAGACTTGGAAAGGACATGAAGAGAGAGCGGAAGATGGAGACTGTGTTTTGTTGAGGGAGTTGCCGAAGACGGAGGAAGATGAGAAATGTCCATTTTTTTTCATCACCTCATATGGCTCACTAACCCCTTCTCCATCGTTATTTTTCTTTTTCCTGTCCACTAATGCTTTATTAGCATAAAGAGGTATTCCTGAGCGGCTGAGTGATAGTTTTTTAATGACTGCAATGACGTTGGTCGTGCCTCTATTCCGTGGAAGCTAAGCTAGGCTCAGTTGCGGCAAGGAGAGGGCTGACGGAGTTCTTTCACTCATCCTCTCTCTCTACCAAGATGATGATGAATGGTGGTGGACAGCTTTCTCTCCTACTGATTTTGTTTTTTAAAGTTGGGTCACTTATCCACATCATCAAGCCAAATCATCATAATTAACCATGTTAGTGCCACATCATCATATACAATTAAAATTTTTTAAAAAAATAATAGGCTAAATTATATAAAACTCTCTTGAACTTTGTGTCAGTTACATATAATTTCCGACATTTCAAAGTTTAAATTTAACTCTCATAACCTTTCATTTTTTAACTATTAACCATCTGTCATTAAGTGACCGTTATCTTTTTATTAATAAAAAAAAGAATGAGATAAAAAAATCTACTAAAAAAAGAGTGAGATGAAAAAAGAAAAAGCAGAAAAACAGCAAGACATATTGGTAAAATCAGTTAAGTTAGACATCCCTAATGAGATCTCTTGTCTTAATTAGGGATTTGATAAAAATGCAGGCTTGAATATAGATTTATGTATTTCAAATGGATTTAAATGAGATTTTTCCAAAATAATAACCATAAAAGGAACTTATTTATATTAAAAATTATGGTTTCAATACAAATTTTGGCCAACATCAACAAATCTTTTTTTTTTCTATAAACAAAATATCAACAAATATTCTCACAATCATATTTTTATTTGCAAGACATGAAAGTCCCTTTGGACGGTTCTGCGGTTTTCATAAAGAATACAGCTAAGTAAATATTTTTTAAAACATAAGTTTATTAAATTATTTTTTATTTCATAACAAGAAATGAACAAAAATACTCCATCCAATATTAAATATAAGACATAGTTAATTTTTTTTGGAGAGATTAAAAAAAATAAATAAATTAGCTAATCATAGTATATGTTGTATATTATTCATTATATAATAGTTTATAAATCACATAAGTTAGTTTAAAGAAAAAAATATAAATATAAATACTCTAAAGTAATTTATTTAGCTTCCTTAATCTCTGAAAAAAAAAAAAGGTAAACTAGATCTTATATTTAGAACCAAAGGTAATATATATCAAGGAAAAAAAAAATAATTAAAAATTTTCTAATATGATCAGTCCTTATTAAGAGTATGTTCGGCTTGTGATTTATTTGGAGAAGTCAGATCTTGAGACTTAAAGACATATATACTTTCTATGCCATGACCAACTCTAATAATTAAAGCAACAAATATGGTGTTCTTATTTTATTTATTTATTTATTTATTTTTGATATTATCATCCGGTATTTGGTGTTCTTATTTTATTTGATACTAGAATTATAATTATTTCATATAAATATTATTTTAGTTAAAGCAAATATTAATTAAAACATTTTGGATATATTGTTTTGAATTTTGATATAAAAGATATTAAATACACTAGCAATGTGAATTCAAGCAGGCAACATAGAAAACATATATGATTCATCTCTGAACAAGATAGTTTTGAAACATTAATTTTAAAAATGATTCCATCAAACTTGTTTCATTAATATCCCATGTTCTTAAACCCGGACTGGACAGGCCGGTTCGGATCATGAAATGGCCAATTGGCAAGTAAACCAATCTGGTCTGGAAACTGATTTGGTCCAGGATATTTTTTAAAAATCAATTTTTGTATATTTTTCTTTAGAATTTTATATTAATAAGTCTAAAATATTCAATTTCTCACTGGTTTAGCCCTGGGTTAGCTTCGGTTTGACTCCAGTTTGACCCACTGACTCTTGACCCAATACCCAGACCAATTCAGTAACCAATCTAGGTTTCAGAACCTTGTTAATATCATGAATGACAACATTCTTCACTTCAACCCAAATTACTCCACCATTCATTCTCACGTTCAATCTCAATGGTTAGTAGCATTATTGATTTTGTGGAGAGATAAAGCTAAATTTTCATTTGTATATTTAACCACTACAAAAAACACCATGCGTTCCTAGAGCACAAACTCAAGATTTCTGGTTAAGCTAATAAAACCCTTTACCAATTGAACTAAGTACTTGATGGTAAGCACAACTGCAATTTGAGAAACTCAAATCACACAAAAAACATAGAATGAGCTTTATGACAAGTGATACCATATGTTGCTCACAATTGGGTTCAATGTCTTCAGCTCCTTATAAATCATCTCCAATAATCCCCTTGGATAACAATAAAGAGTCATATCAAACTTGGATGCCTAGCAAGTATACATTGGATATATATATATATATGGTTAGAGAAGCATTAAAAATTTATCAAGAGAGAGCATACTATAATAATTATGATCTTGTGGTTGATCTTGTCAGTGAATAGTGATGCCTGGCACATCAGAAACCGAAGCTCCTTCAAGTATTTTGAAAGATTTCCTCTCCATGCCGTAGCTAACCTAGAGTCTCAAATCCAGAGTATGAGAAATTTCATAAAAGAACCCATTAGCATAAATTAGTATACAGGAAAGGATTAAACAATAGATATCATAGTGGTGATTGAGGCAGCTCTGCACCGAGAATAAAAATATGAAGATACGGAGTATTACTGAAGTTAAAATGACAAAAAATAAATAAAAGAGAAATAGAATGGAAGAGATAGAGAGAACTTTCCTCTTTGACTTCATTCGGATCACTCCTCTCCATTTGTTTTACACTTCTCGTTATACCTTTCTTTGTTATGTGGTTTTGAAATAAAAACTGCAACAGAGAGCATTGGAGAAGGAGAAAGAAGGAGCTAGCATCCTTGAGATACACTCTTCTGCCTTGCCTCTTTCATAATTCACTTCACGTTAAATCCTTGCGTCTGCCATCTAAACATAATTCACTTGTCCCTCTGTTAATGCCTTTGGAAATGCTTAGTATATAGAAATTTGGAATCAATCAGTTTTATTATTATGATTTCAACTATTCATATTTAAAATTTTCAACTAATAGTTTTCAAAATCATTGTTTTAGAAAGTAGTAGTTAGTATATTATCATTATTTTAGATTCTGTGCATATTAAAATAATTTTCTAAGGAGTGTAAAAAGTAAACCAAATTAAGTCTAGATCAACCAAATTAATGCTAGAAATTTTCTGAGTTGAAATATTCAGGGAGAATTAAAATGATGTTGCAAGGAAGGAATATAATAACAAAAATTTTTTAATAATAAGTGAGCAGCATGATTCTGTTATTATCTTCTCTATTGGAATTTGTTATTACATATAATTGATGTGAGACCATAATCTCTTTTGACCTACTAAAAAAGGAAAATGGAACTCTTCAAATAGTTTTAGGTACATCCTGGTATTAAAGCGTAATATAGATTAATGAGGTGTCTACATATGCACAAGGATTTATGTTCATAACAACTTAATTCTCAAGTTATGATCTGCATATTTTTGTTTTTCAGATTGATTTTATTGTAATATGGCTAATGCCTAATGGGATAACATGAGGCATCTTATTTGTGGTTGACCTGAGCATTTACTTCTCTACATGAATGTCAAAGTTGGCCTCTTTAGCATTACTACTAGATAATTGTTGAAACTTCACAAAATTCTTTCTCAAATAAAATTACCAAATAAATAAATAAACACCTTCAAAAACAGAAACAAATTATTTGAGAATCTTAACAAAGTTAAAAAAAAAAAAAAATCAGGGTTAATTTTGAAAACAAGTCCATGATTCCTAGGCTAATACCTGATTAAAGTGGACTGCCATTTGATCGCGTTCTGGTATGCTCACTTGCATACAAAATCTATGATAAAAAGACAATATTCCCATCTAATTATTCGCTTCATTTATTGCCTTATGATGTTGAAGAAATCCTATATATATGAAGGAATTAAGAATGTTGCATTAAATGGCCAAAAACATAAAAACAATCAACAGAGGCACAATATAGTATTAACTCATAAATGTACAAACAACAATTTCTATCAGTTGATAGAGAACAATATAAAGGACAATCCCATCACACACAGACATATCCATTGCTAGAAAGAAAGTATAGCAATTAAAGCTTTTAAAACAGGAACAATAAATCAACTCTCTCAAACACAAACACCAAAGGAAACAGTTCAAATCGCACAACAAAACAAATACAACAGTTATGGCGAATCTGAGAAAGTGAAGTAACATCTTCTGTTGAATCCTTAGGCACAAGCAACAATCAAGACTTCAATCCCAACCAGGTTTTTCTGAAAAAATAATACAAGAATTTGTTAGATGTATCATCACAGGAACTTTCTGGCTTAAAGGTAGAAACCTTTTTAACTATATGTCGAACTTTGAAGTTGCATAATGTATTGACACTTGACAGAATTTCTCAAACTGAGTTAATGGCCTATGGGTTTTGAGTTTTAATGTAAAACCAATCGGAATAATAGCAAAGCTGGAAGAGGAAATGGCTTTCTTACCACGACCACTATGCTCATGATGTATAGAAGAAGAGTGAGGCAAATCATCTGAATTGATCAACTCCTGGTTCTCGCCTAATGGAAAAATTGAAGTGCCTGCAAGACTAAGGGTGTTTAGATTCGGGAGTTCCCAAATTTCTTGTGGCAGTGCCTCCAATCACGTACACCCTGTCAACCTCAACTCTTTAAGATTCTCAAGTTCAGCAATCCATGGTGACAGTTCCAGCAATTGTGAACACTGTTCCAAAGACAAAGTTTCAAGCTTGTAGAGTTTCCAAATTTCTTGTGGTAGTGCTTTCAATCGCGTACACCCTGTCAACCTCAATTCTTTAAGATTCTCAAGTTCAGCAACCCATGGTGATAGTTCCAGCAATTGCGAACACTGTTCCAAAGACAAAGTTTCAAGCTTGTAGAGTTTCCAAATTTCTTGTGGCAGTGCCTCCAATCGCGTACACCCTACTAATCTCAACTCTTTAAGGTTCTCAAGTTCAGCAATCTGTGGTGGCATTTCCTGCAATTGCGAACATTGTTCCAAAGACAAAGTTTCAAGCTTGTGGAGTTTCCAAATTTCTTGTGGTAGTGCTTTCAATCGCGTACACCCTGTCAACCTCAACTCTTTAAGATTCTCAAGTTCAGCAATCCATGGTGACAGTTCCAGCAATTGCGAACACTGTTCCAAAGACAAAGTTTCAAGCTTGTAGAGTTTCCAAATTTCTTGTGGTAGTGCTTCCAATCGCGTACACCCTGTCAACCTCAACTCTTTAAGATTCTCAAGTTCAGCAACCCATGGTGATAGTTCCAGCAATTGCGAACACTGTTCCAAAGACAAAGTTTCAAGCTTGTAGAGTTTCCAAATTTCTTGTAGTAGTGCTTCCAATCGCGTACACCCTATCAACCTCAACTCTTTAAGATTCTCAAGTTCAGCAATCCATGGTGACAGTTCCAGCAATTGCGAACATTGTCCCAAAGAAAAAGTTTCAAGCTTGTGGAGTTTCCAAATTTCTTGTGGTAGTGCTTCCAATCGCGTACACCCTGTCAACCTCAACTCTTTAAGATTCTCAAGTTCAGCAACCCATGGTGATAGTTCCAGCAATTGCGAACACTGTTCCAAAGACAAAGTTTCAAGCTTGTAGAGTTTCCAAATTTCTTGTGGCAGTGCCTTCAATCGCGTACACCCTACTAATCTCAACTCTTTAAGGTTCTCTAGTTCAGCAATCTGTGGTGGCAGTTCCTGCAATTGCGAACACTGTTCGAAAGACAAAGTTTCAAGCTTGTAGAGTTTCCAAATTTCTTGTAGTAGTGCTTCCAATCGCGTACACCCTATCAACCTCAACTCTTTAAGATTCTCAAGTTCAGCAACCCATGGTGATAGTTCCAGCAATTGTGAACATTGTCCCAAAGACAAAGTTTCAAGCTTGTGGAGTTTCCAAATTTCTTGTGGTAGTGCTTTCAACCGCGTACACCCTATCAACCTCAACTCTTTAAGATTCTCAAGTTCAGCAACCCATGGTGATAGTTCCAGCAATTGCGAACACTGTTCCAAAGACAAAGTTTCAAGCTTGTAGAGTTTCCAAATTTCTTGCGGCAGTGCCTCCAATCGCGTACACCCTACTAATCTCAACTCTTTAAGGTTCTCAAGTTCAGCAATCTGTGGTGGCAGTTCTTGCAATTGCGAACACTGTTCCAAAGACAAAGTTTCAAGCTTGAAGAGTTTCCAAATTTCTTGTGGTAGTGCCTCCAATCGCTCACACCCTTTCAACCTCAACTCTTTAAGATTCTCTAGTTCAGCAATCTGTGGTTGCAATTCCCGCAATTGCGAACAGCCTACCAACCATAAAATTTCAAGCGTCTGGAGTTTACATATTGCTCTTGGCAGTGTTTCCATCAGCCACCCTGACAAATCCATGTTTTTAAGTTGAGGATCGGTAGTTACATTGTATAAATATCGCATGTGAGTGTAGGATAAGTTTAAAACTTGGAGGTTTGGAATCGTTGATACCAATGCTCCATCACTCAAGTTCTTAGGAATGTCCTCCCCAATTGTGTAGAAGATAATTTTAATATCCTCGGGCAATATGATATGCCCACCTTGGGTGCCTTCAAATTGCAGTAAGAGAGAACATTCCATGAAATTTTGTAAGATGCTTTTTGCTTCTTTTTTTGTGTACACTAATTTTTGAGAAAACCAGCGAGCAAACAACTGATCATCACTCATCTTCCCATAATCTTGGAATTTGAAGACCATTAAGCACCTTATAAGACAAGCCTTTTCCCTTTCAGACATTTCATTTGCCCAGATGATGTTGAAGATTAATGCATTCACTATTGCTTCACGATCACGATAAAGCAGTTTTTGCAATGCAAGTTCCCATAGTTGAACATCTGTCACATGTTTCAATGACTTAGCCATGAGAATAATGGCAAGAAGATGACCCCGACATTTTTCCACAATCTGCACTACAATTTCTTGGATGGCAATAGATGAATGAAGAAGCTCACTACCAACAATGTTGCAGAAGAGCTCCCAAGGCAACAAATGATCCTCTGTCTTGATTGTCAGATCCACTTTGCTGGTCAAATAATCATTTGATGATAGTGTTGTTATAAACACCAAGACATTTTCAGAATCATTCATTGGTAAACTCACCCTGACGGGGTCTAGTTTCTTGTCACCATCCCCATCCACCACAAGCACTAAATGTCTGCTCCTTCTATCATTGGTAGTCTGCTCCAGCCTTGTTTCAAGATTTAAGAGCACTAGCTCTCTTTTAGTCTCGTCATCAATCTGATTAAGATTAATGATTTGAAGATCATCAAACGCTGCACGAATTTGAGAATTTGCTCGCACGTCTTCCACAACAGTTCGTTTTTCTTCATCATTTCTTGTTGAAAACCATATGGTTTGAATGTTCTCAAGTGCTAGCTGACTATAGTGTATGGTATCTGAAGTCAAAGTAAGAGTGAGTTGGTGGAGGGCAAGATGAGTAGCTAAGAGCAGAATAGGTTTGGGCACATGTTTGAGAGCTGTCTCCCTGCTGACGCTGCCACCTTTAATGATCTTTGTTGTGATGTCCTGTGGTATAACGGCTTGTACGTATCTCAGTGGGCTTTCAGCATAGAGAAGACGTTCAACCCTTCTCCTAAAGCTATCAAAATCTCCAAAACTAAGCTCATAGACATCGTTGATCCATTGCTTCAGAAATTCTTCTTCATACCCAATTCTCATGGGGTAGCTCAACATGAGGTGTACAAAGTCCCGTATCCTCATCAGCCTTAGCATATCTTGCACCAGATGCTGTTTTTTTTTTAAAATAAAAACAAAAGGATTCATTAAGGAAGGTATCATCAAAAACAATGACAACTGCAAAAACATTTTAACTAAGAGTCTGAGATTGACCCCTATTATTATATTAAATTAAAAAAAAAACAATCATAGGTGCAATACTACTATAACAAGAAGATATGGGCTATCAACAGCAGAAAGAGACGTTGTTTCTACCAGCCTCAAGCAGTTTTCTGAATGAACTCTGTCTAATTCTTTCATATAACACCCTCCTGATCTGATATGCACAATTTCTCTCACATTTTTTTCCCTTTTGGTCAACCCCACTTACGATTTCTTCACGTGTTTTGCCACCTTTTAGTAACCATATGGTTCTGGAATTCTATATTTTAGTTCACTTTCACGTAGCTTTCTAGAATCTCGAGAACCTCTAAATGACCATCATTTTTATGTTTTTCTTTTAGCCAAAAACTTGCTTTGGTTAAAAACGTCAGTGATCTAGTCTAGGGTCATAAGCAAATAAAGTTCAAAATGTGCATGAAATGAGGAAACAATTCAGCTTAAGGTAGGCCTCATAATGTGCGTCATCACTTTTACACTAACAATTGAAATTTTTTATTGTTAGATCAATTCTTCAAATCCTGCAAGTAATTTGTATGGTGAAAATTCTTCAAAATTTTAAAAAATAACTTGTAAATTTGAAAAAGGCTTGTGAAACGTACGTAGGATTAGTTGTGAATTTCACAATTTTTGACCCATCATATTAACGGAGGACTTGTAAATCATCATAAAATGAAAAATGATTTTTGAGGGACCTATGAAAAAGACCACTAACTATTATTGTAGATTTCATAGATTGATTTACAAATTTGAGGGAAAGACTTAGAAAATGTTGCAGAATGATAAAAGTCTTGCAAATCATGTTTTAGATAAAAAAAAAATGAGTAAAAAGTTGTGAAATTAAAAAAGGTATAAAAATGGGAGGAAATTTTTAAATAGATATATGAAATTAAAAAAAGCATAAAAGTTAACAGCAAGGTTCGAATTGACGCCGAGAGAGATGCGAAATAGTTCTTGATAGTGCCTCGGACAAGTTTGCCTCTAATTGAAGAATACATGTGCTTATGAGTAAATCTCACCGGTTTACATGCATATTATTCAAGAGGGTAACATATATATGATAGTATTTAAAATGTTAAATGACTGCCAATGACAATAGTGATTTGGTCCAATACCGATAAAAAGATCAAAGGGGGACATTTTGATCATTTTCCATATATTATAAATGATACTCAAGTAACTAAATGTTTTGTGATTAAAATGAATAACAGCAACCAATTAGAATGAACGCTGCTTTAAATTCCATGATGTGTATGATACATAACTCCAACACATTGGACGTCAACAACAAGAAAGCGTTTTTTTATCCTAATATAGTTACCTGTTTGCCAATAGCGTTGGTGGACGACTTTGATGAACTCTCCCCTTCCAGTGGCGAGGCCTTCAAAAATCAAAGCATGATGCATTAAGAAGGTATCAGATATTTTAAGATCAATGGACAAACGTCAACACAACACAAAGAATAATAAATTTAGCTGCTTAATAGATTGACGCCTACGATCATGTAAATTTGAAATCCCATCTTATTAATACTAAAAGAAGATTTGAAAAATGGGACAGAAAAGTATCACAGGAACTTCCATTCATTCAAAGCCCTCTCCCGGTTAGTGGGAGACTCTTGATATTTAAAAGACGTTGCAATATGATCTATAAGGAGCGGAAGACAACAGCTGAACCTATTATACTTACTGGTTTAGCGGTTGGTGGTAAATGATTGTGACCCACAATGTGTCGAAACATCTTCCATGCTTCAGTACGGGATAACCTTCCGAGCATGACTCTCTCGTCAACACATCCCCACCCCCACCCCCACCCCCAAAGAGTATGATCATCATAAGTGGTTATTACAACCTTAGCATCTTTTTTGTCTTTTGAAATTTCCAACTTTTCCCAAAGCCCATTGATTGGGTTCCATACGCCATCTAGGATCAACAAATATCTTTTGTTCTCTAGCACCTTTTGTATTCTTCCAGCAACTTCAGATTCATGACCTTCTCTATCCACCTTTATTCGATCTGCAATTTTCTGCAGAATGCGAAGGTCAGTCTGCTCATCATCAGCCGGCAGTTTGATGAAAATCACCACATCAAAGTCAACGCCACCACAGAAGTGGTTATTTATGTGTTGCATTATTGTTGTTTTCGCCACTCCTTTTTGTCCATGAAGTGCCACGCATTTTACTCCATCACTTTGTAGCAGAGTCCGAATGTCTTGAAAGGCTTTCTGAAGAGTTGGATACTCCGCAATTGATGGAACATCAGTCTCCTTTATGACCAGATCTCGCAGCTTATCAACTAGAATCTCCTTTAGACATTCATCACCAAGAAGTTTGATTACTTCACTGAGTGCCCTTTTGATCTTTTTAATTAGACGTCTTTTCCCCCGACCACGTTTCCATTTCTTTTCCTTTACTTCTTTATATTCGGCATTCAAGGAAGACACCTCTTCCTCAATATTTGATACATTCTTCTTCCAATCCTTGTCAACATCAGTCGGATCTTTCTGTTCAATATGGCTCAAAACTTCATTCTCTTTGTCCCTTCGTAAAGCAAGTAGCCGCTCTAATCCAAAGTTTAGCACTTCATGCACGTCAGCAAGTGAAAGGCAGTCTTTTCCAGCTTTATAGTTTTCAATCAAACGATCGACAACAGGTTTGGCAAAAGTTACAACAGCGGGAACAATTATGCCAGCTATCTCTGTCTCAGCCATTGAGAAACCTCAAAGCCTGCAAGGAAACGGTTCAAGAAATGTTACCACCAGAGAATATTATTAATCAACAAGTTTCATATAATCATCAGTTTAAAATTAAACTGTGTAGTTAAGAGATCAATCACTCATGTTTTATGTTTAATCCTTGAATTATCACCATGATCACATTTTATTTAACAACTAGTAGGTGCTATTATTGTTTCTTTTTACATTATCAAGCACTGGGATCATAAGGGTCATCAAAGGAGGGCCTGTGTGCCACCGCACCACAAAGTGATTCAGCACCACTTTTTTGTCTCTGACTTTTAAAGCAAGGTACCTGCTTAAATTCACCTTATATAAAACAATAACATTCATGTCATGATTTGTTGTTTGGAATCATTAGACTTATTATGGCATAGAAAGTCTCGTCTACTCTAACCCTGATATGATTGAGAACGACAGCTTGTCGCTAGGTCTCAAGATTGGGTCCCTCCAAATGAATCACAAGCTAGACCTGAGACAGAATTTGAACTCAAGCTAAAAAAGTAAAAAACATGAATATTAAATGGTTCCAGCTTGGGCATTTGGATATGTAATAAATTATAATATAAATATATTTTGAATAATTACTAGATGTTAATTTTTTTTACATGATTTATACGTCACATTATTTATCCAAAAATTAAGTAAGAGACAAAGAAATCTTAAATTAAGTAAAAACTTGGATCACTCACTAGTCTATCAAGCGCTTGTATGCTTCAAATTTCTCCTTTCTCTCCTTTTAGCATTATATGAATACACACACACACACACACTAGTAGACAGCTAGCATTAATAAATAATAATCTCTTGACTACGTAAAAGTATCACCATGACATTTTTTTCTGCAAAACCCAATATCATGCTAGCATCAAGTGATAATATATAAAATTCTTTCAACAGCATTTTTATCTATACCCTATAAACAGAAATATTACACTAGAAATCATTCACCAAGTGAACAAGCTAAGTTAAGATTTATAAGAAAATAGTTCAATCTAGAAACAATTTAAAGTTATCTGACTTTTTTTTTTTTATTAAAAGCAAAAAGTGAAAGGTTTTGAAGCATTTCAGTTTTTCCTGTCACAAACATACAGCCACACCTGATATGATTAATGGAAAAG
Source organism: Inga oerstediana (assembly GCA_963210345.1). NCBI lineage: Eukaryota > Viridiplantae > Streptophyta > Magnoliopsida > Fabales > Fabaceae > Inga > Inga oerstediana. The sequence continues at coordinate 84,067,222 of OY723400.1, forward strand.
TGAAATTGTTCAGAAGCAAAATGATTTCAATTTTTCCTCACATTATGGCATTACCCTCAATGTATACTAAAGCAATTCACAAGAGATTGTTTTTTAGAATTCACAAGAGAAATTAATTGAAAAGGAATGATGGCTTAATGGACACTGAGACAAGTTATTGGCAAATATGTACAAATAGAATTCAGAATATTACAATACACACACCGACACACACAGACTAGCGATACCTAATATACCTCAAGGTAGTGTTTGGGAGGATAACTAACGTAACATTAAATTCAAAATACAACTAGCCTTAAGGTAGTGTTTGGGAGGATTTTTAAGAGATAGAATAGAATGAAGTGAGACGGCTAAAAGGATTATTATGCCATTGTTTGGCAAAATTTTTTTCAAAGGATAGAATCTCTCGAAACAAGGAATAATATTACAAAATTCCTCATATCCTTTGCCCCTCCTACTCTTCCTCTTCCTTCTGCTCTAAAATTCAAAAAGCGTAAATATAACCAATTCCATTTTATTAAATCTATAATAATCATCAAATTAGTGAAAGAAAACGGTTTCTTAATTTTCCTAATAAAACTCCCAAGCAATGGAATGTTCATTCCATTCCACTATATTCACTTCCATCCCATTTCATTCTTAACTCTCAAAAGTGTTTTTAAAAATATTTGGATTTAAAAAAGGATATTAATTATGAATATAATATTTGTGTGGATGTCCATACATTTCCGTTATCTAATATTATCTCTAGTGTCTTACAATTATCTTTATGCTCATTCAATCCGTTGATGATAGATATAAATTCTATTGAGATTGTAAAGTTATGCCTATAAATAAAAGACATGTATTATGTACTCGACACACCTTAAATAGTGAAAAAGAATTACTCGATCCTCCTCCTCTCATATTCTCTCTTATTTTTTTATCTATAACACATTATTAGTACGAAAGCTCCAACAAAGGTATGATCTTCTCAACATTTCCTTGACAATTTCATCTACCTTCTTTTATCGTATTTTATATGATCTATCTGGGATAATCTGAACCACTACATAAAATTAAAGAGATATTTTTACCGATTGTTATAGGCATCGGGTTTCATGGCTAAAGATTGGATATTGTTATCGTTTTCATATCTTGTATCTCCTTTACAAGTTCTTTTATATTATTATTATTATTATTTTAGTATGGTCAGAAGCCATACACCTCTTATTTCATATTTTGAAATTATATGGCTAGAAGCCATATTGCTTTAATTTTTTATTTTGAAATTATTTGACCAGAAGTCATCACTTTGATTTCTTATTTTGATATAATATAGCCAGAAGCCATATTCCTTTGATTCCATGTTATATTGATTTCCCTGTTATATAACCAAAAGCCATATACCTTTTGTCACACCCCAAAACAATAAAGCGTGATTGGCACAAAATAAAAGGTGACTACACTTCGTAAGCTCTTTTATTTACTATTTTCTATTTATAATCATTTATGTATGTATAGAACTCGTTACAACTCATCATAATCATGTGCTTGTATTTAGAAAAAAAAAATATAAATTTAATAATAGTAGATTCAGCTTAGTTAAAAATTCAATATAGTAATTTCTTTTCAAAAATACTAAATATTCATGAAAAGATTATTTTGTCTCGAAAACTGATTTCATAAGAGGAACCAACACAAAACGAATAACTGACGTAACTCAAAGGCCACAAATAACAGGCGCAACCTAAAGGTCACGAATAACAGGCGTAACCGGAAAGCTATGAATAACAGGCACAACCCGAAGGCTAAAAATAATAAGCGCAGCCCGAAGACTACGAATAATAGGCACTCTACGTTTGGTTCCTCCACTAAAGGTGTTTACATCCTTATGAAAAATCATTTTCTTTCAATTTGTGGAAACAGCTCTTGAATTCTGTAAAAATCTTAGCTTGTACAAATATTCTACAAAATACCCATAATCCATATCATTTCTCCCACAAAATTTATAACCGTATTACTTAAATACATATATAAAACCAGATTGTTTAATAAACAAGAAAAGAAAACAATAATCATTTCGAGATTTCAATTAGAACAGTTCATTGGCTTCTTGTTATACACACTTCTCAATTCCTTAATATCTTCAACAAAATTTTAATACTCTAGATGTAACATATATAAAGTTTCCATAATATCTCTTTCACCAAGACATTTCGTTCTTACAATGTGTGTGTGTCCCATCCACATTTCAATTTTTCTCAGAATAAAAGTCATTCAAAATAACTCAGTAAGTAAGTATCTTGATTTATGAACAAGATATCATAAACTTCTAAGCATCCACATTCAAACCGAATCACCAGGTTTATCAAACTTAAATTTTTAAGCTTCTTTAAACTTCCATCATCCTTGCACCACAAACCACCACATAATACCAAACATATATTAAACCTTAGCATAGGCACCCACTCCCCCACAGCAGCCACACCAATTGGGAAAAAGAGAGAAACTTTCATACATTGTAATTTTCAAACGAAAAGTGTAACTAAATTAAAAAGAAACCTTCTTGCATTTCTTTCTTGGTTGTCATCAACAATATAGTGTAGGTGTCGTCGTCTAAATGATACCATTTTCACTTTGATGAAATTCTAAGTCTTACAATTCCTCTAATATATTTCAATTTACATAATACAATGGTAAAAGAATGTCAAATGAATGTATGCAAGTATCATTTATGATTTTAATTCATATTTTCTCTTGAACACATCATCAAACCTTTAACATGGATTTAAATTTAACAACTCATAACACATCAATCTTATTAACATCGTATTTTTCCAAAGCTTCTACTTTTCAATCAAAGTCCAATTAATCACCAATATTTAATAAGGTACAAAATTGACATTATAGAATAACAAAACTTATTTGAGCTCTTGAATTCATCTCCCAAACTTTATTTCACATTAACATAAAATTCTGAAACTCTAATTCTCTCCTTAAGCAGGATTTAAATTGAAATCAATTTCGAATAGAATCTAAATTCTTTTCCACTAGGAGAAAATCTTATAGGAACAATTGTTCATATAAGCTTGTTTTCTTTCAAACATTCTATCAAACACTTCATATGCACTAAAACAAAATTTTGCAAGCTCCAGGAATACCGCTCTTCTTATTACAACCCCAAACTTCAATGTTCCAACCGTAAATCCTAATCTAGTTAATCACCAAACCTACAGCCAACACAATACTATTTATATAAAGACTGCAACATTTCAATCAGGGAACAGTATGAAAAAACATAACCATCAATCACTAGTGGCGATAATGATCATGGAGTCTTAGATGAAATACCTAGTATAAATGGTGCCTTGGATTCATTCAATCATAGCCCATCACCTAGCCCACCATCCTCCTCTGTTTAAACGCTACCACTTGCAAAATAAAATAGATAAAAAACAATAGGATCAGTAGTTGTATTCCGAATCGCCCTTAGATGCGGCCAACAAGAAGGAACAATAGAAGTAAAGCAAGTCGCTCCCCTCCCTGTTTCTATTGTGAGTGACGCTGACTGAGGGGGAAAAATACAGAAATCTTCAATCTTGAGCAGGGGAAAAACGAATTGAACCTTCTACGACACATACATCCACGACAGTAGAGAGGGCGGAGGTGACAGAGAAGAGCGACCAAAGCTCTGGATTTCCAATATGAGATGCGATTTTGTTTCTTCCCCTCCCGTCCAGCACTCTCTTTCCTTCCCTTTATTCCTCTCCAAAGTCGGTGATAAGAAAAGGTATGGGAATGGCATAAATATCTCATAGTAAATTTTTAATTTTAATTATTTCTTTTATCAGAGAAAAGGAAATAATGGTAATTTCCGAACGGCAAAACAAAATAACAAAACGTTTGACACTTCCAAGAAATTCGAACTGGCACGTCATAGCGCCACCAACTGTGTGTTTGTTTTTGGGGGGGGGGGGGGTTGGTTTGGTTTTGCTAAATTATTTTTTTATTTTGAAAGTATTTAAATTTTGATGGGAATTTAAAACTTAAAAGGAATGAGAGGTAAATTTTGGATTTCTCCCATCTAAAATTATAATTTACCACCCCTTTCTTCCCTTTCCTTCAAACTAAACACACCCTAAGGCTTTGTTTGGTTGGAGGTTATATTAGGTTAATGTAGATTGGGGAGGGTTGGGAATTAAAAATAAGTGTTTGGTTGGAATGAAGTTAGGTTAGGTGAGGTTTGTTTTTTTGTCATTTAGTGGAAAATTCACCCGCTTTAATAAACCTCCAAAATTGGGATTTTTCTTATGTTAGAGAATTTTTTTGTGCAATTGTGACTAAATTGTCTATAGCAATTTTTTAAAATTCCAAAACTGCCCTTCCTCCCAAAAATCGCATGTCCGTCCTGCGCTGTGCGTATTCTTTCATTTCAGAACTACATATTCTTTTATATTACCGCACATTCTCACCTCCCTACCTTTTCCTTCCTCACCACCTCATTTATTCCTTTTTATTCATATCTTTCTAAAATACATAACATACAAAACACACACACACTCTTACCTATATATACAGTTGAAGAATTGTTATTATTTTGTTCCCTCAAAAAATGAATTTTCTAGTATTTCTATTGATAATGCTGAAAACAGAAGGAAAATCCAATGTTTTTATTATAACTTATCTTTTTATGTATTATAAAAAGAGAAGAATATGTAAAGAAGTGTATATCATTGTTAGAATAATTATTTTATAAATAATTATTATTAATAAATACATTGTGAAAGAAGTGTATATAATTTTTAGAATAATTATTTTAAAAATATTAATTTTACAAATAACTATTATTACTAAATACATTATAAAAAAAGAAGGAAAATATGTATAAGGGTATTTTTGTCCACTTATAATTAACTCATCTAACCTAACCTCCTGAATCAAACAAAATGCCAAACATAACCTAATCTCTGTTTGAATCAAACAACATTATAACCTCCTCTAACCTAACTTAAATAAACCTCACTTAACCTAACCTCCGTTGAACCAAATACACCCTAAGACAACACTAACATTAGATGAGAACCTGCAATAAATAATAAAAGGGTTAACGCACAACTTTAGCAACTTCAAAGGCGTCTAGTACAAATAAATTTTAGAATAGGTAAAAATAATAATGAACAATTAAAAATGGTGCAAATTTAACAAAACCGTTAAATTTGACCTAACGTCATTAGGGATTTTCTTCTCTTATAATGTAACGTCGTTAGGTCAAATTTAACGGTTTTGTTAAATTTGCACTATTTTTAATTGTTCATTGTTATTTTTACCATTTTCAAAACCTATTTGTGTCAGATGCCCTTTGAAAAAACCTTGATTGTTAAATTTGTACCTTAACCCATAATAAAAATATCACCTATGAATGAAATAATTATTCAAATTTTTTTCCCTTAGTCATCACACCTTTTCATCTTCTATTTCATTATATGGCTAGAAGCTATAGACCTTTTCGTCTTTTATCTTATTGAATGGTCGGAAACCATGTACAACTTTTATTTATCCTGAAGATAAACGGTTAGAAGTCATATAGATTTAATCTCTCATCTTGAGATTAATTGGCTTAAAACCATGAGAATTAATTGGCCTGAAGCCATGAGAATTAAATGGCCCGAAGCCATAAAGTTTTAATTTTGTTCTAATATCTCACTTTATGAATTATTTCTTGCCTTTAAGAATTTCCTGTTTTTATCATTTGTGTTATTATATTTCAAATTTTATGAATCCCCTTTTGCATTAGTTTTAACTATGTTAAATATTGTAAAATTTAAATTTATGACTTTTATCATTACCAAAAAGAACTCCTTATCTTGAATGCTTGACCCATGATTTTTCTATGACACAATTTGCATAAAGGTCTAAAAATTGAATATTAGATCGAAAAAGACCTACCTGTTCTTTGAAACAATTTAAAAGAAAGGTATGACCACCAGAAAATAGTTATCCCTCCAAAAGCTCGTTGTAACTGGATGCATTTGCGTTTGCAAGAGCTCAACTATATTTAGAATTACTTCCCAATTAAAATTATGTGGAGAGAATGTTACTGATGAAGATATGTTAAAAAAAACATTATCCACATTGCATGCATTCAAATTGCTCCTACAATAGCAATATTGTGAAAGAGATCTTAAGAAATATGCTAAATTAATTTCTTGCCTTAACGTGGGTACTATATTATGAAATTCATGAAGGGTATAGTTACTCAAAATCTCACCTCAATTACAGCTAAGGTATGTATGTATGCACATACATATATACATACATATTATATGGATGCATGTGTATGTTTAATTTAAATTAAATTTCAAATAATATATATTTTAACATATTTAATTTATTTTTGCCTGCAATACTTTAAAGACACTTTTTGTTAGCAATATTTGCGTCACTAAATTGAAGAAGTCATAAAAGAGTTGGCTATGACTATTATTTCTTGTACGTCAGTGGATTGCTGCATAACGGCGTTGGCTAGAGTAGCAAATTTTTTTATTACATTGTTTTAATTTGTTAGATATCTTAGGTTCTTAATTTGCTGTATGTGTATATATAATTTGCTGTGGAGTAGCTTTGAAAAAGTGGATCTCTCTTTGGTTTCTTCTTCAAGGCTTTTGTATGTATATGCATGAGGGCCGACAAAAAATGAGCATCTACTTAAAAAAAATTGTCACAAATAATTCACGGTTAATTGTTAATGATTGTAAAATATTGAGACATATTTCACGGTTATTGAAAGCAACCGTGAAGGATATCAAAATATTTTACTATTTTGAAATATGTACCGTGAAATAAACTTCTTAAAAATGACTAAAACTGGAAACAAATACTTTATGATTAAATATTACAACCAAAAATTTTTTTGCTATATAGTCCATGGTTTTGTTGTGCAACTGTAAAATATAGGTCATAATATTTGACAGTGATTTGTTTACAACCATGAAGTAAATCGAAAATATTGCATTAATGACAGCCTTGATCATAACCTCCCTTCTTGAAAAAGAAAGATGCCTACTAATCCAATCATGAATCTTTTTGCTCATTTTTTCATGAACATAAGCCAGAGCTTAGTGTTTAGTTTTCCCCCCATAAACTAGGAATTCCCAAATATTTGCCCTAATATGAACCTTCCCTTATACCCAATGTATTACGAATAGAATTTTCACATGAGCGAGAATATTTTGGGAGAAGAAGATGCTAGACATATCCAGATTGGTTAGTTGGCCTGTAACATCACAGTACTCTTTCAAAATACAAGCTAAGGCTTCACAATTCCGCTGATTCGCGTTCATGAAAAATAATGCATCATCTGTAAAAAAGTTATGAGAGAGTTCAGGGTAGTGAGTATTAAGCTTGACTCTTTTAATATTGCCCTAGATCTTATTCTTTTTAATCATACTCGATAAAGTTTTAGAAACCAAGATGAAAAGATAGGGGGAAAGTGGATCCCCCTGACGTAGTCCTCTTCCTGGTTTGATAGAAGCAACTCTTTCCCCCGAAATGAATAGAGTATAAGATGAACTATCTCAACACAAGTCATCACAAGGTTAACCCATCACTGTAAGAAGCCAAAGTTCAAAAGAACTTGTCTCAAAAAATCCCTTTCCACGTGGTCATAGGTTTTACTCACGTCTATTTTTAGGGCAAATTCATACTTCTTTCCAGATTTCTTTCTTCTAAGATAGTGATACACTTCATGTGCAATTATAAGATTATCTTGGATTAATGTGCTGGGTACAAAAGCTCCTTGACTAGGGCATACGCATCTGTTAAGAAACACTTTCATCCTATTAGCCAGAATTTTAGAGATAATTTCATGTGAAAAATTACATAAGCCAATAGATCTAAAGTGGGAAACTCTTTCTAGCTTGTCAATTTTAGGGATAAGAGTTATATTGGTACCATTGATATCACTCAACCCTTTCTCAGTATCAAAAAACTCTTTTAACCATCGGAAACAAACTATCACCCACTCCGCCCATGAGTTTTGATAAAAACGTACCAAAAAAACCGTTTGGTCCTGATGCTTTCATCCCTCTAAGGTCAAATGTTGCTAGTCGGACTTCCTCTTTTGTGACTGGGCGTAGTAATTGTGCATTATCATCAGCATCAATTTTTTGATCAATATAGCATAGAGCCGAGTCCAATGCTCGATTCCCAAAAGCTGTGAATAGTGAACCAAAATAATCAGCAAAAGCACCATGTATTTGACCTCTCTCACGAAGCCAAGTGTTGTTATCATTTTTGATCTGCAGTATACTATTTCTCCGCCTCCTAATCATTGTGGTTAAATGGAAAAATTAAAGCTGGAATTTTTGTCACCAGCATTAAGCCATAAGACACGAGATCGTTGCTGCCAAAATCTTTCTTCCCGATCAATTAACTCCTCAATTTGAGAGAGTAAGCCGCTTCCACTGCAGCATTCTCATCGTTTAAAGGTTTTTGCCTGCAATCTGCTAGCTGGATTTTGAGCCCCTCAATCAACTTATTATTATTTGGGAATTCTTTGGCGCTCCCCTGATCAAGTTTTTCCTGCAATTATTTAGCTTGTGCAAAAATTCACACATAGCATTAGCTGAGTATGATGTATAATTATCCCAGCTTCTCTTAACCACCTGCATAAAATCTATATGAGAGGTCCACAATTCTTCAAATCTAAATACTTTTTGCCTCTTTACTGCATTATATTTCAGACAAACAAGCAGGAGGTGGTGATCTGAGCCCAGAGGTTCAATGTGAAATACCTGGAGGTTGGGAAATTTGTGACAGAAAGCGTCATTACCCAATGCTGGTCAATTCTTTCCTTGATGGTAGCGTCACCTTTTCTTTTATTACACCAGGTGAACCATGATCCATTATAGCCCAAGTCAATTAAAGCAGAGTCGGATACAAATGTTTGGAAATTGAGAATCTTCCGTATGGCTCTCAGCTTACCCCTTGTTTCTCTTGATGAGAGATTATCTCATTAAAATCTCCCAAGCATAACCAGTCCTTATCTCTTGACTGAGCAAACTGCACAATCTGCTCCCACAACCGAACTCTGTCTCCCCCCTTTGATGGCCCATACACAACTGATATATAGAAGGGGATATCACATGAGGCCGATGATACGCTGGTGTGCATGGCATTTATAGAGGATGAAATAATTTTAACATTCACGGAGTTATCCCAGAAAAGAGCTAACCCTCCACTTCTGCCTTGAGGCTCTACAATCCACTCTTCGTCAAACCCACATTGCCTTCGAATCCGACTGACATAATTTTTTTTTTCTGCATTTCCATAAGGAACACAATTTAGGGGTTTATGTTCTCGACATTCCTTCTTTAGATTTTTGACTGCCAGGGGAACCCCCAACCCCTGGCAGTTCCATGCTATGATACTCATGGTGAACCGATGGCTGGTTTATCTAAGCCATCGGCGTTTTTGCAAACAGGGCCCTCGTCATTCTGATTTACCTGAACTCCAAATGCAAACCCATTCTCTGGACATTCGACATCCATCTGTGTATTGGATGTCTTCAATCCTAACCCCCTAATTCCATGCTTTAATTTCTTCTCCCCCCTCCGTCGAATAAATTGTTTAGTCCTTCGGCATTTTTAATTTCGATTTCTTGGTACCGCCGCTGTTACGAGTGAGCAAGACTTCACCTTTCCTTAGCAGAACAGGACTAGATTCTTCACACATGGGTCGTTTTTTTTTTGTTTTGTTACAAGGGCAAGCAAAGCTTGATAATAACAACATCTATAGGCTGCGTCCTACATAATGGTCTTGTAGTAGTGAACCACAATCCAAAGCAAAAAGGTGAATACATTCCATTGGGGGAGGCCTAATTCAACATAGTCTTGTGAAATGAAATGCGCCGTTCCCGCTAGGTAATCTGCACAATGAATACTTTCCCTATGAGTGTGGGAAATCTCCAACTCCCAGTCGCTGTAGACAAGAGATCTAGTATCCAAAATGACGTCATACAAGGGATGATCAGGAGCACAATGAATGGATAATAGGTGAATCGCCTGTAGAGAATCTGTGAACAATTTGATTTTCTTCAGTCCCAGCTTTTTGCATAGTAGAAGGCCTCGACGGATTGCGTGAATTTCAGCAGCAGTTGGGAATGTAGGACCTAACTTCTGTTGAAATCCACGAATCCAGTTGGAAATGTAGGACCTAATTTCACACATGGGTCGTTTTAAATTGATTCTGTCCAACCCCACAGTAACAGTTGATAATGGAGAAAGGCCCGTATAGGGTATGAGCACTTTCTGAAGGTCCTTGTTATCTAATGGGAAATCAACTGTATATTCAGTAGCATGCCCCTTTGTACCCAAGTCCATTACTTCACAACATGACTAGTTAGCTCCCTCTGTATTGGGCTTTGTTAGGCGTATTTTCTAAAGACTGTTTTAGACTACTCTGCAATGGGCGTTGGATTAGATCTTGGCCCTCTTTTTTTTTTTTTGAACGACCCCATCATCGTCTATGCTGACTTCCTTAACGGACCTGGCCTGGCTTTCCTCCGCTGCCAGGTCCCGTCCGCTGCCCTTCTTTTCTCAAAACTACACCGTTTTGGTGTAGTTTTGAGATAAGGATGGGGTTGATTTTTTTTTTCTTCTGAAAAAACTGGTATTGATGTATTTTTTTTAGACGTATCTAGTATTTTAAAATATTTTTTAAGTAGCATGCAGTATTATAAAATAATTTTTAGTGTTTTAACAGCTTAAAATATATTTTTAGATGTACCCAATGTGTTAGCAAACTGATTATAATTTTATCCTTAATGTATTTTTTCAGATGCAAAAATTACTTTAAAGTGTTAGATGCCACTGGAAAAATATTTTAGATATTTTTTCAGCTCCAAAAATTATGGAAATCAATAAATCAATATCCTAAGTTTTGGGTGCTTATTCCTACCAAGAAAAATACATTAACAGTAAAATTATAATTAGTCTCCTATGACACTAGGTACAACTAAAAAAAATATTTTAAAGGGTTAAAGGCACAAAAAAATATTTTAAAGTAATTTTTTCATGTGAAAAAATACATTAAAGATAAAATTATAATCAGTCTGCTAATACATTGGGTACATCTAAAAATATATTTTAAGCTGTTAAAACACTAAAAATTATTTTAGGATATTGCATGCTACTTAAAAAATATTTTAAAATACTAGATACGTCTAAAAAAAATACATCAATACCAGTTTTTTCAGAAAAAAAAAAAATCAACCCCATCCTTATCTCAAAACTACACCAAAACGGTGTAGTTTTGAGAAAAGGAGGGCAGCGGACGGAACCAGGCAGCGGAGGAAAGCCAGGTCCCTAGTTATCCTGGTGAAATCTACAATTTGAATATGATCAGTTTTTACCTTTTTATAAATGAGTGAAAATAGTTGATATTATCCCAATGTATAGCCAAATCAAACCAACCATTATTTGACATATGAAATATAGAGCAAATCCGGCTCGTGATTTCCAAGTTACAAATAATGTCACCCATTTGTCCAAAAAAAATAATGTCACCCATTCGCCTAACCTTTTTTTTTTTGAAAAAACGGGAAAAAAAATCCATGCTATGTATGGGCCGAATATATTATATGAATATCTGAGACCTAAAAAATTTAATCTGACGTGGGAGGAAGATCAATGCCGTCAGCATATGCCGAAACTTTTGGAGCAGATTTTGCCTTGGGCTTACTGGATGAAACTCCGATCCTAATTGTAAGATAAAATTAATTTTGGTTGGAGAATTAAGGAAGCTAAATAAGTTACTTAATCATATCATATGTTATGTATCCTTAGATTATATATTAATTTATTAGTCAAATTAATTAGTTTGAAGAAACAAAATATAAATACTCTAAAGTAATTTAATTAACTTCCTTATTTTCTTAAAAAAAGTCAACTTTATCTTATAATTATGATCGCATGGAGTACTTTTTTTTGGTTTATCAGGGTTTTCATCCATACTGATACTGGCAAGCATAGCAGAGACACAGAACTTTTCCTTCTTAACCTTTGTGGCAGGCCAGCTTCCTCTGACTTTTGCCTTCCCATTGCAAAAAAGACCTGATACAAGGAAGAAGAATCGAAATAAAAGTTTATGTAAAAATTCTCAACTACACTACTGCCAAGGAAGAAAATAGGAATTCACAATCACATTAAGTTATGCAAAACACTCAACCCCCATTGAAAGATCACAGCAGAAAATTGTTAAAGATCATTTTTGCTGTTCCTTTAAAATGTAGCTTATGCACTGCATATATGTCAAAAAGGAAAGATATGATCATGATATCAAGAAACTGAACTAGTCAAATAAAAGGCTAAGATTAAAATGAAATTTCAACTAAAAAAGGTGTTACTAATATAGTCAGGATATTCACAAAGCATGATATGAAAAATGATTCTTAAAGAATCAAGGGACTATCATAACAATTGCTTTATAGTTCTTCAATAATTTTTCCAAATCAATAACAGGAACCATTCAACTTAGAATATAATTCTAATATTTGGCCATCCATGAACCAGATGTTCAGAGTCAAAGGAACCATGCAGTAGCACAAACTTCACTCTATCACAGGTTGCCAAAATAAAACCAGATAATGAATATAATATGAAGGTAAATGAAAGAAACAATACTTATTATGAGTTAAATATGCATCACAAATAGCCACAGTAAAATTAGAACCATCAAAGTGCTGGTTTCAGGACATGTAGAGAAATACAAATTCTAGTAAAGATGAAAATTGCATAGGAATAGGAGAATTTTAATGATTTTTCATAGCTTTAATTCATTCAGGCTTGGACACACTTGAGATAGTTCTCCATAAATAGACCACGATTTGGCTTAAATCGGGAGAGCTTCCCAGTTCCCTGAACCAAACCAAACTCACCAGAAGGTCGGTTTTGGTTTGCTCAGTTTCGGCAGTTTATACTGCAACAAAAACAAGACCAACTAGGAAACTACTAACCTCATGTAAACAAGTAAAAATTGCAGGAAGGTTTCAACGAGTTCCAACCTAATAAAGTAGAGAAAATAACACGGTTTCGACTAGAAATTTTGACAAGAATAACTGTATAGGTTTGTGAAATCATGAAGAGTATAGTTTAGACTTCAGAAGAAGAAAACACAATAACCCAACATAAGAAATCTATAGATCTATTACTAACCGCTAATGATGTCCAAGATGTTCTTTGGTTGGCACGAAGTTCACTTGTTGTCCAGCTTCCTCTTTAGCTGGATGGATGCGTGAAAAGGGTGTGAGGATGTGATTTAGTCCGGAGGCATAAAATTGGACATTTCAATATAAAGAAATTCAACAAAGAAACCGACTTTATCATGGATCTGATTTGGGTAGGGAACGGACGACCGGTTTAAATTTACAATTTTATAAAATTATTATTAAAATATTAAATTATAAAAATAACTAAATAAATTTTTTAAAATTAGTATTTAATTAAATTAAATTTCATGAAAGTTATTTGGATATTAATATAATAATTAAACGAACAAAAAGTGAAATTTCAAAAAAAAATTTCAAAATTTAAAAACCCCAAGTGTAATTTCCAATTGCTAATAGAGTGTAGTCGGTACCTAATCTATGCTAGGAAATAAAACTAATATAAGATTTTAATATTTTAAAGGTATTATCTAAAATTTTCCCGTCCTATACACTCAAAAAAATATAATATGAAATTATTAAATATAAAATAAAAATAAATTCTTTCACATAGAACAAAAAAATTTCATCATCGTCCCTCACTGCCCAGATCCCAAAAACTCAAACGGAAAAACACTTTTAACACATGAGAAGTATGGAAAAAAGCCATCAGAGATAAAGCCCAGATTTCAAACTCAAAGCCACTAACACATTCAAGGGTGAATGTAAAAGCATGGAGGTTTTGGGAAGAGAACATGAAAATACCAAAATATAATCAGGCGAGAGAGGGTGGAAGAAAACCTGAGGTACCTGGTAGTATTGTACGTTCAAGATTGCTTGTATTGCGACTTGGAAAGGACATGAAGAGAGAGCGGAAGATGGAGACTGTGTTTTGTTGAGGGAATTGCCGAAGGCTTTGTTTGGTTCAAACGTAAGTTAGGTTAAGTTAGGTTTATTTAAGTTAGGTTAAGGGAGGTTATAATGTTGTTTGGTTCAAAAAAAGGGTAGGTGAGGTTTGGTGTCTTGTTTGGTTCAGGAAGTTAGGTTAGGTGAATTAATTATAAGTGGACAAAAATGCCCTTCTACATATTTTCTTTTTTTTTAATAATGTATTTATTAATAATAGTTATTTGTAAAATTATTATTTATAAAATAATTATTCTAACAATTATAAACATTTCTTTCATAATGTATTTATTAATAATAATTATTTATAAAATTATTATTCTAACAATGATATATATTAAACAAGACCCTCCAAGCATTGGTAAATAAAAAATATGATGCAAACAATATTATATAATAATTATCAGATATATATATTAACATAATAGTATATGGCTTGAATGTCCTCTGTAACTGTTTCGTTTTGAGCTCGTGTTCTCTGTTTCGTTTTCTTTAGAAATATCAAAAGAACTCTATAGGTAAATTTGTCTAATGATGGAGCAAAGTTTCCCTCCCCTCCCAAAAACCCCAATTTTGGAGGGGTGAGAGATGGGGGAGGGGACCAGAAAAAGACAAAAATTTCACTCCTCCCCTCCCCTTCAATTTTTGAACCAAACAGCTATTTCATCTCTTTGTACCTCACCTCTCCTACCCTCACTTAGAAAAACTTCGAACCAAACAGAGCCGAAGACGGAGGAAGATGAGAAGTATCCATTTTTTTAATGGAAAATACTTAGATCAAGTTCCTTATATCCATTTCGTCAAGTTCTCCAATTACATGTGACCATGTGTCATATTTTTGCATTATTATCAATTAACTATAAAACAAAATGCAAAAAATAGAACACATGGTTGTATGTGATTGGAGAACTTGATGTAATGGATGTAAAGAACTTGATGTAAGTATAGTCCTTTTTTAATCACTTGATATGGCTCACTAACCCCTTCTCCATCGTTATTTTCCTTTTTCCTGTCCAATAATGCTTTATTAGCATAAATAGGTATTCCTGAGTGGCTGAGTGATAGATTTTTTATGACTGCAATGACGTTGATCACGCCTCTATTCCGTGGAAGCTAAGCTAGGCTCAGTTGCGGCATGGAGATCGGCTGAAGGATTCTTTCACTCATTCTCTCTCTACCAAGATGATGATGAATAGTGGTGGACAGCTTTCTCTCTCACTGATTTTTTTTTTAAAAAAATTAGGTCACTTATCAACATCATCTAGCCAAATCATTATAATTAACGGTGTTAGTGCCACATCATCATATATAATTAATTTTTTTAAAAAAATTAATAGGCTAAATTATCTAGATCTTTTCTAAACTTTCGGTCAGTTACATATAACCTCTGACATTTCAAAGTTTAAATTTAACCTTCATAATTTTTTTTTAATTATTAACCCCCTATCATTAAGTAATCGTTATCTTTTTATTAATAAAAAGAAGAATGAGATAAAAAGATATACTAAAAAAAGAGTGAGATGAAAAAAGAAAAAGCAGAAAAATAGCAAGACATATTGGTAAAATCAGCTAAGTTAGAAATCCCTAATGAGGCCTCTTATCTTAATTAGGGATTTAATAAAAGTACAGACTTAAATATAGATTTATGTATTTCAAATGGATTTTAATGAGATTTTCTCAAAATAATAACCATAAAAGGCACTTATTTATATTAAAAATTATGGTTTCAATACAAATTTTGGCCGACATCAACAAATCTTTTTTTTTTCTATAAACAAAATATCAACAAATATTCTCACAATCATATTTTTATTTGCAAGGCATGAAAGTCCCTTTGGAAGGTTCTGCGGTTTTCATAAAGAATACAGCTAAGTAAATATTTTTTTAAACATAAGTTTGTTAAATTATTTTTTATTTCATAACAAGAAATGAATAAAAATACTCCCTCCAATATTAAATATAAGACATAGTCAACTTTTTTTTTGGAGAGATTAAAAAAGATAAATAAATTAGCTAATCATAGTATATTTTGTATATTATTCGATTATATAATAGTTTATAAATCACGTAAATTAGTTTAAAGAAAAAAAATATAAATATATATACTCTAAAATAATTTATTTAGCTTCCTTAATCTCTAAAAAAAGAAAAAGGTCAACTAGATCTTATATTTAGAACCAGAGGTAATATATATCAAGGAAAAAATAAATAATTAAAAATTTTCTAACATGATCCGTCCTTATTAAGATTATGTCCAGTTTGTGATTTATTTGGAGAAGTAAGATCTTGAGACTTAGTGACATACTTTCTATGCCATGACCAACTCTAATAATTAAAGCAACAAATATGGTGTTTTTATTTTATTTTATTTATTTATTTTTGATATTATCATCCGGTATTTGGTGTTCTTATTTTATTTGATACTAGAATTATAATTATTTCATATAAATATTTTTTTAGTTAAAGCAAATATTAATTAAAACATTTTGGTTATTTTGTTTTGATATAAAAGATATTAACCACACTAGCAATGTGAATTCAAGCAGGCAACATAGAAAATATATATGATTCATCTCTGAACAAGATAGTTTTGAAACATTAATTTTAAAAATAATTCCATCAAACTTGTTTCATTAATATCTCGTGTTCTTAAACTTGGATTGGACAGGCCGATTCGGATCATGAAATGGCCAACTGGCTAGTAAACCGATATGGTCCTGAAACTGGTTTGGTCCAGGATATTTTTTAAAAGTCAATTTTTGTATATTTTTCTTTAAAATTTTATATTAATAAGCTTAAAATATTAAATTTCTCACTGGTTTAGCCCTGGGTTAGCTTCGGTTTTACTCCAGTTTGACCTACTGACTTTTGACTCAGTACCTAGACCAGTTCAATGACCGACCCAAGTTTCAGAATCTTGTTAATATCATGAATGACAACATTCTTCACTTCAACCCAAATTACTCCACCATTCATTCTCACGTTCAATCTCAATGGTTAGTAGTCTAGCATTATTGATTTTGTTGAGAGATAAAGCTAAATTTTCATTTGTATATTTAACCACTGCAAAAAACACCATGCATTCCTAGAGCACAAACTCAAGATTTCTGGTTAAGCTAGTAACATCCTTTATCAATTGAACCAAGTGCTTGATGGTAAGCACAACTGCAATTTGAGAAACTCAAATCACCAAAAAACATAGAATGAGCTTTATGACAAGTGATACCATATGTTGCTCACAATTGGGTTCAATGTCTTCAGCTCCTTATAAATCATCAAAAATCCCCTCGGATAACAATAAAGAGTCATATCAGACTTGGATGCCTAGCAAGTATACATTGGATATATATATATATATATATATATGGTTAGAGAAGCATTAAAAATTTATCAAGAGAGAGCATACTATAATAATTATGATCTTGTGGTTGATCTTGTCAGTGAATAGTGATGCCTGGCACATCAGAAACCGAAGCTCTTTCAGGTATTTTGAAAGATTTCCTATCCATGCCGTAGCTAACCTAGAGTCTCAAATCCAGAGTATGAGAAATTTCATAAAAGAACCATTACCATAAATTAGTATACAGGCAATGATTAAACAATAGATACCATAGTGGTGATTGAGGCAGCTTTGCACCGAGAATAAAAATATTAAGATACGGAGTATTACTGAAGTTAAAATGACAAAAAAAAAAAAAAAAGAAAGGAAAAGAGAAATAGAATGGAAGAAATAGAGAGAACTTTTCTCTTTGACTTCATTCTGATCCCTGCTCTCCATTTGTTTCACACTTCACGTTATACCTTTCTTTGTTATGTGGTTTGAAATTTGAAATAAA
This sequence comes from Inga oerstediana, assembly GCA_963210345.1. NCBI lineage: Eukaryota > Viridiplantae > Streptophyta > Magnoliopsida > Fabales > Fabaceae > Inga > Inga oerstediana. The sequence continues at coordinate 84,085,147 of OY723400.1, forward strand.
AACTGCAGCAGACAGCATTGGAGAAGGAGAAAGAAGGAGCTAGCTTCCTTGATATGCACTCTTTTGCCTTGCCTCTTTCATAATTCACTTCACGTTAAATCCTTGCGTCTGCCATCTAAACATAATTCACTTGTCCCTGTGTTAATGCCTTTGGAAATGCTTAGTATATAGAAATTTGAAACCAGTTTTATTATGATTTCAACTATTCATATTTAAAATTTTCAACTAATAGTTTTCAAAATCATTGTTTTAGAAAGTAGTAGTTAATATATTATCATTATTTTAGATTCTATTCATATTAAAATAATTTTCTAAGAAGTGTAAAAGTAAACCAAATTAAGTCTAGATCAACCAGATTAACGCTAGAAATTTTCTAAGTTGAAATATTTAGGGAGAATTAAAATGATGTTGCAAGGAAGGAATATATTAACAAAAAAATTTTAATGACAAGTGAGCAGCATGATTCTGTTATCATTTTCTTTCTCTATTGGAACTTGTTATTACATACAATTGATGTGAGATCATAATCTCTTTTGACCTACTAAAAAAGGAAAATGGAACTCTTCAAATATTTTTAGGTACATCGTGGTATTAAAGCGTAATATAGATATATGCACAAGGATTTATGTTCATAACAACTTAATTCTCAAGTTATGATCAGCATATTTTTGTTTTTCAGATTGATTTTATTGTAATATGGCTAATGCCTAATGGGATAGCATGAAGCATCTTATTTGTGGTTGACCTGAGCATATACTTCTCTACATGAATGTCAAAGTTGGCTTCTTTGGCATTACTACCGGACAATTGTTGAAACGTCACAAAATTCTTTCTCAAATAAAATTACTAAAATAAATATATAAACACCTTCAAAAGCAGAAACAAATTATCTGAGAATCTTAACAAAGTAAAAATAAAAATCAGGGTTAATTTTGAAAACAAGTCCACGATTCCTAGGCTAATACATGATTAAAGTGGATTGCCAGTTGATCGGGTTCTTGGATGCTCACTTGCATACAAAATCTATGATAAAAAGACAATATGCCCATCTAATTATTCGCTGCATTTATTGCCTTAAGATGTTGAAGAAATCCTATATATGAAGGAATTAAGAATGTTACATTAAATGGCCAAAAACAGAAAAACAATCAGAGGCACAATATAGTATTAACTCACAGAAGTACAATATAAAGAACAATCCCATCACACAAAGACAAATCCATTGCCAGAAAGAAAGTATAGCAATTAAAGCTTTTAAAACAGGAACAATAAATCAACTCTCTCAAACACAAACACCAAAGGAAACAGTTCAAATCGCACAACAAAACAAATACAACAATTATGGTGAATTTGAAAAAGTGAAGTAACATCTTTTGTTGAATCCTCAGGCACAAGCAACAATCAGGACTTCAATCCCAACCACGTTATTCTGAAAAAATAATACACGAATTTGTTAGATGTATCATCACAAGAGCTTTGTGGCTTAAAGGTAGAAACCATTTTAACTATATGTCAAACTCTGAAGTTGCATAATGTATTGACACTTGACAGAATTTCTCAAACTGAGTTAATCACCTATGGGCTTTGAGTTTTAATGTAAAATAAAATCGGAATACTATCAGAGATGGAAGAGGAAATGGCTTTCTTACCACGACCACTATGCTTATGATGTATAGAAGAAGAGTGAGGCAAATCATCTGAATTGATCAACTCTTGGTTCTCGCCTGATGGAAAAATTGAAGTGCCTACAAGACTAAGGGTGTTTAGATTTGGGAGTTCCCAAATTTCTTGTGGCAGTGCCTCCAATCACGTACACCTTATCAACCTCAACTCTTTAAGATTCTTAAGTTCAGCAATTCGTGGTGACAGTTCCAGCAATTGCGAACACTGTTCCAAAGACAAAGTTTCAAGCTTGTAGAGTTTCCAAATTCCTTGTGGCAGTGCCTCCAATCGCGTACACCCTATCAATCTCAACTCTTTAAGGTTCACAAGTTCAGCAATCTGTGGTGGCAGTTCCTGCAATTGCGAACACTGTTCCAAAGACAAAGATTTAAGCTTGTAGAGTTTCCAAATTCCTTGTGGCAGTGCCTCCAATCGCGTACACCCTATCAATCTCAACTCTTTAAGGTTCACAAGTTCAGCAATCTGTGGTGGCAGTTCCTGCAATTGCGAACACTGTTCCAAAGACAAAGTTTCAAGCCTGTAGAGTCTCCAAATTCCGTGTGGCAATGCCTCCAATCGCGTACACCCTACTAACCTCAACTCTTTAAGTTTCTCAAGTTCAGCAATCTGTGGTGGCAGTTCCTGCAATTGCGAACACTGTTCCAAAGACAAAGTTTCAAGCCTGTAGAGTCTCCAAATTCCGTGTGGCAGTGCCTCCAATCGCGTACACCCTACCAACCTCAACTCTTTAAGGTTCTCAAGTTCAGCAATCATTGGTGGCAGTTCCTGCAATTGCGAACACTGTTCCAAAGACAAAGTTTCAAGCCTGTAGAGTCTCCAAATTCCGTGTGGCAGTGCCTCCAATCGCATACACCCTACCAACCTCAACTCTTTAAGGTTCTCAAGTTCAGCAATCTGTGGTGGTAGTTCCTGCAATTGTGAACACTGTTCCGAAGACAAAGTTTCAAGCCTGTAGAGTTTCCAAATTTCCTGTAGTAGTGCTTCCAATTGCGTACACCCTGTCAACCTCAACTCTTTAAGATTCTCAAGTTCAGCAACCCATGGTGATAGTTCCAGCAATTGCGAACACAATTCCAAAGACAAAGTTTCAAGCTTGTAGAGTTTCCAAATTCCTTGTGGCAGTGCCTCCAATCGCGTACACCCTATCAATCTCAACTCTTTAAGGTTCACAAGTTCAGCAATCTGTGGTGGCAGTTCCTGCAATTGCGAACAATGTTCCAAAGACAAAGATTTAAGCCTGTAGAGTTTCCAAATTCCTTGTGGCAGTGCCTCCAATCGCGTACACCCTATCAATCTCAACTCTTTAAGGTTCACAAGTTCAGCAATCTGTGGTGGCAGTTCCTGCAATTGCGAACACTGTTCCAAAGACAAAGTTTCAAGCTTGTAGAGTTTCCAAATTCCTTGTGGCAGTGCCTCCAATCGCGTACACCCTATCAATCTCAACTCTTTAAGGTTCACAAGTTCAGCAATCTGTGGTGGCAATTCCTGCAATTGCGAACACTGTTCCAAAGACAAAGATTTAAGCCTGTAGAGTTTCCAAATTCCTTGTGGCAGTGCCTCCAATCGCGTACACCCTATCAATCTCAACTCTTTAAGGTTCACAAGTTCAGCAATCTGTGGTGGCAGTTCCTGCAATTGCGAACACTGTTCCAAAGACAAAGTTTCAAGCTTGTAGAGTTTCCAAATTCCTTGTGGCAGTGCCTCCAATTGCGTACACCCTATCAATCTCAATTCTTTAAGGTTCACAAGTTCAGCAATCTGTGGTGGCAGTTCCTGCAATTGCGAACACTGTTCCAAAGACAAAGATTTAAGCCTGTAGAGTTTCCAAATTCCTTGTGGCAGTGCCTCCAATCGCGTACACCCTATCAATCTCAACTCTTTAAGGTTCACAAGTTCAGCAATCTGTGGTGGCAGTTCCTGCAATTGCGAACACTGTTCCAAAGACAAAGTTTCAAGCTTGTAGAGTTTCCAAATTTCTTGTGGCAGTGCCTCCAATCGCTCACACCCTTTCAACCTCAACTCTTTATGATTCTCTAGTTCAGCAATCTGTGGTTGCAGTTCCCGCAATTGCGAACAGCCTACCAACCATCCTAACAAATCCATGTTTTTAAGTTGAGGATTGGTAGTTACATTGTATAAATATCGCAAGTGAGTGTAGGATAAGTTTAAAACTTGGAGGTTTGGAATTGTTGATACCAATGCTCTATCACTCAAGTTCTCAGGAATGTTCTCCCCAATTGTGTAGAAGATAATTTTAATATCCTCGGGCAATATGATATGCCCACCTTGGGTGCCTTCAAATTGCAGTAAGAGAGAACATTCCATGAAATTTTGTAAGATGTTTTTTGCTTCTTTTTTCGTGTCCACTAGTTTTTGAGAAAACCAGCGAGCAAACAATTGATCATCACTCATCTTCCCATAATCTTGGAATTTGAAGACCATTAAGCACCTTATAAGACGAGCCTTTTCCCTTTCAGACATTTCATTTGCCCAGATGATGTTGAAGATTAATGCATTCACTATTGCTTCGCGATCATGATAAAGCAGTTTTTGCAATGCAAGTTCCCATAGTTGAACATCTGTCACATGTTTCAATGACTTAGCCATGAGAATAATGGCAAGAAGATGACCCCGACATTTCTCCACAATCTGCACTACAATTTCTTGGATGGCAATAGATGAATGAAGAAGCTCACTACCAACAATGTTGCAGAAGAGCTCCCAAGGCAACAAATGGTCCTCTGTCTTGATTGTCAGATCCACTTTGCTGGTCAAATAATCATTTGATGATAGTGTTGTTATAAACACCAAGACATTTTCAGAATCATTCATCGGTAAACTCACCCTGACGGGGTCTAGTTTCTTGTCACCATCCCCATCCACCACAAGCACTAAATGTCTGCTCCTTCTATCATTGGTAGTCTGCTCCAGCCTTGTTTCAAGATTTAAGAGCACTAGCTCTCTTATAGTCTCATCATGAATCTGATTAAGATCAATGATTTGAAGATCATCAAATGTTGCACGAATTTGAGAATTTGCTCGCACGTCTTCCACAACAGTTCGTTTTTCTGCATCATTTCTTGTTGAAAACCATATGGTTTGAATGTTCTCAAGTGCTAGCTGACTATAGTGTATGGTATCTGAAGTCAAAGTAAGAGTGAGTTGGTGGAGGGCAAGATGAGTAGCTAAGAGCAGAATAGGCTTGGGCACATGTTTGAGAGCTGTCTCCCTGCTGACGCTGCCACATTTAATGATCTTTGTTGTAATGTCCTGTGGTATAACGGCTTGTACGTATCTCAGTGGGCTTTCAGCATAGAGAAGACGTTCAACCCTTCTCCTAAAGCTATCAAAATCTCCAAAACTAAGCTCATAGACATCGTTGATCCATTGCTTCAGCAATTCTTCTTCATACCCAATTCTCATGGGGTAGCTCAACATGAGGTGTACAAAGTCCCGTATCCTCATCAGCCTTAGCATATCTTGCACCAGATGCTGTATTTTTTTAAAAATAAAAACAAAAGGATTCATTAAGGAAGGTATCATCAACAACAATGACAACTGCAAAAGCATTTTAACTAAGAGTCTGAGATTGACCCCTATTATGATATTAAATTAAAAAAAAAACAATCAAAGGTGCAATACTACTATAACAAGCAAATATGGGCTATCAACAGCCAAAAGAGACGTTGTTTCTACCAGCCTCAAGCACTTTTCTGAATGAACTCTGTCTAATTCTTTCAAATAACACCCTCCTGATCTGATATGCACAATTTCTCTCACATTTTTTTCCCTTTTGGTCAACCCCACTTACGATTTTTTTACGTGTTTTGACACCTTTTAGTAACCATATGGTTCTGAAATTCTATATTTTTGTTCACTTTCACTTAGCTTTCTAGAATCTCGAGAACATCTAAATGACCATCATTTTTATGTTTTTCTTTTAGCCAACAACTTGCTTTGGTTAAAAACGTCAGTGATCTAGTCTAGGTTCATAAGCAAACAAAGTTCAAAATGTGCATGAAATGAGGAAACAATTCAGCTTAAGGGGGGCCTCATAATGTGCGTCATCACTTTTACACTAACAATTGAAATTTTTTATTGTTAGATCAATTCTTCAAATCCTGCAAGTAATTTGTATGGTGAAAATTCTTCAAATTTTTAAAAAAATAACTTGTAAATTTGAAAAAGGCTTGTGAAACGTAGGATTAGTTGTGAATTTCACAATTTTTGACCCATCATTTTAACGGACGGCTTGTAAATCATCATAAAATGAAAAATGAATTTTGAGGGACCTATGAAAAAGACCACTAGCTATAATTGTAGATTTCATAGATTGATTTACAAATTTGAGGGAAAGACTTGGAAAACATCGCAGAATGATAAAAGTCTTGCAAATCATATTTTAGATAAACAAAAAAAAAAGAGTAAAAGTTGTGAAATTAAAAAAGTTATAAAAATGGGAGGAAATTTTTAAATAGATATATGAAATTAAAAAAAAGCATAAAAGTTAAAAGCAAGGTTCGAATTCACGCCGAGAGACATGTGAAATAGTTCCTGATAGTGCCTCGGACAAGATTGCCTCTAATTGAAGAATATATGTGCTTATGAGTAAATCTCACCGGTTTACATGCATATTATTCAAGAGGGTAACATGTATATGATAGTATTTAAAATGTTAAATGACTGCCAATGATAATAGTGATTTGGTCCAATAGCGATCAAAAGATCAAAGGGGGACATTTTGATCATTTTCCATATATTATAAATGATACTCAAGTAACTAAATTTTTTGTGATTAAAATGAATAACAGCAACCAATTAGAATGAAGGCTGCTTTAAATTCCATGATATGTATGATATATAACTCCAACACATTGGTCGTCAACAACAGGAAAGCGTTTTTTAATCCTAATAATACCTGTTTGCCAATAGCGTTGGTGGACGACTTTGATGAACTCTCCCCTTCCAGTGGCGAGGCCTTCAAAAATCAAAGCATGATGCATTAAGAAGGCATCAGATATTTTAAGATCAATGGACAAACGTCAACACAACACAAAGAATAATAAATTTAGCTGCTTAATCGATTGACGCCTACTATCATGTAAATTTGAAATCGCATCTTATTAATACTAAAAGAAGATTTGAAAAATGGAACAGAAAAGTATCACCGGAACTTCCATTCATTCAAAGCCCTCTCCCAGTTAGTGGGAGACTCTTGATATTTAAAAGACGTTGCAATATGATCTATAAGGAGCGGAAGACAACAGCTGAACCTATTATACTCACTGGTTTAGCGGTTGGTGGTAAATGATTGTGACCCACACTGTGTCGAAACATCTTCCATGCTTCAGTACGGGATAACCTTCCGAGCATGACTCTCTCGTCAACACATCCCCACCCCCACCCCCACCCCCACCCCCAAAGAGTATGATCATCATAAGTGGTTATTACAACCTTAGCATCTTTTTTGTCTTTTGAAATATCCAACTTTTCCCAAAGCCCATTGATTGGGTTCCATACGCCATCTAGGATCAACAAATATCTTTTGTTCTCTAGCACCTTTTGTATTCTTCCAGCAACTTCAGATTCATGACCTTCTCTATCCACCTTTATTCGATCTGCAATTTTCTGCAGAATGTGAAGGTCAGTCTGCTCATCATCAGCCGGCAGTTTGATGAAAATCACCACATCAAAGTCAACGCCACCACAGAAGTGGTTATTTATGTGTTGCATTATTGTTGTTTTCGCCACTCCTTTTTGTCCATGAAGTGCCACGCATTTTACTCCATCACTTTGTAGCAGAGTCCGAATGTCTTGAAAGGCTTTCTGAAGAGTTGGATACTCCGCAATTGATGGAACATCAGTCTCCTTTATGACCAGATCTCGCAGCTTATCAACTAGAATCTCCTTTGGACATTCATCACCAAGAAGTTTGATTACTTCACTGAGTGCTCTTTTGATCTTTTTAATTAGACGTCTTTTCCCCCGACCACGTTTCCATTTCTTTTCCTTTACTTCTTTATATTCGGTATTCAAGGAAGACACCTCTTCCTCAATATTTGATACATTCTTCTTCCAATCCTTGTCAACATCAGTCGGATCTTTCTGTTCAATATGGCTCAAAACTTCATTCTCTTTGTCCCTTCGTAAAGCAAGTAGCCGCTCTAATCCAAAGTTTAGCACTTCATGCACGTCAGCAAGTGAAAGGCAGTCTTTTCCAGCTTTGTAGTTTTCAATCAAACGATCGACAACAGGTTTGGCAAAAGTTACAACCGCGGGAACAATTATGCCAGCTATCTCTGTCTCAGCCATTGAGAAACCTCAAAGCCTGCAAGGAAACGGTTCAAGAAATGTTACCACCAGAGAATATTATTAATCAACAATTTTCATATAATCATCAGTTTAAAATTAAACTGTGTTGTTAAGAGATCAATCACTCATGTTTTATGTTTAATCCTTGAATTATCACCATGATCACATTTTATTTTACAACATGCATGCAGGCGCTATTACATTGTTTTTTAAAAGTGATTCAGCACCACTTTTTTGTCTCTGTTTTTTAAAGCAAGGTACCTGCTTAAATTACCTTATATAAAACAATAACATTCATGTCATGATTTGTTGCTTTGAATTATTAGACTAGAAAGTCTCATATAGTCTAATCCTGATATGCTTGAGAACGACAGCTTGTCGCCCAGTCCCAAGATTGGGCCCCTCCAAATGAATCACAAGCTAGACCCGAGACAGAATTTGACCCCATGCCAAAAAACTTGAAAATTAAATGGTTCAGGCTTGGGCATTTGGACATGTAATAAGTTATAATATAAATATATTTTGGATAATTACTAGATGTTAATTTTATTTACATGATTTATACGTCACATTATTTACCCAAAAACTTCATAGATAACATTTTCACCCAATTTCAAAAGTTATTCAAAACTATATGTTCGTACATTTATTTAAGTGGTCCCGCATTATCTTAACAAGACATTAAAATGGAATTGGATGAAATTCCCATGACCTACGATTTTTCTGGGAAAAAAATCATCAGTTTCCTTCTTGTTCTTAACACCAAGCCCAAGAAAAAAATATTAATTGTTTATCAAATCCAGAAAAACCCTTATGATAATTGATAACCCATCATTTTTAATATATATGTGTGGGCGTGTGTAATGCAGTTTATGGTTACTCTTTTTGGTTAATATATTCTTGCCCGATGAAATGCAGCACATTCAATTTAAGGCAAATAAAATTACATAAGAGACAACGAAATCTTAAATTAAGTAAAAATATGGATCACTTACTAGTCTATCAAGCGTTTGTATTCTTCAAATTTCTTCTCTCTCTCCTTTTAGCCTTATATGCATATATATACATATATATATATATATATATAAGCACTAGTAAGCAGCTAGCATCAATAAATAATAACCTCTTGACTACGTAAAAGCATCACCATGACATTTTTTTTCCTGCAAAACCCGATATCAGGCTAGCATCAATCAAGTAATAATATATAAAATTCTTTCAACAGCATTTTATCAATACTCTATAAACAGAAATATTACACTAGAAATCATTCACTGAGTGAACAAGCTAGGTTAAGATTTATAAGAAAATCGTTCAATCTAGAAAAGGTTTAAAGTTATCTGACGTTTTTTTTAAATTAAAAACAAAAAGTGAACGATTTTGAAGGATTTCAGTTTTTCCTGTCACAACCATACAGTCCCTGATATGATTAACGGAAAAGTGAAATTGTTCATAAGCAAAATGATTTCAATTTTTCCTCAAATTATGGCATTACCCTCACTGTATACTAAAGCAATTCACAAGAGATTGTTTTTTAATTTGGAATTCACGAGAAATTAATTGCAAAGGAATGATGGCTTAATGGACACTGAGACAAGTTATTGGCAAATATGTACAAATAGAATTCACAATATTAGAATACACACACTAGCGATACCTAATATACCTCAAGGTAGTGTTTGGGAGGATAAATAATACTCCCTCCGGTCCTAATTATAAGACAGAGTTGACTTTTTTGGAGAAATTAAGGAAGCCAATTAAATTACTTTAGAGTGTTTATATTTTTAATATCTTTAGATTATATATTAGTTTATAAGTCAAATTAATTAGTTTGGAGAAAAAAATATAAATATAAATACTCTAAAGTAATTTAATTGGCTTCCTTAATTTCTCCAAAAAAAGTCAACTTTATCTTATAATTAGGACCGGAGGGAGTATAACATTAAATGCAAATACAACTAGCGTAAGGTTGTGTTTGGGAGGATTTTTTTAGAGATAGAATAGAATGAAGTGAGACGGCTAAAAGGATTATTGCTATTGTTTGGAAAAATTATTTTCAAAGGATAGAATCTCTTGAAACAAAGAATAATATTACAAAATTATTCATCTCCTCTCTCCCCAACCCTCCCACTCTTCGTCTTCCTTAAGCTCTAAAATTGAAAAAGCGTAAATATAACCAATTCCATTTTATTAACTCTATAACAATCATCAAATTAGTGACAGAAACGGCTTCTTAAGTCTCCTAAAAAGACTCCCAAGCAATGGAATGTTCATTCCATTACATTATATTCACTTTCATCCCATTTCATTCTAAACTCTCAGAAATATTTTTAAAAATATTTGGATTTAAAAAAAGGATATTAATTATGAATATAATATTTGTGTGGATGTTTATATATCTCCGTTATCTAATATTATCTCTAGTGTCTTACCGTTATCTTTATTCTCGGTAAAGCTGTTGATGATCGATATAAATTCCATTGAGATGTAAAGCTATGCTTAAATATAAAGCATGTACTCCCTCCGGTCCTATTTATAAGCAACTTTCCTCTTGATTACGTAAATCGAATTGATAGTTAAAAGTAATAATTGTGTCAAAAATGCCATATTTTTTTCCATATATGCCCCTATTTATGAAAAGAGCATAGGAGAGAGAATAGATAAAAATTATGAGAGAGAATGGGTATTTAATAAGGGTAAATTAGTAAAAAGAAGCTTACATTTTCAGACAAAAAGTGAAAGTTGCTTATAAAAGGGACCAGCCTATGAGAGAAAAAGTTGCTTATAAATAGGACCGGAGGGAGTATTATGTACTCAACACACCTTGAATAGTGAATAAGAATTACTCTCTCTTCTTCTCTCATTTTCTCTCTTATCTTTCTTTTTATTTATAACATGTTATCAGAGTGAAAGCTCCAATAGATATCCAGCAGATCGGTCCTAGTGAAAATCTAGCATATTTATTCACCAAGTCTCTTCTAAGAGCAACCTTTGAAAATCTTGTCCATGACATCGGTCTTCGCAAACTCAAAGATATCTACTGACGTCGTCAAGAGGGGGAATCAATACATGATGTAATCTTTTTTCCTTATCTAGGTTTTGACCCACTAAATTTTCCTAGAAAGGTTTTAAAATGGTAAATAGCTTTACAAATGTTACAATTTGTGTTACAAATATAGTCAATGATTTAAAACATTACACTTTGGTGAAAATCAGCAAGTGTAGTTAATTTCAAACCTGCTCACCCAATTAGTTGAATTTCATCATATGTTGACTTAAAAAAGTAGTAAATAACTAGCCAAATGCTAAATTTTGGGAAGCAAAATATTTGGACAAGATTTTCCAATCATAGCTTCAACAGTATATTGAGATGACCCAAATGCTACAAATTAGGGAGAGATAGTGGGCAAGTAGGGAATGACTAACACCTTAACTGCCAACGATAACTACAAATTCCCCTCTCAGACTCTGCCTGAGGTAGTATGACTCATGCAAAAAGCCTAGGAGTTATTTGTTTTTGCTTTACACTAATTTTCTTTTCTATTCATTTAGGGCGAAGTGAAAGTTGAGTGTGTGGTAGATAGCCCCAAGTCCACGGAATATGGTTGCTATAGGTTGCATGTACTACTCACAGGGGAGAACATGATTCACAACTCGCCTCTCCCTCCTAATCATATTAAGGTAGAGATAAAGACCACTAACGATCCTAAGTATGCCCTTCTAGTGCCCACCCCATATGCAGATACAGTGGGAGCAATTGTACTTAGATTTGTTGTATGTCTTGACCATCTTATTGTCATACCATCTGAGACGAAAAAGGTAAATCGTCCTCTTATGATTGGCTAATGAAGTTTATAATATCTATTTTGCTAATTTCTCAACTTGTTTATGTGAGGAGGAAAAAGAGCAATCGACAAGCTCAGTATAACAATGGTTTAGTGTCTTTTGTGTGGCAAAGAAGTTGATTGAGCCTGAGCCAACTATTCTGCTAGTGCCTCTAGATACTGGATATATCTTGAGGAACATGATGCAGTAGTCGCCGCCACAGATGTTGAGAGAGAAGACTACACAAAATAAGTCTTTTTTGAGGAAGAGGCCTACGGGGAATACACGCTTGACTTTGTCTCCCGAGTGCTAGTCAAAGATGTCCTCAAATCTGATATGGCAGGCACATCTGATTGTTACTTTTATATCAGATATTTCTTTAACTGTGAATGAATAGTAGCTACTCATAACATTTATGCATATTGATTAGTTTGTTTATGTATTTAAGGTTCCTTTATAAGAAGTACGTAGTCCCCAATGGCCTATATGACAATTTCCCGTTCCTCAAATCCCACCTCTATTTCGGCTTGTTAGAAGGTTTAAAGGCAAATGCTTTTGAGAGAAAAGTGAGGAAAGTGGTGGATATAGTCATTAGAAGGGCAAGAAAAGGGACATTTTCTTTTTGGCGTCTTACTGCCAAGGGTGAGTATACAACTTAATTCAATTGTTTATTAATGGTTGGTATTGAACTAATTATATTTATTGTACATAGGGGACATTGGCTCCTCATTGTGTTAAATCCTTTCAAGTAAAGGATTTGGTACTTTAATTCACTTCATGGGGATGTGAACAATCGACCATAGATGGTCAAACTTTTTAATTCATAAGTTGATGAATTTGTTTGTTTGTATATTTACTATGATGTGTTTCTCTATAACGTTTGGCAGTCATTAATTTCTTATAATCTTGTCAAATTTGTTTATTGAAGACACTTTTTGTTATCAATATTTGTGTCACCAAATTGAAGAAGTCATAAAAGAGTTGGCTGTGACTATTATTTTTTGTCAATGGATTGCTGCATAATGGCGTTAGCTAGAGTAGCAATTTTTTTGAATACATTATTTTAATGTGCTGGATATGTTAGGCTCTTAATTTGTTGTATGTGTATATATAATTTGCTGTGGAGTAGCTCTGAAAAAGTGGATCTCTCTTTTGGTTTCTTCTTCAAGGTTTTTGTATGTATATGCATGACTGCTGATTGAAAATGAGCCCCTATTTAAAAAAATTTGTTACAAATAATTCATGGTTATTCATTAATAGTTGTTACGGTTATTGAAAGCAACCGTGAAATATATCAACATATTTTACAATTTTGAAATATGTACCATGAAATAAGCCTCCTAAAAATGACCAAAACTAGAAACAAATACTTTACGGTTAAACATTATAATAGTAAATTTTTTTTTGCTATATAGTCCATGGTTTTGTTGTAAAACCATGAAATATAGGTCATAATGTTTGACAGTGATTTGTTTACAACCGTGAAGTAAATAAAAAATACTACACGGTTTCTTTATTACAACGGTCAAGTATTAGCTCAAATATTATTTAACTATTATATATTTTACGGTTATTAACAAAAATAACCATAAAATATAGACAATTCTTTAGTAGTATAATATTAATAAAGATATTTACCATTTCAATGACGTTTTTAACAAGTCTAGTCAGTGAAGGGCAATTTTATAAAACCACCAACATTTTAAAATTTTAGATACCTACCCTCTCCCATATCTGTCTTAGTGTGTGTTCTGATTAGCTTTTAGAAAATAGCTTTTACAGTTTACGAGGTAAGTATGTGAGAGAAGTTTTGTCTCGATTTGTGGAAAAGTGCTTCTGAAATCACGATTTTGGGAGTAAAAGAACACACACTTATTGCATGACCGAGGGACATTTTGGGGTTTTAGTAACTCATGAGGTATTTTTTGTGTACTTCCTCTAATTTTTATTGTTCACCAATCTTGTTCATTTTACCTTTGTCTTGATAATTAAGCGGAAGCATCAAAGTAAAAATCTACTTAGTTAAGTCATGAACTTGACAGTTTTTTCTGCAAAAACCATAGCTTTGGCTGTAAGAATCAGAATATAAAGCTGCTTGAACATCAGATAATTACCACAACTCAAGAGAAATTAATTGAAAATCAGAAGATTCAATGATGACTTGTGTATACCCAGAACATGAGCAGAAGAGGAGCTACCTTTTTTTTTCTGCGGAGGGGGTCTGAGGCTTGATTCCGATGAAAGATTTCAATTTAAATTTGGTGAAGGGGCTTTGAGGAGACAGTCTCCCTGATTAGAAGATGAAGAATATTACAGAGTGAGAGAGGTCAAACTTTTCAATAATGGCGTTATTATATAGTTTTATTATATAAGCTGTGAACTGATATGTCAAAATCAAACTATTCATTTAGTTTAGTGTGTTTGTTTGAAGTCAGATATAAATCCGATCATTTTACAAAAATGCATTTTATTTTTAAGAAAATATTAAAGCCTTTATGTTCTTTTCATACAACTTATATGCAATTCAACATTTGAGAATTCTGTCCGAACAATATTTGATGCTCAAACAAATTGTGAATTTGATGGAAAAGCAATCAGTAGGACTCATGCATGAATGGTATTTCATATAACTGGAGAATAGTGTTTGTATCTTAAAATAACCTCATAATGCAGAAAAACACAAAAGAATTGGTCCATCACAAAGGAAAAGAATGAATAACGACTGAAATATCATTGAAGTGTTGGTTAAATTAGCGTTAATTATTTAATTCAGACTCATTAGCAAACAAATTAAATTGTATTTATGAATATCGGATGGAGTGATGAAGAAACATCCAACAGCCAAAACTAAAAATTGACAAGAGAAGTTATGCTTACCTGGAAGCCAGAGTTTTGAAGGAATAAAAGAGTTCAGAAGTAACCACTCTTCTTCAATTTCAATCAGGCTTCATGCCAGAATAGAGAATAGAGCGAGCGGAGAAAGACAAGTGAGCGAGAGTATAGCACTTTACCGGTGAGTCTGCCACTTTCTAGAGGGACTGATCACGAGAATCAAGCGAAAGCGTGGAGATCAACTGAGAATAGACAAGCGTTCAAGGTTAGGCTATATGTCTGGCAGAAAGGTGAGTTTTTTTGGGTCTGAAATTTACTTTTCAATACCATTGGGGGAATCTGGACTATTTTTTTTAAAAAAGTATTTTAAATATTTTAATGTTTACAACAATTAAATTTAAAATAATAAAATAATATCGAATGTCAGATTTTGAAAAAATGATTTTTAAGTAAAAAATTCATTACCTAAAAATTTTAAATTTAAACAATTTTACAATAATGATGAACACCTAAAATGCGTCTACTGCTGAGTTGGTTTTAAGCAATGGTATATGGTATTAACTATCAAGCAGTTAATCAATAAGTTATCGGCTGAGGTAGTATGCTGACTCATCTTTAAGAAAAATAATATAACTTTGAATATCGAAAAATACGTATTGAGAGAGGCATCAACTTTTATGCTGTAAGACTATAATGAAATTAATAACCTGATCAAATAAAAAAAAAAATCAAACAGTTATAATTCCCGTTGATCCCTTATGCCAAACACGCCAAGTTAGGCATTTGCCCGATTCAATTTTAGCTCCAACCCCTCAATCCCACTATCAAACAAGATTTGATGCCTCCAAAGTATCGTTTTTGCAATGTCTTATCTTCTCAAATGTTTTTTTCGCCCCCTGATAGTGAAGAAATGTACAATTTTAAATTTTTTATGTTTTCTTAAAAAAATAAATCATTACAGATGCAGCACGAAGAAACAGGGGAATAGTACAATTTCAGATGCAATGTCATGATGCATGCGTCAAAATCGCTGCAAGTCTGCAACCTTTACAATTTACAGAATTTTTTTTATGGGCAATGGCCTTGCAAAGCATTGGTACAAGTTTTAGCTTGTGTGTTGGAGCCTTTGGTGCTTTATAATCCACCAAAAAAATAATTATTGTCTTGATATTTTGGTTCAATATACATCAAACTGAAGTATTTTTTCATATGATTCCAACATTTTATTAAAGTATTTGGAGTAC
The DNA here is from genome assembly GCA_963210345.1 of Inga oerstediana. Taxonomy (NCBI): domain Eukaryota; kingdom Viridiplantae; phylum Streptophyta; class Magnoliopsida; order Fabales; family Fabaceae; genus Inga; species Inga oerstediana. The sequence continues at coordinate 84,101,043 of OY723400.1, forward strand.
ATTTGGAATCCTAAAGTATTTTTTAGGAAGATCAACCACAGAGTACTTTAAGATGCTAACTGCATCTATAAAATATATTAAGGTGCTGGATCACCAACTCTAATACTCCCTCCAATCCATTTTATAAGAAGTCTCCTGGCAGGTATTTTTGTTCATTTTTACAAGACCTTTTGATAGCTTGGAAAACTAATCTAAAGGCCCTTATAGTTTGTTTCTGTTTTGAATTAAGTCCTTCGACTTTTTTATTTATTGGTCCTTTCACTTTCTGCGGTTAAAACAGTTAATCCTCGTTGTTAAATATATGCAAACGGTGTTAAAACTGTCCGCTAAGAGCAGAGATGTGGACAACTTAGATCTGACCAGTAATTAAAGCCTCGTCATATATGACATATTTATGAAGTTTGGATTGTTTATAATTCCTTCAAATGAATACTCCAAAAAGTCTCAAGATCTTGCGTTTCAACTTTTGCTAGTGCTCCTTGCTTAGCTCTATATTTTTACCTGCTGGGTCCCACTCGACTTTTCCTCTTTTGGGACATTATCTAGATTTGATCTTGTGCACTTGACCCCCACTCTCTCTCCCTTATTGCTTCCTTGTTAAGATACCCCCATGCTTTTAAAAGTGAAACTCCATTCTGATTCTGAGGCCCTCTTATCCAAACAGGCCAAATAATTCGAATCAATACTCAATTATAAGAAAGGAATGGAGGCGTCCTCAGAAAGCTCACAGTTTCGCCCCTTGGCCTCTGTGGTCATAGACACAAACCCAAGGAAGAACGCCAAATTGTAACTCAATGAAAACGGACCTGGCTTCTCTCAGCTGCCAGATCCATCCGTTGCTTGTGCTTTTCTTAAAACTACACCACTTTGGTGTAGTTTTGAGAAAATGATGAGGATGAACTTTGTTTTGCCCCCCTAAAAAGATGATGTCTAGTATTATTTTTTTTGCCTCCTAAGAAAAATATATTAATGGTAAAATTGTAGTCAGTCTCCTAAGACACTGGGTACAACTAAAAAAATATTTTAAAAGGTTAAAAGCACTAAAAATTATTTTAGTATACTGCATTCTACTCCCTCCGGTCCTAAATATAAAACAGAGTTGACTTTTTTTTAGAGAGATTAAGGAAGTTAAATAAATTATTTAATTATATTATATGTTGTGTATTCTTAGATTATATATTAGTTTATTAGTCAAACTAATTAGTTTTGAGAGGAAAAAAATAAAAATATTCTAAAGTAATTTAATTAGCTTCCTTAATCTCTCCAAAAAAATTAATTTTATCTTATATTTAGGACCGAAAAGAGTATTTAAAAAATACTTTAAGATACAAAATACATCCAGAAAAATATTTCAAAATACTAGATATCGTTTTTTTAAGGGGTAAAAAAAGTTCATCCCCATCCTTTTCTCAAAACTACAGCAAAACAGTATAATTTTAAGAAAAGCACGAGCAGCGGATGGACTAAAAGCGGAGGAAAACCAGGTCCCCTTTTATTAGGTTACAATTTGGCGTTCTCCCTTGGGTTTGTGTCTATGACCAGAGAGGCCAAGGGGCGAAACTGTGAGCTTTCTGGGGACGCCTCCATTCCTTTGTTATAATTGAGTATTTATTCGAATTAATTGGCCTGTTTGGATAAGAAGGCCTCAGAATCAGCATGGAGCTTCACTTTTTAAAAGCATAGGGTTATCTTAACAAGGAAACAATAAGGGAGAGAGAGTGGGGCTCAAGTGCACAAGATTAAATCTAGATAATGTCCCAAAAAACGAAAAGTCGAATGGGACCCAGCAGGAAAAAAATAAAGCTAAGCAAGGAGCACTAGCAAAAGCTGAAACGCAAGATCTTTCGACGTTTTGGAGCATTGATTTGGAGCAAGTTATAAGGGATCCAAATGTCATATCAAAACCACTTGTACGGTTGATATTATTTCCCGTGTAGGATTTTTTTTGTTCTGTTGGAATCTTTCTGGGACCCCCTCATTCCTTTCTTATTTTGCCACTTTCATCTCATCGTGGTGTGGATAGAGACGCAAGGATTCCTTCACGATCAGCTTCTTTCACTTGTCTTTCTGAGCTATTTGGATGTCTAATTCATCTTGAGCATTCTTCAATACTCTTGGATTGTGAGTGAGCAGAGTAGTTTGGAGGGGCCCATGTTATCATTATAATTTTTTGTATAATAAATAAAAATATTATTATTATTAAAATATTTTATTATAAAATAAAGATATAATATTATAAAAATTATTATAAATTACACATACCATTAAAAAATAATTTAATATAAAAAATATATTTTTATGAACAAAAATTATTATAATTATAACCTACGATATTATAATTTTAAATAAAAAATATTATTATAATGAAAAAAATATTATTATTAAATGAATTTATGTAAAAATAGTTTTTATAATTAAAAATTATTATTATGAGTTTAAATATATAATTATGAAATTAATTAAAAATAAAAATATATATTTTAATACAATATTATGAAATTAATTTTAAAAAAATTATATTATTACAGACAAAAAATATAGTTACACGTTTAAAATATATTATTATATTAATTAGATAAGATGTAAACTAATTTTATGTAACATATAAATAAAAAATGCAACCAAATATGTTAGGATAGAATGGTAAATTGCTATAATTTCTCTTCTCTCTTTCTCTCTAATAGTCTGTTTGTCAGGAGAGAAATGAAGGGGGGAAATTTATGAGTTAGATTTTAAAAAATTGGATAAGCTGGGTTATAAAATCTTAGTAAAGATAAGATTTAAAAAAAAAAGTAAGAAAAACTAACTAAACACTTTCAACCCCACTTCTCTAATTTTTTAAAATCTAAATCATAAAAATTTTCCTTCTCCTCCCTTCCCCTCATACTAAACAAACCCTAAAACTAAATAAAGGATTATTAAAAACATTTTGCCTCCTCTTCTCATCAATTAAGTGCATGTTTGGGTTGGTATTGTCAAAGTACGTTTATATAAATCTAGACAAAATTTTTCTTATATACTTACCTCACACACTGTAAATCATGGTGAAAAAATAGTTTCTACCATTAATCCAAACAGACACTAAATTAAATAAGAAAATCCCTACCCTTTCTTTTGCTCCTCTCCCCTGTATCCCTTCCCTTTCCATTACTTCCCTTCAAACCAAGCGGCCCCTTAGGGATGGAGTGGGAGGGGATGGATGGGAGGGGATGGAATGGGAGGAAGGAGAATCACCTTGTTTGGTTTGGTTGGAGGGGGAGAAAGGGAAATGTTTTTTAATGATCATTTGTTTGGTTTAAGAGGGGAGGGGAGGGAACATAATATTTAATTTACCATTTTATCCTTAAACATTAGTTTATATATTTTTCTTTAATAAATGATTTAAATTAGTTTACACCTCAATATGAATTATATAATTTATAAAAAAAAGATGAAGATATAAAATAGAAATAGTTTTCAATTTCCCTCAACTTAATTTCTTGTTATATGAATATTCCAGTAATTATCATATTAAATTAAATGAAAAATTCCTTCATTTGAAAAACAATGCAGAGGAGTTGCAAAAAAAAAAAAATAGATGTCATGCGCTCACACTTGTATTATGGATTTATGGATAACTCTGGTAAAAAAAAAAAAGCAAAGATTTATGGATAACATTTTACAGTCGAATTCACCTGCGAAAATATCATCACCAAAATTATATTTTAATCGCCATTCATTCCGCTGGAGATATTCATACTCATGATTTGGTTGAACTACAAGGTTGGAAAAAAACACACACAAGCGTGAAACACTGGAGATGATAAAAGAAGTTATATTTTTATTGAAGAATCATAGGGTATAATTAAGAATATGAAAAGATTATGGGGGTAAAATAGTCTCAAATTTTTGGCTCCCTCCAAAACCCCCCAATTTGGAGGGAGCCAATTTTAGGGAGTGGGAGGGATTTGGAGCCTCTTTTTTGAGACCCCTCCCCTCTTACTTTTCATATCAAACAAGGGGAGGGGCTCATTTTCCATCCCCTCCCCTCCCATCCCCTCCACCCAAACAGACTATGTGTGGAGAAAAAAGCCTGGGGAGCAAGTGGGATGTGACCCCACCTCATTTTCTTACCGGCTTTTCTGTTCTCACACGTTTTCTCTCTCGCCAAACAATGAAAAACTCCCTTTAAACCAAACGGCCCCTAATGAGTGGAGAAAAAAATCTGGAGAGAAAGTAGGATGTGACCCGCACCTCATTCTCTTACCGGCTTTTCTTTTCTCACATTGAATCGAATTATTGTATGGTTGATATGGGTATGTTTGGTTGAGCGATTCGATTGCTTATAAGTTGCTTTTTAATAGTGATTTACGGTATACGAAGTAAGTATGTGAGAGGAGTTGTGTCTCGATTTACGTAAAAAGCAACTTATAAGTTTTTTTAAGTTGAAACAAACATGCTTATTATTTTCCGGGTAGATTTTTTTTCCTCTTGGAATCTTTCTGCATGGGACCCCTTCATTTCTTTCTTCTTTTGCCACTTTCATCTCATCGTGGTGTGGGGTAATGGAAGGAGGATCTTAAAAAAAGATGTTTGGTGATAAATAATCAATTCACGGTAAAAAAAATAAAAAAGGAAAATCGCATAGTTGAAACCATGCTTTAAATTGAGGTACTATTTTTTAAAAAAAAATACCAGGCCAGATGCATCATCTGTAGTGCTAATCAATTTCCATATTTGTTGTATGAATGTTGTTCTGAAAAATAAAATAAGGGTTTCATGGTCTTTTCATCTATAAAATTTCATTTTATTTTGAATTAAGGGGTACAGTAAAGTTTCAAATTTTTTTAGGATTGACTAAAATTAAGTCACATTTTTAGAGATTAAATGAAATCCCCCCCCCCTTTTTATGTGCAATGGCCTTGCAAAGCATGTAGAAGTTTTAAGTTTAACTTGTGTAGTGGAGCCTTTGGTGTTTGATAATCATAAATGGGCAATGAAGTGAGGACTCTCAATTATTGCAACATGTAAACAAATAAATCATTACAGATGCAGTACAAAGAAACAGGAGAACATCAATAAGCAATGATGCATGCGTCAAAATCGCTGCAATTCTGCAACCGTTACAATTTACAGAATTTTTTTTATGCGCAATGGCCTTGCAAAGCATAAGTACAAGTTTTAGCTTGTGTGTTGGAGCCTTTGGTCCTTTATAATCCACCAAAAGAATAATTATTGTCTTGACCTACGATATTTTGGTTCAATATACATTAAACTCTGAAGAATTTTTTCATATGATTTTAACATTTTATTAAAGTATTTGGAGATCACTTAACACCCTAAAGTATTTAATTTGTTTAGGAAGATCAACCACAAAGTGATGCTAACTGCATCTATAAAATATATTAAGGTACTGGATCATCAACTCTAGTACTCCCTCCAATCCATTTTATAAGAAGTCTCATAACAGGTATTTTTGATCATTTTATAGGACGTTTTGATTGCTTTAATTATCATTAAATATTTTTCCGGGAAAACTAATCTAAAGGCCCTTATAATTTGTTTCTGTTTTGAATCCAAGTCCTTAGACTTTTTTATTTATTGGGTCGTTTCACTTTCTGCGGTTAAAGCAGTTAATCCTCATTGTTAAATACTCCCTTTGGTCCTAATTATAAGATAAAGTTGACTTTTTTGGAGAAATTAAGGAAGCCAATTAAATTACTTTAGAGTATTTTTATTTTTATTTTTTTCTCCAAACTAATTAATTTAACTAATAAACTAATATATAATCTAAGGATACTAAAAATATAAATACTCTAAAATAATTTAATTGGCTTCCTTAATTTCTTTAAAAAAATTAACTTTATCTTATAATTAAGATGGATGAAGTGTATGCAAATGGTGTTAAAACTGTCCGCTAAGAGCAGTGATGTGGACAACTTATATTCGACCAACGAGCAGGAGATACCCGTGCGTTGCACGGAGAGTTTTTACATGCTGTTAAATTCGCTGCCCATTTTTTACTTTAGTAGTGTCATTCATTTTTCATGGGTATGAATAAGAGCAATTACATGAAGATGATTAAGTTTACTTAGTACAATAGTTCATTGAAAGATATTTTATATGTAAAGTAATTTAAAAAGTAAACAAAGAAAGATATTTTATATGTAATTTATTTCCTCTTATCCATATAAGAAATGAAATAAAATACAATACGTGTTTTCCAAAATGTGTTCTATATTTTAAATGCTGATAGAAATTTCTAATATAACTTTTTCTGGGCAAAAATCAATGCACTCCACCTAATGATGTGCGATGACAGAATATTTTGCTGGGACATGACAGCAACTTTAGACCAGAAGTTTTGCTTTCATGAACCCTGTTGAGACATGCTTAGCAAGACAAACCATGTATATACCAAAATTGGTTCTGCCGCAAGATTGATAAGAATGAAATGGATATAAGCCCCTCCAACTTTGATCCTTTGGCTGTGGGAAATTAGTACTGTAATTTTAACTTTGGCAATTAACCCATGGTAAGTGTAGCGATGGCTTAATGGCTAAGACCAAGTATAAATCCAAGCAAATAACTATGTGGAAGTGATTAGTATATCATAATTAATTTGCTGGTACAGTCTTGTCAAAGTTATTCCGTGAGATGACAGTAATACACGTCTTACATACCAGAACATATGGAAGTGCAGCAAAATACTTGCTGTCACATTAAGATACAAGTGAAAGCCTGTAAATATACTAACCTGTCGTCGAGATATTTTGGTAGCATTCACTCCTCTGCCTAAGTCAATGGCAACAGGGACATCTTCTGTTGCCCGACCAAGTATAATCTACACAAAAGTTTAGCCATCATCATTAGAAATGTCCAATAGTTGGATTTATTTTGAAGAATTAATTTCAGTAAGATGATATTATCATGTCAGACAGAATACTCAATTACTTGTATACTCAAATTTTCCAATTGCTTCAATGGCCTTGTATTTAAGAAAGGAAAGGCACAATACCTTATAGAAGAGTGATGCCAAAATCAATGACTTTACTGCACGGAAGCTCAAGACTAGTCACATTTGCAAGCTCTGGAAGTAAAGCTCAAGACTAGTCACATTTATTGGCATAATAAGTTTGGGCAAATTAGCGTCAGTTACTTAGTGGGCTGCAGGTTAGATGTAGTTGTTGCATTATGTATTTTCCCAATAAATCGTAGAATATTTGTATTGTGTCTGTTAAGGTTAGAAAGTTGAATGACTTAATATAATTAATGTCTTTATTCAAGTTTCATGAGGGGTTCTCGCAAGTAATATATTAATATGAATACATTTTAATATAGTTCGTCAAATCAACTGCTACAGGGCAAGTCACCAAAACTGACAGTAGTTGATAAGGTAAGTGCAATTGAGTGCATTGATGCACAAATATGATAGTGATCTTTTGTCCCAAAAAAAAAATGATAGTGATCTGAAGACTTCAAACTTATGGCACAATAGTGAAAACATTAACTTTACATTTGATGTAATGTGATGCTATAGGGTGGGACCCATAATTCACTTTAATGTCTGCATCTCTCTTTGGTCCATCGATATGTAAAACCCTAAACAGGGTAAAGTGAGAAAAATAGGCCCAGATATAATATGGAAGTAATACATGACACATTCAGTAGGAGGAGATATTATCACAGTTCATTTTCATTTGTAAGAACCAACCAACATAATATAAAACATAATTTTTAAGGTTTTTTTTTTCCAAAATTTGTTATTCTGCTTGCTAACATGTCGCAAATTTGGTAGTAACACTTAAATAAAAGTAGCTTGATATTAAGGGTATTTGTTACACCAAATAAAAGTCTGGTTTTGTGATATCAAAGCAGCTTGCTAACAATTAATATATATATATATATATAACAAATTAAATAGATATGGAATATTTATAGATTTGATCTAATATAATTTAAAATTTACATCTATTTAATTATAAAATATGCACATATCATCAATCTTGCAATGTTATCGCTAGATTAACAGATGTTGATAATGGGGGTGTTTGTTTAAGCTTTTTGCACAATAAAAACGCACTTATTACGCAAGCCGAGAAAAAACTCCTCTCACATACTTACCTCGTATACCGTGAATCACGAATTATAAGCACTTATTGCCCAAAAATAAGCTCTTCCAAACACACACAATAACCTTTAACTCTAAATTGAGTTTGGATTGTGTTGTTAAAGTATTTGTGGAATAATAACTAAAACCCTAAAGTTTAATAATATGGAGCAGTTTACACCCTTCCTTTTTTTATGAAACATGTGGCATTGTGTTTAAAGTGTGTATCTCACGATCTCAGTTTATATCATATTCACGAGTTTGTTTAAATTCATGAGTTTAGCAACCTTGGATTGAGGTATTATATTTAAAATCAAAATGAATCCCTTGGGTTCAGCTCTTATATTAGGGATTAGAGAGAGGATTTCTCATCCGAAAATTATTTTTCTTATTGTATTTTTTTTCTTATTCAATATTATTATAAGTGTCAAACAGAACCAAATACATGTGGGAAGCATAATATTCCAACTGTCATTATAAATTTATGAAGATGGTGATACGCAATAACAGAGAAAAAACTATCAGTATTTTTATTTTTTATTTTTCTAAATTAACCTGAACTATAGTTATGGTTTTAACTTTTAACTCATACATGACTGAGTTATAATATTCCTTGTTTCACTGATAAAAGTGGCAAAAATAATTAAGCCAAAATCGGTCATTCATAGTGCCAAAAATTAATTAGGTAGTTGATTAATTATAATACAAAGCACATTTTTTCATCAAAAGTGAATGGGAATTTGCAAATACCATGATGATATATATGAGTCATTATATTCTATAAAGAAGAAGGAGTGACATCATATAATTGTTTTACTCTGTACGTATATAATAAGCAAGAACAACCAAGATCCAGCTTCTATAACAGAAACGAAGAGCAGCAATGAGTAGCAAGAAACTGAGACAGTGATAACATTAATTTATGAGTTAAATAGACTTTGACGCGATGGTATAATTTGGTCCAGATATATTTAAATTAGAGTGCAAGTTAAGAAGAAGAACATTCAAGGCAGAGATCAGAAAACAGGGAAGGAAAATGCAACTCTTGCAACAATTAGCGCGGCTCCTTCAGTATTGAATTCAAAGCGAGGTTTTCCAGGCTACTAAAGCTTACACAATGCCACTGTTCGTCTGACACAGTTCTTCTTCCAGATCGAGTTTCTACAGGATCCTTTAGGTCTCTTCCTACATCGAGGTTTAACATGCTCCTTTTTGAACTCCATGTCATAACATAAATGTTAGTCCGACTGTTTACATACTACACATCAAATATAGAGTCAAAAAAACTCAACCCACAACCTCACTACTTCACAGTGACCTCTAAGCTGCTAAACGAAAGCAAACAACACTGTCAGATGCATGAAGCACATTCATCCCCTGCTTCTTGAAGATAAATGTATGAATGGGAGGAAAACAATGGAGGACTAACCTTAGGAGTGACTCCCTCCTGTCTTCACCGTGAACCTCATCTCTGGAGAATCCGGTGGAATGCCTTTCTGGAATGAGAGCAGCATAAACTGAATGAAGACTAATTTGCACACTAATAACAAAGATGAAAAATGCTGCTTACCAATGGTCGTGCAGGCTGTGGGTACACATATGCTAGCCAAAAATGAGACTGATCCACATCGGTGTGGGCAATACCCTTTAACAGAAGCACATTCTAACAGGGCAGTAAAGATGACGTTGAAGCATTATTGACATATAGAACGTGGTTAATCAAAAACTCCTTCAACCTGAGTCATAATAGAAAAAAAACTGACCCCTCATAGATCTGAAAAAATTGAGAAGGAAAGTAAAAAAGGATTTGAGCGGGCATTAAGGCATATATGTTACCATCTCGAATTTATATAGGCTGATGAGGCGCCTGATGAAAAAAACCAAAAGGTCCAACTGGTGTAGGAGTAGCGGAAACCCAATGACATAGTTGATGGTTATTTGCACTTGCACTGGAGATGGATTGCCGCTGTGCGTGGAAGTCATTGTAAAATACGCGTAGAAAGCTTCTCATGTTCAAGTTATATCCTGCCTCATGGGTTGTGAAAACAGGGACACACACCAGATTTTATACAAGAGACCGGGAATTTTTTTGAATTCAAATTTAAGATTCGCGCCAACAGAGTTGATTATATTTTCACGTGTTGAATACAGAGTAATGCACGGAGCCAAAGGACTTTGGCTCAAGCTGAGAAGCTGAGTACGTTTTGGCTTATGAACAGGAGTTTCCCATCTCTGCAAAAGGGAAAGGTATTTTATTATATATTGATAATTAAAGCCTCATCATATGAAGGGACGAAGGGGATGGGTGTTTTCATTGGACCTCGTTTCCCTCCGTTATCAGGTCCCATCCGCGGCATATGCTTTTCGTTAAACTACACTACTTCGGTGTAGTTTTGAGAAAAGATGGGGCTCAACATTTTTTTCCCTAAAAAAATGGTATATAGTATTTTAAAATATTTTTTTAGATATATATAATATCTTAAAATATTTTTTAAATAATATACAGTATCCTAAAATGATTAGTGCTTTTAATCCCTTAAATTATTTTTTTCAGTTGTACCAAGTGTGTTAGCAAACTGATTTTAATTTTACTTTTAATATATATTTTCAGCTCAAAAAATTACTTTAAAATATTTTTTATGCTTTTAACATTTTAAAATATTTGTTTAGTTGTACCCAGTGTCTTAGGAGACTGATTACAATTTTACCGTAAATGTATTTTTCTTAGCAGTAACGAGCACCCAAAACTTAGGATACTGGTTTATTGATTTTCACCCACTATAAAATATTTGTCCAATAGTACCTAATATTTTAAAGTAATTTTTGGAGCTGAAAAAAATACATTAAGGATAAAATTGCAATCAGTCTGTAACACACTGAGTACAACTGAAAAAATATTTTAAAGGGTTAAAAGCACTAAAAATTATTTTAGGATACTGCATACTACTTAAAAAATATTTTAAAATACTAGATACGTTCAGAAAAATATTTCAAAACACTAGATACCATTTTTTTAGGGGGCAAAAACAGTTCATCCCTATCCTTTTCTCAAAACTACACCAAAATAGTATAGTTTTAAGAAAAGCACGTGTAGCGGATGGACTGACAACAGAGGGAAGCCAGGTTCGTTTTCATTACAATTTGGCGTTCTCCCTTGGGTTTGTGTCTAGGACCACAGAGGCCAAGGGGCAAAACTGTGAGGTTTCCGGGGACGCCTCCATTCTTTTCTTATAGTCCCTCCGGTTCTATTTATAAACAATTTTTTTTCTTGATTACGCAAAACGAACTGATAGTTAAAAGTAATAATTGTGTCAAAAATGTCATATTTTTTTCCATATATGCCCCTATTTATGAAAAGAGCATAGGAGAGAGAATAGATAAAAAAGTATGAGAGAGAATGGGTATTTAATAAGGGTAAATTAGTAAAAAAGAAGCTTACATTTTCAGACAAAAAGTGAAAGTTGCTTATAAAAAAGACCAATCGTATGAGAGAGAAAGTTGCTTATAAATAGGACCGGAAGGAGTAATTGAGCATTGATTCAAATTTTGGATAAGAGGGCCTCAGAATCAGCATGAAGTTTCACTTTTTAAAAGCATAGGGTTATCTTTTTTTTGATACAAAAGGAAAGCAAAAACAAAATTAAAAAATAAACACAAAACTAAGATAGCTGCATAACGCTAGCCAACGTGTCAGGGCCCATAATGGTCAAACCAGGGTAGTCGTTCAAAGCTGTCTTGGCAATTAAATCCGCTCTAGCATTCAAATTTCTCTCAATATATTCTATCATCACAACCCAGTCGCGTCGTAGCATTTCTTTCGCTTCCATGATGAGAGACCAATCTTCGTGAAGGTCAGAAATATCATTCTGAAGAAGATGTATCACTTCCTGAGAGTTGCTTCTCAATCGAACCAGTCTATGACCTCCTTCCCATGCTCTCTTCAAGCCCAATAAGCAGCCCCAGATTTCTGCTTCAAGAGATTCACCATTCTCAAGCCTTAGACGAAAGCCTTCCAATATAGTTCCATTACAGTCAATAATAATTCCTCCACATGCACATTTTCCTTGGCACGGAGAATAAGCTCCATCAACCTCTACAGTAGTATAACTTTCCACATTGTGAATTGTAGAGCCTTCAACTTGAACTTGATTGTTTGCAAGCTTCATATATTTAATCCTATTCATAGCTTCCATAAAGCTTCTTAGGATTGCCCTAGCCTTAGCATTAATTTGATTGAGATCCATGCTCGGACAAGAGTGAATCCTCTCATTACGATCCCTCCAAATGAGCCAACAAATTATAACAAAAAGATATTTACATTGTTCCATATCAAGCCCATAAGAATGTGTCATATTAGCCTGGAACCAGGTATGAATATTACCTGAGAAGAACCTGTCATAGACCGATGGGTGAATGACTTTCTCCCAGATATTCCTAATGTCCTTGCAATCTCTAATTGCATGAATTTCATCTTCCATGAACTCTTGACAACGGTCGCAACGGCCGTTAGGATGAAGGGATATTCGTTGCTTCAAGCTATTAGTGATAAGTCGTCCATGTAACATAAGCCAAGCAAAAAGCTTACATCTTTGGGGAATTTTGAGTTTCCAAACATCACTCCATCTACCTTCTAGAGAAACCTCTTTGTGAGAGAGAACCTTATATGCTAATCGTACCGTGAAGGAACCATGCTTTTCAAATTTCCAACGAGCTCTCTCTATACCATCCCTGTCTGTAATTAATTGAATACCTTCTTGAACCTTAGGCCAGTTTTGTTTAATTCCACTCCAAGTGTTGGATCCTGGTTTTTTGGAGTTAATTCGAGGAATGAGATCATCATCACAACCATACTTGCTTCTGATAACTTTAGCCCATAGAGAATCTCGCTCTTTAATCAATCCTCACCCAAGCTTCATCATATAAGCTCGATTCTGATGTCTAATATGCTTCATACCTAGACCCCCTTTTGTTTTCTCAGTACAAACCTTATCCCACACCACTAGATGCATTCGTCTTCGTTTATCTGATGAACCCCAGAGGAAATTACGTGCCTTCTTTTCAATATTTTCATAAACAGAAGCTGGTAGATTGGTCGTCTGCATGTTATAAGAAGGCATCGTAGCTATGACTGATTTAACTAATGTATCACGGCTTGCAAGAGAAATTCTTGAGGCATGCCAACTGCTTAGCCTATCTTTAACTTTATCAATCAGATGCTGGAATGTTTTAGTAGTAACACGATCATGATGCAAAGGCACACCTAAGTATTTCCCAAGATTCCCTGTGATTTGGAAACCCAACTCCTCGCTCATTTGTCGTGCTTTATTATGATTAACATTTTTTGAGAAGAAGACTCTTGTTTTGTTTGCGCTCACTTTATGTCCTGATGCATTGCAGAATTTATCCAAGCAATCTTTGATCGTCTCCACTTGGTCCATATTTGCCTATGCAAAAAGTAACAAGTCATCAGCAAAAAATAAATGGGTAATAGGAGGACCATTCTTACCTAGTCTGATCGGTTTCCATCGCTTAGTAGATATCTTATGTTGAATGATGTGAGCCAATTTCTCCATACATATCACAAACAAGTATGGTGAAATGGGATCTCCCTGTCTGATGCCTCGAGTTGGAGAGAACTCCTCCGCTCTACTACCTTCCCAAAGAATTTGCATAGATGGAGAAGAGATACAGGCCTTTACCACCTCCATAAGACTGTTTGGAATTTGGAGTTCCTCTAGGCAACTCATAATGAAGTCCCAACAAACTCGATCATATGCTTTCTCTAGGTATATTTTAATGGCCATAAAGCCCTTCTTTCCTTTCATGTTTCGCATAGAATGTATCACCTCCTGAGCAATCACAATATTATCAGAGCTGGATCTTCTTGGTACAAAACCACATTGGTTAGGTGAAATAACCTGATGAAGAAGGCATTTAATACGATTAGCAATAATTTTAGTAATAATCTTATAAATTACATTACATAAACTGATGGGTCGAAAATCTCGAATAGTTTCTGGGTACTCCCTCTTAGGAATAAGCACAATGAAGGTATGGTTGATATCTTTTATTGATGTTGGATTCTCTATAGCACTCTTGACCACTTTGATCACAGAAGGACCTAAGATATCCCATTGACTCTGAAAGAAGAGAGCATTCAAACCATCCGGGCCTGGAGATTTCAGAGCCCCCATGTTGAAGACCGCTGATTTGATTTCCTCGCTGGATATATTACTCTGGAGACTTAATAAATCTGCCGGATCAATCCTTTGGAATGGATAGATAGATAAATCTGTTATTCTGTCATTATTTTCCTCCCGAAAGAGATTAACAAAGAAGTCAGTAGCAATATGCTTAATTTCATTTGCATCATCAGTCCATTCACCCGAGTCTTTCATAATGACTTCAATTTTGTTTCTCCTCCTACCATTAGCACGAGCATGAAAATATTTTGTATTTTTATCTCCCATAGAATACCAATTACACTTCGCTTTCTGAGCCCATAGAAGATCTTCCTGGATGAGGACTTCTTCCAATTCAAGCCAAAGCTTTTTCTGAAGCTGATCCATATAAGAGGTAAGCCCTGTCAGTGTAATAGAATTAGAAATTCCATCAAGTCGATTCATAAGTCTTCTTTTCTTGTGACCAAGGTGACCAAAAACATTATAACTCCATGTGCCCACTTTCGTAGTGAACTTTTCCACATTAAGATCCCAGCAACACTCTTGGTCCCATGTATCCTTCACCATTCTTGTAAAGTTTTCATGGAGAACCCATGAAGCAATAACCCGAAAATGGCCTATCCTTTATAACGTAAGGCTCTTTGATTGTAGTTTGCAAGAGAATCGGTCTATGATCAGATTTAAACCAAGGAAGATGCTTGACACAAGCCTCATTGTAAATATCCATGAACTTGTTATTAACTAAGACACGGTCAATTCGGCTCTCACACCCTTCTCTCTTCCAAGTAAAGAAAGAACCATGGCAGCCCAAATCTTGTAGCTCAAGATTCTCAAACCAACAACAGAATTCTTTATCAGCTGAAATAGGATGATAAGCCTTTGATCTTCGCTCATGTTGATAGAGAGTTGCATTAAAGTCCCCACCAATTAACCATGGCCAGGAGTTGGCAGGACATAGATTATTTAAATCACACCACAACTACCTTCTTCGGATCGGGTTAGTGCTAGCATAAACTAAGTAATGAAAATTTTTTCATTTCCTCGCTCCACCTTTATATGTATAAATTGATTAGTCTTGGTAATAGTGGAAACACTGTAACCCAAGTCATTCCAAGCAAAACAAATACCCCCACGTAGCCCTTCAGCTTCAACAACTTCAAAATGATCAAAACCAAAACGACGACAACGAAGGCGAATCTGAGCTAAGTTAGCTTTAGTTTCAAATAAGGCCATAAAATCAACCAGATATCTCTTCTTTATCTCTTGTATAAGCCCCGACATTGATTTGGAGCCCGTACCCCTACTATTCCAGAAGAGACAATTCATGGAGCACCAATGGAAGGGGATGCATTGCTTATAGATCCCCAATTAGCTTCAGTAGAAGAGGTCATTTCCACCCCCGTATTTTCCTTTAGATGCATGATGTCACTGGGCTCCTCCCTTCCTTCAGTAACCAAAACTTGAAATGGGTTAGGTGATTTTAGAAAATGAGGTCTCCCTTCTTGTGCTTCAGTATCCACAGGAATCCATCTTTTCTGAAATTTAGTTCCCTTCCCAAGAACATGGGAACCCCCTTGTTTTGCTGTTACATTTTTTGACTTTCTCGGCACATTTGACGTATGTCTAGAAAACTTATCCAGATTATCACTTGAGAGATTTTTCCCTTTCTCTAACTCTGAATTTTTCTCCTTAATATCAGCTCCTATTAAATCGTCATTGACATGCGAGAATCTCCCCCCGCCTTGATGAGCAATAACACTGTGATCTTTGTTTCCTGATTTGCGTCGCCAAGGTCGTTGCACCAAATTCCATGTTCCCAAACCCTCCTTCTTTGACTTCGTGTCGGCACTAACCATTTTGGTTTCTTCCATAATCGTTCGAGTGCGTTTTTGATTCATATCTGTAGCACCAGGAACTTCAGAAAAACTATCTGCACCCGTAGTCTCATTAACTTGCGACATAGCATTAACCCCATTTTCAGAATTCGGAGTTATTGTCTTCTCTACCATAGCTTGATTTTTTACACTCTCTGGACAAGCATCTTTATGATGACCATATCTCCTACACCCAAAACAAATCAGATGCAAACCCTCATATTCAATATATCGACGACGTCCAAATACGCTAATCGCTGATTTCAATCGTTTCTTAAGATCTATCTCAACACAAATACGTGCATACTTTCCTCGTTCACTTGCATAAGTAATACGATCAATTTTTAATGTTTTTCCCACTAAAGAGCCCAATCTCTTCAGACTAACCACATTGAAAAATTCAAGAGGAAGCAACGGAATCCTTACCCAAACGGCTGTTTTCCTTTGCACTTCCGTACTCCATGGGTCGAAGTTTGGTCACCAGCGCTGAACTACAAGATAATGATCCGCCACCATCCATGGTCCTTCTTGATAAATCCTCAACATGTCTTCCTCATCCTCAAAAGACACCATGAAGAACCCATTGTCAATATCCCTTGTTGTAAAAGGTTTACTAGTCTGCCACAAGCGAGACAAACTAACTCTCATTGCCCAAATAGGAATGTTCTTACCAAGGAGTTTGATAATCAGAGACCTCTTCCATGGTGCACACCATAACTCATATTCCTCTCTAGTAAACTTGAAAGTTGGGCAATCCTCATTGTCAGAATCTTCTTGTACCTCCTCCTTGTCGGTCGTTTTCTAAAAAAAAACCTTGCAGTCCCTCACTATATTCAGCCCATGCATCATCAATAACACTACTCCCTTCTTGTCCTTCGAGACTTGCACATTTTCAGATCCAAGAAGTTTCTCCTGGAAAGATTGACCCTGACCTTTAAAATAATCATCATCTTGGTCATTTGGATCATCTGAATGACCATGCCTTACCTTTTTTTTCACTCGCTTAAGCTTTTCACTATTTTCCATTTTCTATTTTCCTCACAATCAAGAAAACTTCTCCTGGAATTCAAAACAGAAAATAAAACACGAGCAAGGCCAAAGCTTAGATCAAAACCAATGGACCGTTAGCACAGAAGAGCAAAACCAACTAGAAGATCTTCACAAGCGACCAGCGACGGCAACGCGATAATCGAAGGCCAATGTTCAAACCAACAAGTAAAATAGATCATAACAGAATCGAACAAACAAGCAACCAGAGTTCTGAATTAAAAATTGATGAAAAACCAAACCAGAACGGTGAAGATCAGTCCAGCTTGGAAATGAAGAAAATTTTCCAGAAAATGTCCGGCAGCAGCAGGACGCTAGAGTGGTTAAGCAGATCGACCCACCTCAGAACAGACCGGAGGAGAGCGACGGCGAGATCCTTCTCTCTGATCTAGCAGGAGTGAGAACGCGCTAACAGATCAGACCAGAAGAGTGTAATGGCTTGATGTTCACTGCAGATAAGCACCCGAGTGATGAAGGTGATGATTTCAGAAAAAATCAGATCTCAGATCTTGAGCAAACGACAGTCAGTTAAGTTTGCTTTTAGCATAGGGTTATCTTAACAAGGAAACAATAAGGGAGAGAGAGTGGGGCTCAAGTCAAGTGCCCAAGATTAAATCTAGATAATGTCCCAAAAAACGAAAAGTCGAGTGGGACCCAGCAGGAAAAATATAAAGCTAAGCAAGGAGCACTAGCAAAAGCTGAAACGCAAGATCTTTCGACTGTTTGGAGCATTGATTTGGAGCAAGTTATAAGGGATCCAAATGTCATATCAAAACCACTTGTACGGTTGATATTATTTCAGGATTTGGCCAGCGTCCGCTGCCCCCAGCGTCCGTTGCCCATCCTTTTTCCCAAAACTATATTGTTTTGGTGTAATTTTGGGATAAAATACTGGGGCTGACCCCCTTTTTTTTTAATAGTATCTAGTATTTTTCTGGATATATCTAGTATCTTAAAATATTTTCTAAGTAACGTGCAGTATTTTAAAATAATTTTTAGTGCTTTTAATCCCTTAAAATATTTTTTTAGTCATACCTAGTCTGTTAGCAGACTGATTGTAATTTTACCTTTAATGTACTTTTTCAGTTCCAAAAATTGCTTTAAAATCCACTCTAAAATATTTTAAAATTATTTTTGGAACTGAAAAGGTATATTAAAGATAAAATTACAATCAGTCTGCTAACAGACTGGGTATAACTAAGAAAATATTTTAAGGGATTAAAAGCACTAAAAATTATTTTAGGATACTACAAGTTACTTAAAAAATATTTTAAGATATTAGATACATCCAGAAAAATACTAGATACTATTAAAAAAAAGGGGTCAGCCCCAATATTTTATCCCAAAACTACACCAAAACAGTGTAGTTTTGGGAAAAAGGATGGGCAGCGGACGCTGGGGGCAGCGGACGCTAGCCAAATCCATTATTTCCCGTGTAGGATTTTTTTTGTTCTGTTGGAATCTTTCTGGGAAATTGTTATAATTTCTCTTCTCTCTTTCTCTCTAATAGTCTATTTGTCAGGAGGGAAATGAGGGGGGAAAATTTATGAGTTAGATTTTAAAAAATTGGATAAATTGGGTTATAAAATCTTAGTAAAGATAAGATTTAAAAAAAAAGTAAGAAAAACTAACTAAACACTTTCAGCCCCACTTCTCCAATTTTTTAAAATCTAAATCATAAAAATTTTCCTTCCCCTCCCTTCCTCTCATACTAAACAGGCCCTAAAACTAAATAAGAGATTATTAAAAACATTTCACCTCCTCTTCTCTTCAATTAAGTGCATGTTTGGGTTGGTGCTGTCAAAGGACGTTCACATAAATCTAGACAAAACCCCTCTCATATACTTATCTCATACACTGTAAATCATGGTGAAAAAGTAATTTCTACCATGAATCCAAACAGATACGAAATTAAATAAGAGAATCCCTACCCTTTCCTTTGCTCCTCTCCTCTGCATCCCTTCGCTTTCCATCCCCTCCCTTCAAAACAACCGGCCCCTTGGTATGTGTGGAGAAAAAAAGACTGGGGAGAAAGTAGAGCTGGGAATACGGCCCGGCCCGGCCCTACAGGGCTGGCCCTTCACTGACTCGGGTTTAAACGGGCTGGCTCGTTTAGGCTCGCTTCCTTAAAAATCTCCAATTTTTAAAGCCCGCGGCCCTACAGGGCTGACCTTTCACGGGCTTGGGCATGAACTCATTTTAATTAAATTTTTTTTTCAAGTTTTATAATTTATTTATTATTTTGATTTAAATTGAAGTACATTATTTTTAAAACTCATAAATTTTTAGTTAAAATAATCATCTAATGTCCAAATCAGCCTCTTTTTTAAAGTTTAAATGAACAAACCATTGTAGAAAATAAAATAAATCAAACCATTTAATAAGTGTTTACCTGTTACTAATACTCTATTAGGTACTTCGGTGTCTCTCATATTGATAATTTGATATAATGATATTATATATATATATATTAATTTATTTTTAAAAAATATTAAACGGGCCTAAAAGAGCTGGCCCTATAAGGCTGCAGGGCCGGCCCTCCATGGCCAAGACTCTACAGGGCCGACTCTTTTAGATCCATTTTCTGTTTTAGCATCTAAATCATAAGTCCGGCCCTTAAAGGGCTCGGACCTAAACAGTTCAGCCATCGGACCTAAACAGTTCAGCCAAATTCCTGACTCTAAGAGAAAGTGGGATGTGACCCACCTCATTTTCTTGCTGGCTTTTCTGTTCTCACACGTTTTCTCTCTCGCCAAACAAGGAAAAACTCCCTTCAAACCAGACAATCCCTTCATGAGTGGAGAAAAAAATCTGGAGAGAAAGTGGGATGTGAGCCGCACCTCATTCTCTTTCCGGCCTTTCTTTTCTCACACTGATTCGAATTATTGTATGGTTGATATTATTTTCCGTGCAGGCTTTTTTTTCTCTTGGAATCTTTCTGCATGGGACCCCTTCATTCCTTTCTCCTTTTGCCACTTTCACCTCATCGTGGTGTGAGGTAATGGAAGGAGGATCTTGAAAAAAGATGTTTGGTGATAAATAATCATTTCCCAGTTAAAAAAAAAAAAAGGAAAATCGCATAGTTGAAACCATGCTTTAAATTGAAGTACTATTTTTTTAAAAAAAAAAACCAGGCCATATGCATCATCTGTAGTGCTAATCAATTTTCATATTTGTTTTATAAATACTCTTTGGAAAAATAAAATAAGGACCTTATCATCTTTTCACCTATAAAATTTCATTTCATTTTGATTCAGGGGTAGGTAAAGGTTCAAATTTTTTTAGGGGTGATTGAAATTAAGTCATATTCTTAGAGATTAAGAGTCTGTTTGGTTGGAGGGAAGGGGAAGAGTCTGTTTAATTGGAGGAAAGGGCATGTTTGGTTTGAAAAATTGGAGAGAGGGGTTCCAAAGGAGGGGCTCCCAATCTCTCCCATCCCCTCATTTTTGTTCCCCCCAAATTGGGGGGTTTTGGAGGGGATGGATAATGAGCCCCTCCCATTCCATCCCTTCCCTTTAAATCAAACATGCCTTAAATTTGAAAAACCCCCCCCCCCCCCTCTCTCCTCTTTTTATGTTCAATGGCCTTGCAAAGCATGTACAAGTTTTAAGTTTAACTTGTGTACTGGAGCCTTTGGTGTTTGAAAATCATAAATGGACAATGAAGTGCAGGAGTCTCAAATATTGCAACATGTAAACAAATAAATCATTATAGATGCAGTACAAAGAAACAGGGGAACATTAATAAGTAATGATGCATGCGTCAAAATCGCTGTAAGTCTGCAACCTTTACAACTTACAGAATTTTTTTTATGGGCAATGGCCTTGCAAAGCGTAAGTACAAGTTTTAGCTTGTGTGTTGGAGCCTTTGGTCCTTTATAATCCACCAAAAGAATAATTATTGTCTTGACCTTTGCAAACAGGGCCCTCGTCATTCTGATTTCCCTGAACTCCAAATGCAAACCCATTCTCTGGACATTCGACATCCATCTGTGTATTGGATGTCTTCAATCCTAACCCCCTAATTCCATGCTTTAATTTCTTCTCCCCCCTCCGTCGAATAAATTGTTTAGTCCTTCTCCAGTTCTGATTTCGATTTCTTGGTACCGCCGCTGTTACGAGTGAGCAAGACTTCACCTTTCCTTGGCAGAACAGGACTAGATTCTTCACACATGGGTCGTTTTAAATTGATTCTGTTCAACCCCACAGTAACAGTTGATAATGGAGAAAGGCCCGTATAGGGTATGAGCACCTTCTGGAGGTCTTCGTTATCTGATGGGAAATCAACTGTATAATCAGTAGCATGCCCCTTTGTACCCAAGCCCATTACTTCACAACATGACTCGTGAGCTCCCTCTGTAATGGGCTTTGTTAGGCGTATTTTCTAAAGACTATTTTAGACTACTCTGCAATGGGCGTTGGATTAGATCTTGGCCCTCTTTTTTTTTTTTTTGAACGACCCCATCATCGTCTATGCTGACTTTAAGCTGACCAGTCCCTCGGTTATCATGGGGTTTGTCATTATTCTCATCACAATCATTAATGATGATTATATTGTTCTTTTTGACCCCGATATTTCCGCCAGATCCGGAATTAGCGGCCTGATTTATGCTGTTACCAAGACCAATCCTCCGATCATATCTCTCAAAGTTCCGGTGAGCTTCAGCCACCGGAGATTTACCATTATTCATCAACAGAGCCTCGTCCCAGTCTTCTTGCAAGATAACGATGGCCTCTTCCGCTGTTTTCACATGGGCAGTACCCAACCAACTACCAACTACCAACTACCAACTACCATAGCCCTCGCCCACCTCGTCATCTGGCTAGTTATCCTGGTGAAATCTACAATTTGAATATGATCATTTTTTACCTTTTTATAAATGAGTGAAAATAGTTGATATTATCCCAATGTATAGCCAAATCGTATGAAATATAGAGCAAATCCCGCGCGTGATTTCCAAGTTACAAATAATGTCACCTATTTGTCCAAAAAAAATAATGTCACCCATTCGCCTAACCTTTTTTTTGAAAAAACGAAAAAAAAAATCCATGCTATGTATGGGCCGAATATATGATATGAATATCTGAGACCTAAAAAATTTAATCTGATGTGGGAGGAAGATCAATGCCGTCAGCATATGCCGAAACTTTTGGAGCAGATTTTGCCTTGGGCTTACTGGATGAAGAAGATACCATCTTCAGTCATAATTATAAAATAAAGTTGACTTTGGTTGGAGAATTAAAAAAATTAAATAAGTTACTTAATCATATCATATGTTATGTATCCTTAGATTATATATTAATTTATTAGTCAAATTAATTAGTTTGAAGAAAAAAATAAAAATATAAATACTCTAAAGTAATTTAATTAACTTCCTTATTTTCTTAAAAAAAGTCAACTTTATCTTATAATTATGACAGGATGGAGCACGTTTTTTTGGTTTATCAGGGTTTTCATCCATACTGATACTGGCAAGCATAGCAGAGACACTGAACTTTTCCTTCTTAACCTTTGTGGCAGGGCCAGCTTCCTCTGACTTTTGCCTTCCCGTTGCAAAAAAGACCTAATACAAGGAAGAAGAATCGAAATAAAAGTTTATGTAAAAATTCTCAACTACATTACTGCCAAAAGAAGAAAATAGGAATTCACAATCACATTAAGTTATGCAAAACACTCAACCCCTATTGAAAGATCACAGCAGAAAATTGTTAAAGATCATTTTTGCTGTTCCTTTAAAATGTAGCTTATGCACTGCATATATGTCAAAAAGGAAAGATATGATCATGATATCAAGAAACTGAACTAGTCAAATAAAAGGCTAAGATTAAAATGAAATTTCAACTAAAAAAGGTGTTACTAATATAGTCACGATATTCACAAAGCATGATATGAAAAATGACTCTTAAAGAATCAAGGGACTTTCATAACAATTGCTTTATAGTGCTTCAATAATTTTTCCAAATCAATAATAGGAACCATTCAACTTAAAATATAATTCTAATATTTGGCCATCCATGAACCAAATGTTTAGAGTCAAAGGAATATGCAGTAGCACAAACTTCACTCTATCACAGGTTACCAAAATAAAACCAGATAATGAATATAATATGAAGGTAAATGAAAGAAACAATACTTAATAGGAGTTAAATATGCATCACAAATAGCTAAAGTAAAATTAGAACCATCAAAGTGCTGGTTTTAATTAGGATATGTAGAGAAATACAGATTCTAGTAAAGATGAAAATTGCAAAGGAATAGGAGAATTTTAATGATTTTTCATAGCTTTAATTCATTCAGGTTTGGACTCACTCGAGATAGTTCTCCATAAATAGACCACGATTTGGCTTAAATCGGGAGAGCTTTCCAGTTCCCTGAACCAAACCAGACTCACCAGAAGGTCGGTTTTGGTTGGCTCAGTTTCGGCAGTTTATACTGCAGCAAAAGCAAGACAAACTAGGAAACTACTAACCTCATGTAAACAAGTAAAAATTGCAGGAAGGTTTCAACGAGTCCCAACGTAATAAAGTAGAGAAAATAACACGGTTTCGATTAGAAATTTCGACAAGAATAACTGTATAGGTCTGCGAAATCATGAAGAGTATAGTTTAGACTTTAGAAGAAGAAAAAACAATAACCCAACGCGAGAAATCTATAGATCTATTACTAACCGCTAACAATGTCCAAGATGTTCTTTGGCCGGCACGAAGTTCACCTGTTGTCCAGCTTCCTCTTTAGCTGGATGGATGCGTGAAAAGGGTGTGGGGATGTGATTTAGCCGGGAGGCATAAAATTGGACATTCAATACAAAGAAGTTTAAGAAAGAAACCGACTTTGTCACGGATCTGATTTGGGTAGGGAACGGACGACCGGTTTAAATTTACAATTTTATAAAATTATTATTAAAATATTAAATTATAAAAATAACTAAATAAATTTTTTAAAATTAGTATTTAATTAAATTAAATTTCATGAAAGTTATTTGGATATTAATATAATAATTAAACGAACAAAAAGTGAAAATTTCAAAAAAAAAAAATTTCAAAATTTAAAAACCCCAAGTGTAATTTCCAATTGCTAATAGAGTGTAGTCGGTACCTAATCTATGGTAGGAAATAAAACTAATCTAAGATTTTAATAATTTAAAGGTATTATCTAAAATTTTCCCGTCCTATACACTCAAAAAAATATAATATGAAATTATTAAATATAAAATAAAAATAAATTCTTTCACATAGTACAAAAAAATTTCATCATCGTCCCTCACTGCCCAGATCCCAAAAACTCAAACGGAAAAACACTTTTAACACATGAGAAGTATGGAAAAAAGCCATCAGAGATAAAGCCCAGATTCCAAACTCAAAGCCACTAACACATTCAAGGGTGAATGTAAAAGCATGGAGGTTTTGGGAAGAGAACATGAAAATACCAAAATATAATCAGGCGAGAGAGGGTGGAAGAAAACCTGAGGTACCTGGTAGTATTGTACGTTCAAGATTGCTTGTATTGCGACTTGGAAAGGACATGAAGAGAGAGCGGAAGATGGAGACTGTGTTTTGCTGAGGGAATTGCCGAAGACGGAGGAAGATGAGAAGTATCCATTTTTTTAATCACCTGATATGGCTCACTAACCCCTTCTCCATCGTTATTTTCCTTTTTCATGTCCAATAATGCTTCATTAGCATAAATAGGTATTCCTGAGTGGCTGAGTGATAGATTTTTTATGACTGCAATGACGTTGATCACGCCTCTATTCCGTGGAAGCTAAGCTAGGCTCAGTTGCGGCATGAAGATCGGCTGAAGGAGTTCTTTCACTCATTCTCTCTCTACCAAGATGATGATGAATAGTGGTGGACAGCTTTCTCTCTCACTGATTTTTTTTTTAAAAAAATTAGGTCACTTAACAACATCATCTAGCCAAATCATTATAATTAACAGTGTTAGTGCCACATCATCATATATAATTAATTTTTTTAAAAAAATTAATAGGCTAAATTATCCAAATCTCCTCTGAACTTTCAGTCAGTTACATATAACCTCTGACATTTCAAAGTTTAAATTTAACCTCCATAATCTTTTATTTTTTTTAATTATTAACCCCCTATCATTAAGTAATCGTTATCTTTTTATTAATAAAAAGAAGAATGAGATAAAAAGATATACTAAAAAAAGAGTGAGATGAAAAAAGAAAAAGCAGAAAAATAGCAAGACATATTGGTAAAATCAGCTAAGTTAGAAATCCCTAATGAGGCCTCTTATCTTAATTAGGGATTTAATAAAAGTACAGACTTAAATATAGATTTATGTATTTCAAATGGATTTTAATGAGATTTTCCCAAAATAATAACCATAAAAGGCACTTATTTATATTAAAAATTATGGTTTCAATACAAATTTTGGCCAACATCAACAAATCTTTTTTTTTTCTATAAACAAAATATCAACAAATATTCTCACAATCATATTTTTATTTGCAAGGCATGAAAGTCCCTTTGGAAGGTTCTGCGGTTTTCATAAAGAATACAGCTAAGTAAATATTTTTTTAAACATAAGTTTGTTAAATTATTTTTTATTTCATAACAAGAAATGAATAAAAATACTCCCTCCAATATTAAATATAAGACATAGTCAACTTTTTTTTGGAGAGATTAAAAAAGATAAATAAATTAGCTAATCATAGTATATTTTGTATATTATTCGATTATATAATAGTTTATAAATCATGTAAATTAGTTTAAAAAAAATATAAATATATATACTTTAAAGTAATTTATTTAGCTTCCTTAATCTCTAAAAAAAGAAAAAGGTCAACTAGATCTTATATTTAGAACCAGAGGTAATATATATCAAGGAAAAAATAAATAATTAAAAATTTTCTAACATGATCCGTCCTTATTAAGATTATGTCCAGCTTGTGATTTATTTGGAGAAGTCAGATCTTGAGACTTAGAGACATACTTTCTATGCCATGACCAACTCTAATAATTAAAGCAACAAATATGGTGTTCTTATTTATTTTATTTATTTATTTATTTATTTATTTATTTTTGATATTATCATCCGGTATTTGGTGTTCTTATTTTATTTGATACTAGAATTATAATTATTTCATATAAATATTTTTTTAGTTAAAGCAAATATTAATTAAAACATTTTGGTTATTTTGTTTTGATATAAAAGATATTAACTACACTAGCAATGTGAATTCAAGCAGGCAACATAGAAAATATATATGATTCATCTCTGAACAAGATAGTTTTGAAACATTAATTTTAAAAATAATTCCATCAAACTTGTTTCATTAATATCTCGTGTTCTTAAACTTGGATTGGACAGGCCGATTCGGATCATGAAATGGCCAACTGGCTAGTAAACCGATATGGTCCTGAAACTGGTTTGGTCCAGGATATTTTTTAAAAGTCAATTTTTGTATATTTTTCTTTAAAATTTTATATTAATAAGCTTAAAATATTAAATTTCTCACTGGTTTAGCCCTGGGTTAGTTTCGGTTTTACTCCAGTTTGACCCACTGACTTTTGACCCAGTACCTAGACCAGTTCAATGACCGACCCAAGTTTCAGAATCTTGTTAATATCATGAATGACAACATTCTTCACTTCAACCCAAATTACTCCACCATTCATTCTCACGTTCAATCTCAATGGTTAGTAGTCTAGCATTATTGATTTTGTTGAGAGATAAAGCTAAATTTTCATTTGTATATTTAACCACTGCAAAAAACACCATGCATTCCTAGAGCACACACTCAAGATTTCTGGTTAAGCTAGTAACATCCTTTATCAATTGAACCAAGTGCTTGATGGTAAGCACAACTGCAATTTGAGAAACTCAAATCACCAAAAAACATAGAATGAGCTTTATGACAAGTGATACCATATGTTGCTCACAATTGGGTTCAATGTCTTCAGCTCCTTATAAATCATCAAAAATCCCCTCGGATAACAATAAAGAGTCATATCAGACTTGGATGCCTAGCAAGTATACACTGGATATATATATATATATATATATATGGTTAGAGAAGCATTAAAAATTTATCAAGAGAGAGCATACTATAATAATTATGATCTTGTGGTTGATCTTGTCAATGAATAGTGATGCCTGGCACATCAGAAACCGAAGCTCTTTCAGGTATTTTGAAAGATTTCCTATCCATGCCGTAGCTAACCTAGAGTCTCAAATCCAGAGTATGAAAAATTTCATAAAAGAACCATTACCATAAATTAGTATACAGGCAATGATTAAACAATAGATACCATAGTGGTGATTGAGGCAGCTTTGCACCGAGAATAAAAATATTAAGATACGGAGTATTACTGAAGTTAAAATGACAAAAAAAAAAAAAAAAAAAAAGAAAGGAAAAGAGAAATAGAATGGAAGAAATAGAGAGAACTTTTCTCTTTGACTTCATTCTGATCCCTGCTCTCCATTTGTTTTACACTTCACGTTATACCTTTTTTTGTTATGTGGTTTGAAATTTGAAATAAAAACTGCAGCAGACAGCATTGGAGAAGGAGAAAGAAGGAGCTAGCTTCCTTGATATGCACTCTTCTGCCTTGCCTCTTTCATAATTCACTTCACGTTAAATCCTTGCGTCTGCCATCTAAACATAATTCACTTGTCCCTCTGTTAATGCCTTTGGAAATGCTTAGTATATAGAAATTTGAAACCAGTTTTATTATGATTTCAACTATTCATATTTAAAATTTTCAACTAATAGTTTTCAAAATCATTGTTTTAGAAAGTAGTAGTTAATATATTATCATTATTTTAGATTCTGTTCATATTAAAATAATTTTCTAAGAAGTGTAAAAAGTAAACCAAATTAAGTCTAGATCAACCAGATTAACGCTAGAAATTTTCTTAGTTGAAATATTTAGGGAGAATTAAAATGATGTTGCAAGGAAGGAATATATTAACAAAAAAATTTTAATGACAAGTGAGCAGCATGATTCTATTATTATTTTCTTTCTCTATTGGAACTTGTTATTACATACAATTGATGTGAGATCATAATCTCTTTTGACCTACTAAAAAAGGAAAATGGAACTCTTCAAATAGTTTTAGGTACATCGTGGTATTAAAGCGTAATATAGATATATGCACAAGGATTTATGTTCATAACAACTTAATTCTCAAGTTATGATCTGCATATTTTTGTTTTTCAGATTGATTTTATTGTAATATGGCTAATGCCTAATGGGATAGCATGAGGCATCTTATTTGTGGTTGACCTGAGCATATACTTCTCTACATGAATGTCAAAGTTGGCTTCTTTGGCATTACTACCGGACAATTGTTGAAACGTCACAAAATTCTTTCTCAAATAAAATTACCAAATAAATATATAAACACCTTCAAAAGCAGAAACAAATTATCTGAGAATCTTAACAAAGTAAAAATAAAAATCAGGGTTAATTTTGAAAACAAGTCCATGATTCCTAGGCTAATACATGATTAAAGTGGATTGCCAGTTGATCGGGTTCTTGGATGCTCACTTGCATACAAAATCTATGATAAAAAGACAATATGCCCATCTAATTATTCGCTGCATTTATTGCCTTAAGATGTTGAAGAAATCCTATATACGAAGGAATTAAGAATGTTACATTAAATGGCCAAAAACAGAAAAACAATCAGAGGCACAATATAGTATTAACTCACAGAAGTACAATATAAAGAACAATCCCATCACACAAAGACAAATCCATTGCCAGAAAGAAAGTATAGCAATTAAAGCTTTTAAAACAGGAACAATAAATCAACTCTCTCAAACACAAACACCAAAGGAAATAGTTCAAATCGCACAACAAAACAAATACAACAATTATGGTGAATTTGAAAAAGTGAAGTAACATCTTTTGTTGAATCCTCAGGCACAAGCAACAATCAGGACTTCAATACCAACCAGGTTATTCTGAAAAAATAATACACGAATTTGTTAGATGTATCATCACAAGAGCTTTGTGGCTTAAAGGTAGAAACCATTTTAACTATATGTCAAACTCTGAAGTTGCATAATGTATTGACACTTGACAGAATTTCTCAAACTGAGTTAATCACCTATGGGCTTTGAGTTTTAATGTAAAATAAAATCGGAATACTATCAGAGATGGAAGAGGAAATGGCTTTCTTACCACGACCACTATGCTTATGATGTATAGAAGAAGAGTGAGGCAAATCATCTGAATTGATCAACTCTTGGTTCTCGCCTGATGGAAAAATTGAAGTGCCTACAAGACTAAGGGTGTTTAGATTCGGGAGTTCCCAAATTTCTTGTGACAGTGCCTCCAATCACGTACACCCTATCAACCTCAACTCTTTAAGATTCTTAAGTTCAGCAATTCGTGGTGACAGTTCCAGCAATTGCGAACACTGTTCCAAAGACAAAGTTTCAAGCTTGTAGAGTTTCCAAATTCCTTGTGGCAGTGCCTCCAATCGCGTACACCCTACCAATCTCAACTCTTTAAGATTCTCAAGTTCAGCAATCTGTGGTGGCAGTTCCTGCAATTGCGGACACTGTTCCAAAGACAAAGTTTCAAGCCTGTAGAGTCTCCAAATTCCATGTGGCAGTGCCTCCAATCGTGTACACCCTACCAATCTCAACTCTTTAAGGTTCTCAAGTTCAGCAATCTGTGGTGGCAGTTCCTGCAATTGCGAACACTGTTCCAAAGACAAAGTTTCAAGCCTGTAGAGTCTCCAAATTCCGTGTGGCAGTGCCTCCAATCGCGCACACCCTACCAACCTCAACTCTTTAAGGTTCTCAAGTTCAGCAATCTGTGGTGGCAGTTCCTGCAATTGCGAACACTGTTCCAAAGACAAAGTTTCAAGCCTGTAGAGTCTCCAAATTCCGTGTGGCAGTGCCTCCAATCGCGTACACCCTACCAACCTCAACTCTTTAAGGTTCTCCAGTTCAGCAATCTGTGGTGGCAATTCCTGCAATTGCGAACACTGTTCCAAAGACAAAGTTTCAAGCCTGTAGAGTCTCCAAATTCCTTGTGGCAGTGCCTCCAATCGCGTACACCCTACCAACCTCAACTCTTTAAGGTTCTCAAGTTCAGCAATCTGTGGTGGCAGTTCCTGCCATTGCGAACATTGTTCCGAAGACAAAGTTTCAAGCCTGTAGAGTTTCCAAATTTCCTGTAGTAGTGCTTCCAATTGCGTACTCCCTGTCAACCTCAACTCTTTAAGATTCTCAAGTTCAGCAACCCATGGTGATAGTTCCAGCAATTGCGAACACAATTCCAAAGACAAAGTTTCAAGCTTGTAGAGTTTCCAAATTCCTTGTGGGAGTGCCTCCAATCGCGTACACCCTACCAACCTCAACTCTTTAAGTTTCTCAAGTTCAGCAATCTGTGGTAGCAGTTCCTGCAATTGCGAACACTGTTCCAAAGACAAAGTTTCAAGCCTGTAGAGTCTCCAAATTCCGTGTGGCAGTGCCTCCAATCGCGCACACCCTACTAACCTCAACTCTTTAAGGTTCTCAAGTTCAGCAATCTGTGGTGGCAGTTCCTGCAATTGCGAACACTGTTCCAAAGACAAAGTTTCAAGCCTGTAGAGTCTCCAAATTCCGTGTGGCAGTGCCTCCAATCGCGCACACCCTACCAACCTCAACTCTTTAAGGTTCTCAAGTTCAACAATTTGTGGTGGCAGTTCCTGCAATTGCGAACACTGTTCCAAAGACAAAGTTTCAAGCCTGTAGAGTCTCCAAATTCCGTGTGGCAGTGCCTCCAATCGCGCACACCCTACCAACCTCAACTCTTTAAGTTTCTCAAGTTCAGCAATCTGTGGTGGCAGTTCCTGCAATTGCGAACACTGTTCCAAAGACAAAGTTTCAAGCCTGTAGAGTCTCCAAATTCCGTGTGGCAGTGCCTCCAATCGCGCACACCCTACCAACCTCAACTCTTTAAGGTTCTCAAGTTCATTAATCTGTGGTGGCAGTTCCTGCAATTGCGAACACTATTCCAAAGACAAAGTTTCAAGCTTGTAGAGTTTCCAAATTTCTTGTGGCAGTGCCTCCAATCCCTCACACCCTTTCAACCTCAACTCTTTAAGATTCTCTAGTTCAGCAATCTGTGGTTGCAGTTCCCGCAATTGCGAACAGCCTACCAACCATAAAATTTCAAGCGTCTGGAGTTTACATTTTGCTCTTGGCAGTGTTTCCATCAGCCAGCCTGACAAATCCATGTTTTTAAGTTGAGGATCGGTAGTTACATTGTATAAATATCGCAAGTGAGTGTAGGATAAGTTTAAAACTTGGAGGTTTGGAATTGTTGATACCAATGCTCCATCACTCAAGTTCTCAGGAATGTCCTCCCTAATTGTGTAGAAGATAATTTTAATATCCTCGGGCAATATGATATGCCCACCTTGGGTGCCTTTAAATTGCAGTAAGAGAGAACATTCCATGAAATTTTGTAAGATGCTTTTTGCTTCTTTTTTCGTGTCCACTAGTTTTTGAGAAAACCAGCGAGCAAACAACTGATCATCACTCATCTTCCCATAATCTTGGGATTTGAAGACCATTAAGCACCTTATAAGACGAGCCTTTTCCCTTTCAGACATTTCATTTGCCCAGATGATGTTGAAGATTAATGCATTCACTATTGCTTCGCGATCACGATAAAGCAGTTTTTGCAATGCAAGTTCCCATAGTTGAACATCTGTCACATGTTTCAATGACTTAGCCATGAGAATAATGGCAAGAAGACGACCCCGACATTTCTCCACAATCTGCACTACAATTTCTTGGATGGCAATAGATGAATGAAGAAGCTCACTACCAACAATGTTGCAGAAGAGCTCCCAAGGCAACAAATGGTCCTCTGTCTTGATTGTCAGATCCACTTTGCTGGTCAAATAATCATTTGATGATAGTGTTGTTATAAACACCAAGACATTTTCAGAATCATTCATCGGTAAACTCACCCTGACGGGGTCTAGTTTCTTGTCACCATCCCCATCCACCACAAGCACTAAATGTCTGCTCCTTCTATCATTGGTAGTCTGCTCCAGCCTTGTTTCAAGATTTAAGAGCACTAGCTCTCTTATAGTCTCATCATGAATCTGGTTAAGATCAATGATTTGAAGATCATCAAATGTTGCACGAATTTGAGAATTTGCTCGCACGTCTTCCACAACAGTTCGTTTTTCTGCATCATTTCTTGTTGAAAACCATATGGTTTGAATGTTCTCAAGTGCTAGCTGACTATAGTGTATGGTATCTGAAGTCAAAGTAAGAGTGAGTTGGTGGAGGGCAAGATGAGTAGCCAAGAGCAGAATAGGCTTGGGCACATGTTTGAGAGCTGTCTCCCTGCTGACGCTGCCACCTTTAATGATCTTTGTTGTAATGTCCTGTGGTATAACGGCTCGTACGTATCTCAGTGGGCTTTCAGCATAGAGAAGACGTTCAACCCTTCTCCTAAAGCTATCAAAATCTCCAAAACTAAGCTCATAGACATCGTTGATCCATTGCTTCAGCAATTCTTCTTCATACCCAATTCTCATGGGGTAGCTCAACATGAGGTGTACAAAGTCCCGTATCCTCATCAGCCTTAGCATATCTTGCACCAGATGCTGTATTTTTTTAAAAATAAAAACAAATGGATTCATTAAGGAAGGTATCATCAACAACAATGACAACTGCAAAAGCATTTTAACTAAGAGTCTGAGATTGACCCCTATTATGATATTAAATTAAAAAAAAAAAACAATCAAAGGTGCAATACTACTATAACAAGCAGATATGGGCTATCAACAGCCAAAAGAGACGTTGTTTCTACCAGCCTCAAGCACTTTTCTGAATGAACTCTGTCTAATTCTTTCAAATATATAACACCCTCCTGATCTGATATGCACAATTTCTCTCACATTTTTTTCCTTTTTGGTCAACCCCACTTACGATTTTTTTACGTGTTTTGACACCTTTTAGTAACCATATGGTTCTGAAATTCTATATTTTAGTTCACTTTCACTTAGCTTTCTAGAATCTCGAGAACATCTAAATGACAATCATTTTTATGTTTTTCTTTTAGCCAACAACTTGCTTTGGTTAAAAACGTCAGTGATCTAGTCTAGGTTCATAAGCAAACAAAGTTCAAAATGTGCATGAAATGAGGAAACAATTCAGCTTAAGGGGGGCCTCATAATGTGCGTCATCACTTTTACACTAACAATTGAAATTTTTTATTGTTAGATCAATTCTTCAAATCCTGCAAGTAATTTGTATGGTGAAAATTCTTCAAATTTTTTAAAAAAATAACTTGTAAATTTGAAAAAGGCTTGTGAAACGTAGGATTAGTTGTGAATTTCACAATTTTTGACCCATCATTTTAACGGACGGCTTGTAAATCATCATAAAATGAAAAATGAATTTTGAGGGACCTATGAAAAAAACCACTAGCTATAATTGTAGATTTCATAGATTGATTTACAAATTTGAGGGAAAGACTTGGAAAACATCGCAGAATGATAAAAGTCTTGCAAATCATATTTTAGATAAACAAAAAAAAGAGTAAAAGTTGTGAAATTAAAAAAGTAATAAAAATGGGAGGAAATTTTTAAATAGATATATGAAATTAAAAAAAAGCATAAAAGTTAAAAGCAAGGTTCGAATTCACGCCGAGAGACATGTGAAATAGTTCCTGATAGTGCCTCGGACAAGATTGCCTCTAATTGAAGAATATATGTGCTTATGAGTAAATCTCACCGGTTTACATGCATATTATTCAAGAGGGTAACATGTATATGATAGTATTTAAAATGTTAAATGACTGCAATGACAATAGTGATTTGGTCCAATAGCGATCAAAAGATCAAAGGGGGACATTTTGATCATTTTCCATATATTATAAATGATACTCAAGTAACTAAATTTTTTGTGATTAAAATGAATAACAGCAACCAATTAGAATGAAGGCTGCTTTAAATTCCATGATATGTATGATATATAACTCCAACACATTGGTCGTCAACAACAGGAAAGCGTTTTTTAATCCTAATATAGTTACCTGTTTGCCAATAGCGTTGGTGGACGACTTTGATGAACTCTCCCCTTCCAGTGGCGAGGCCTTCAAAAATCAAAGCATGATGCATTAAGAAGGCATCAGATATTTTAAGATCAATGGACAAACGTCAACACAACACAAAGAATAATAAATTTAGCTGCTTAATCGATTGACGCCTACTATCATGTAAATTTGAAATCCCATCTTATTAATACTAAAAGAAGATTTGAAAAATGGAACAGAAAAGTATCACCGGAACTTCCATTCATTCAAAGCCCTCTCCCAGTTAGTGGGAGACTCTTGATATTTAAAAGACGTTGCAATATGATCTATAAGGAGCGGAAGACAACAGCTGAACCTATTATACTCACTGGTTTAGCGGTTGGTGGTAAATGATTGTGACCCACACAGTGTCGAAACATCTTCCATGCTTCAGTATGGGATAACCTTCCGAGCATGACTCTCTCGTCAACACATCCCCACCCCCACCCCCACCCCCAAAGAGTATGATCATCATAAGTGGTTATTACAACCTTAGCATCTTTTTTGTCTTTTGAAATATCCAACTTTTCCCAAAGCCCATTGATTGGGTTCCATACGCCATCTAGGATCAACAAATATCTTTTGTTCTCTAGCACCTTTTGTATTCTTCCAGCAACTTCAGATTCATGACCTTCTCTATCCACCTTTATTCGATCTGCAATTTTCTGCAGAATGCGAAGGTCAGTCTGCTCATCATCAGCCGGCAGTTTGATGAAAATCACCACATCAAAGTCAACGCCACCACAGAAGTGGTTATTTATGTGTTGCATTATTGTTGTTTTCGCCACTCCTTTTTGTCCATGAAGTGCCACGCATTTTACTCCATCACTTTGTAGCAGAGTCCGAATGTCTTGAAAGGCTTTCTGAAGAGTTGGATACTCCGCAATTGATGGAACATCAGTCTCCTTTATGACAAGATCTCGCAGCTTATCAACTAGAATCTCCTTTGGACATTCATCACCAAGAAGTTTGATTACTTCACTGAGTGCTCTTTTGATCTTTTTAATTAGACGTCTTTCCCCCCGACCACGTTTCCATTTCTTTTCCTTTACTTCTTTATATTCGGTATTCAAGGAAGTCACCTCTTCCTCAATATTTGATACATTCTTCTTCCAATCCTTGTCAACATCAGTCGGATCTTTCTGTTCAATATGGCTCAAAACTTCATTCTCTTTGTCCCTTCGTAAAGCAAGTAGCCGCTCTAATCCAAAGTTTAGCACTTCATGCACGTCAGCAAGTGAAAGGCAGTCTTTTCCAGCTTTATAGTTTTCAATCAAACGATCGACAACAGGTTTGGCAAAAGTTACAACCGCGGGAACAATTATGCCAGCTATCTCTGTCTCAGCCATTGAGAAACCTCAAAGCCTGCAAGGAAACGGTTCAAGAAATGTTACCACCAGAGAATATTATTAATCAACAAGTTTCATATAATCATCAGTTTAAAATTAAACTGTGTAGTTAAGAGATCAATCACTCATGTTTTATGTTTAATCCTTGAATTATCACCATGATCACATTTTATTTAACAACTAGTAGGTGCTATTATTGTTTCTTTTTACATTATCAAGCACTGGGATCATAAGGGTCATCAAAGGAGGGCCTGTGTGCCACCGCACCACAAAGTGATTCAGCACCACTTTTTTGTCTCTGACTTTTAAAGCAAGGTACCTGCTTAAATTCACCTTATATAAAACAATAACATTCATGTCATGATTTGTTGTTTGGAATCATTAGACTTATTATGGCATAGAAAGTCTCGTCTACTCTAACCCTGATATGATTGAGAACGACAGCTTGTCGCTAGGTCTCAAGATTGGGTCCCTCCAAATGAATCACAAGCTAGACCTGAGACAGAATTTGAACTCAAGCTAAAAAAGTAAAAAACATGAATATTAAATGGTTCCAGCTTGGGCATTTGGATATGTAATAAATTATAATATAAATATATTTTGAATAATTACTAGATGTTAATTTTTTTTACATGATTTATACGTCACATTATTTATCCAAAAATTAAGAGACAAAGAAATCTTAAATTAAGTAAAAACTTGGATCACTCACTAGTCTATCAAGCGCTTGTATGCTTCAAATTTCTCCTTTCTCTCCTTTTAGCATTATATGAATACACACACACACACACACACTAGTAGACAGCTAGCATTAATAAATAATAATCTCTTGACTACGTAAAAGTATCACCATGACATTTTTTTCTGCAAAACCCAATATCATGCTAGCATCAAGTGATAATATATAAAATTCTTTCAACAGCATTTTTATCTATACCCTATAAACAGAAATATTACACTAGAAATCATTCACCAAGTGAACAAGCTAAGTTAAGATTTATAAGAAAATAGTTCAATCTAGAAACAATTTAAAGTTATCTGACTTTTTTTTTTTTAATTAAAAGCAAAAAGTGAAAGGTTTTGAAGCATTTCAGTTTTTCCTGTCACAAACATACAGCCACACCTGATATGATTAATGGAAAAGTGAAATTGTTCAGAAGCAAAATGATTTCAATTTTTCCTCACATTATGGCATTACCCTCAATGTATACTAAAGCAATTCACAAGAGATTGTTTTTTTGGAATTCACAAGAGAAATTAATTGAAAAGGAATGACGGCTTAATGGACACTGAGACAAGCTATTGGCAACTATGTACAAATAGAATTCAGAATATTACAATACACACACTGACACACACAGACTAGCGATACCTAATATACCTCAAGGTAGTGTTTGGGAGGATAACTAACGTAACATTAAATTCAAAATACAACTAGCCTTAAGGTAGTGTTTGGGAGGAATTTTAAGAGATAGAATAGAATGAAGTGAGCCGGCTAAAAGGATTATTATGCCATTGTTTGGCAAAATTTTTTTCAAAGGATAGAATCTCTCGAAACAAGGAATAATATTACAAAATTCCTCATATCCTTTGCCCCTCCTACTCTTCCTCTTCCTTCTGCTCTAAAATTTAAAAAGCGTAAATATAACCAATTCCATTTTATTAAATCTATAATAATCATCAAATTGGTGAAAGAAAACGGTTTCTTAATTTTCCTAATAAAACTCCCAAGCAATGGAATGTTCATTCCATTCCACTATATTCACTTCCATCCCATTTCATTCTTAACTCTCAAAAGTGTTTTTAAAAATATTTGGATTTAAAAAAGGATATTAATTATGAATATAATATTTGTGTGGATGTCCATACATTTCCGTTATCTAATATTATCTCTAGTGTCTTACAATTATCTCTATGCTCATTCAATCCGTTGATGATAGATATAAATTCTATTGAGATTGTAAAGTTATGCCTATAAATAAAAGACATGTATTATGTACTCGACACACCTTAAATAGTGAAAAAGAATTACTCGATCCTCCTCCTCTCATATTCTCTCTTATTTTTTTATCTATAACACATTATTAGTACGAAAGCTCCAACAAAGGTATGATCTTCTCAACATTTCCTTGACAATTTCATCTACCTTCTTTTATCGTATTTTATATGATCTATTTGGGATAATCTGAACCACTACATAAAATTAAAGAGATATTTTTACCGATTGTTATAGGCATCGGGTTTCATGGCTAAAGATTGGATATTGTTATCGTTTTTATATCTTGTATCTCCTTTACAAGTTCTTTTATATTATTATTATTATTATTTTAGTATGGTCAGAAGCCATACACCTCTTATTTCATATTTTGAAATTATATGGCTAGAAGCCATATTGCTTTAATTTTTTATTTTGAAATTATTTGACCAGAAGTCATCACTTTGATTTCTTATTTTGATATAATATAGCCAGAAGCCATATTCCTTTGATTCCATGTTATATTGATTTCCCTGTTATATAACCAAAAGCCATATACCTTTTGTCACACCCCAAAACAATAAAGCGTGATTGGCACAAAATAAAAGGTGACTACACTTCGTAAGCTCTTTTATTTACTATTTTCTATTTATAATCATTTATGTATGTATAGAACTCGTTACAACTCATCATAATCATGTGCTTGTATTTAGAAAAAAAAAATATAAATTTAATAATAGTAGATTCAGCTTAGTTAAAAATTCAATATAGTAATTTCTTTTCAAAAATACTAAATATTCATGAAAAGATTATTTTGTCTCGAAAACTGATTTCATAAGAGGAACCAACACAAAACGAATAACTGACGTAACTCAAAGGCCACAAATAACAGGCGCAACCTAAAGGTCACGAATAACAGGCGTAACCGGAAAGCTATGAATAACAGGCACAACCCGAAGGCTAAAAATAATAAGCGCAGCCCGAAGACTACGAATAATAGGCACTCTACGTTTGGTTCCTCCACTAAAGTTGTTTACATCCTTATGAAAAATCATTTTCTTTCAATTTGTGGAAACAGCTCTTGAATTCTGTAAAAATCTTAGCTTGTACAAATATTCTACAAAATACCCATAATCCATATCATTTCTCCCACAAAATTTATAACCGTATTACTTAAATACATATATAAAACCAGATTGTTTAATAAACAAGAAAAGAAAACAATAATCATTTCGAGATTTCAATTAGAACAGTTCATTGGCTTCTTGTGATACACACTTCTCAATTCCTTAATATCTTCAACAAAATTTTAATACTCTAGATGTAACATATATAAAGTTTCCATAATATCTCTTTCACCAAGACATTTCGTTCTTACAATGTGTGTGTGTCCCATCCACATTTCAATTTTTCTCAGAATAAAAGTCATTCAAAATAACTCAGTAAGTAAGTATCTTGATTTATGAACAAGATATCATAAACTTCTAAGCATCCACATTCAAACCGATTCACCAGGTTTATCAAACTTAAATTTTTAAGCTTATTTAAACTTCCATCATCCTTGCACCACAAACCACCACATAATACCAAACATATATTAAACCTTAGCATAGGCACCCACTCCCCCACAGCAGCCACACCAATTGGGAAAAAGAGAGAAACTTTCATACATTGTAATTTTCAAACGAAAAGTGTAACTAAATTAAAAAGAAACCTTCTTGCATTTCTTTCTTGGTTGTCATCAACAATATAGTGTAGGTGTCGTCGTCTAAATGATACCATTTTCACTTTGATGAAATTCTAAGTCTTACAATTCCTCTAATATATTTCAATTTACATAATACAATGGTAAAAGAATGTCAAATGAATGTATGCAAGTATCATTTGAGATTTTAATTCATATTTTCTCTTGAACACATCATCAAACCTTTAACATGGATTTAAATTTAACAACTCATAACACATCAATCTTATTAACATCGTATTTTTCCAAAGCTTCTACTTTTCAATCAAAGTCCAATTAATCACCAATATTTAATAAGGTACAAAATTGACATTATAGAATAACAAAACTTATTTGAGCTCTTGAATTCATCTCCCAAACTTTATTTCACATTAACATAAAATTCTGAAACTCTAATTCTCTCCTTAAGCAGGATTTAAATTGAAATCAATTTCGAATAGAATCTAAATTCTTTTCCACTAGGAGAAAATCTTATAGGAACAATTGTTCATATAAGCTTGTTTTCTTTCAAACATTCTATCAAACACTTCATATGCACTAAAACAAAATTTTGCAAGCTCCAGGAATACCGCTCTTCTTATTACAACCCCAAACTTCAATGTTCCAACCGTAAATCCTAATCTAGTTAATCACCAAACCTACAGCCAACACAATACTATTTATATAAAGACTGCAACATTTCAATCAGGGAACAGTATGAAAAAACATAACCATCAATCACTAGTGGCGATAATGATCATGGAGTCTTAGATGAAATACCTAGTATAAATGGTGCCTTGGATTCATTCAATCATAGCCCATCACCTAGCCCACCATCCTCCTCTGTTTAAACGCTACCACTTGCAAAATAAAATAGATAAAAAACAATAGGATCAGTAGTTGTATTCCGAATCGCCCTTAGATGCGGCCAACAAGAAGGAACAATAGAAGTAAAGCAAGTCGCTCCCCTCCCTGTTTCTATTGTGAGTGACGCTGACTGAGGGGGAAAAATACAGAAATCTTCAATCTTGAGCAGGGGAAAAACGAATTGAACCTTCTACGACACATACATCCACGACAGTAGAGAGGGCGGAGGTGACAGAGAAGAGCGACCAAAGCTCTGGATTTCCAATATGAGATGCGATTTTGTTTCTTCCCCTCCCGTCCAGCACTCTCTTTCCTTCCCTTTATTCCTCTCCAAAGTCGGTGATAAGAAAAGGTATGGGAATAGCATAAATATCTCATAGTAAATTTTTAATTTTAATTATTTCTTTTATCAGAGAAAAGGAAATAATGGTAATTTCCGAACGGCAAAACAAAATAACAAAACGTTTGACACTTCCAAGAAATTCGAACTGGCACCTCATAGCGCCACCAACTGTGTGTTGGGTTTTTTGTTTTGCTAAATTATTTTTTTATTTTGAAAGTATTTAAATTTTGGTGGGAATTTAAAACTTAAAAGGAATGAGAGGTAAATTTTGGATTTCTCCCATCTAAAATTATAATTTACCACCCCTTTCTTCCCCTTCCTTCAAACCAAACACACCCTAAGGCTTTGTTTGATTAGAGGTTATATTAGGTTAATGTAGATTGGGGAGGGTTGGGAATTAAAAATAGGTGTTTGGTTGGAATGAAGTTAGGTTAGGTGAGGTTTGTTTTTTTGTCATTTAGTGGAAAATTCACCCGCTTTAGTAAACCTCCAAAATTGGGGTTTTTCTTATGTTAGAGAATTTTTTTGTGCAATTGTGACTAAATTGTCTATAGCAATTTTTTAAAATTCCAAAACTGCCCTTCCTCCCAAAAATCGCATGTCCGTCCTGCGCTGTGCGTATTCTTTCATTTCAGAACTACGTATTCTTTTATATTACCGCACATTCTCACCTCAGTACCTTTTCCTTCCTCACCACCTCATTTATTCCTCTTTATTCATATCTTTCTAAAATACATAACATACAAAACACACACACTCTTACCTATATATACAGTTGAAGAATTGTTATTATTTTGTTCCCTCAAAAAATGAATTTTCTAGTATTTCTATTGATAATGCTGAAAACAGAAGGAAAATCCAATGTTTTTATTATAACTTATCTTTTTATGTATTATAAAAAGAGAAGAATATGTAAAGAAGTGTATATCATTGTTAGAATAATTATTTTATAAATAATTATTATTAATAAATACATTGCGAAAGAAGTGTATATAATTTTTAGAATAATTATTTTAAAAATATTAATTTTACAAATAACTATTATTACTAAATACATTATAAAAAAAGAAGGAAAATATGTATAAGGGTATTTTTGTCCACTTATAATTAACTCACCTAACCTAACCTCCTGAATCAAACAAAATGCCAAACATAACCTAATCTCTGTTTGAATCAAACAACATTATAACCTCCTCTAACCTAACTTAAATAAACCTCACTTAACCTAACCTCCGTTGAACCAAATACACCCTA
Source organism: Inga oerstediana (assembly GCA_963210345.1). Taxonomy (NCBI): domain Eukaryota; kingdom Viridiplantae; phylum Streptophyta; class Magnoliopsida; order Fabales; family Fabaceae; genus Inga; species Inga oerstediana. The sequence continues at coordinate 84,142,812 of OY723400.1, forward strand.
AGACAACACTAACATTAGATGAGAACCTGCAATAAATAATAAAAGGGTTAACGCACAATTTTAGCAACTTCAAAGGCGTCTAGTACAAATAAATTTTAGAATGGGTAAAAATAATAATGAACAATTAAAAATGGTGCAAATTTAACAAAACCGTTAAATTTGACCTAACGTCATTAGGGATTTTCTTCTCTTATAATGTAACGTCGTTAGGTCAAATTTAACGGTTTTGTTAAATTTGTACTATTTTTAATTGTTCATTGTTATTTTTACCATTTTCAAAACCTATTTGTGTCAGATGCCCTTTGAAAAAACCTTGATTATTAAATTTGTACCTTAACCCATAATAAAAATATCACCTATGAATGAAATAATTATTCAAATTTTTTTCCCTTAGTCATCACACCTTTTCATCTTCTATTTTATTATATGGCTAGAAGCTATAGACCTTTTCGTCTTTTATCTTATTGAATGGTCGGAAACCATGTACAACTTTTATTTATCCTGAAGATAAACGGTTAGAAGTCATATAGATTTAATCTCTCATCTTGAGATTAATTGGCTTAAAACCATGAGAATTAATTGGCCTGAAGCCATGAGAATTAAATGGCCCGAAGCCATAAAGTTTTAATTTTGTTCTAATATCTCACTTTATGAATTATTTCTTGCCTTTAAGAATTTCCTATTTTTATCATTTGTGTTATTATATTTCAAATTTTATGAATCCCCTTTTGCATTAGCTTTAACTATGTTAAATATTGTAAAATTTAAATTTATGACTTTTATCATTACCAAAAAGAACTCCTTATCTTGAATGCTTGACCCATGATTTTTCTATGACACAATTTGCATAAAGGTCTAAAAATTGAATATTAGATCGAAAAAGACCTACCTGTTCTTTGAAACAATTTAAAAGAAAGGTATGACCACCAGAAAATAGTTATCCCTCCAAAAGCTCGTTGTAACTGGATGCATTTGCGTTTGCAAGAGCTCAACTATATTTAGAATTACTTCCCAATTAAAATTATGTGGAGAGAATGTTACTGATGAAGATATGTTAAAAAAAACATTATCCACATTGCATGCATTCAAATTGCTCCTACAGTAGCAATATTGTGAAAGAGATCTTAAGAAATATGCTAAATTAATTTCTTGCCTTAACGTGGGTACTGTATTATGAAATTCATGAAGGTTATAGTTACTCAAAATCTCGCCTCAATTACAGCTAAGGTATGTATATATGCACATACATATATACATACATATTATATGGATGCATGTGTATGTTTAATTTAAATTAAATTTCAAATAATATATATTTTAACATATTTAATTTATTTTTGCCTGCAATACTTTGAAGACACTTTTTGTTAGCAATATTTGCGTCACCAAATTGAAGAAGTCATAAAAGAGTTGGCTATGACTATTATTTCTTGTACGTCAGTGGATTGCTGCATAACGGCGTTGGCTAGAGTAGCAAATTTTTTTATTACATTGTTTTAATTTGTTAGATATCTTAGGTTCTTAATTTGCTGTATGTGTATATATAATTTGCTGTGGAGTAGCTTTGAAAAAGTGGATCTCTCTTTGGTTTCTTCTTCAAGGCTTTTGTATGTATATGCATGAGGGCCGACAAAAAATGAGCATCTACTTAAAAAAAATTGTCACAAATAATTCACGGTTATTTGTTAATGATTGTAAAATATTGAGACATATTTCACGGTTATTGAAAGCAACCGTGAAGGATATTAAAATATTTTACTATTTTGAAATATGTACCGTGAAATAAACTTCTTAAAAATGACTAAAACTGGAAACAAATACTTTATGATTAAATATTACAACCAAAAATTTTTTTGCTATATAGTCCATGGTTTTGTTGTGCAACTGTAAAATATAGGTCATAATATTTGACAGTGATTTGTTTACAACCATGAAGTAAATCGAAAATATTGCATTAATGACAGCCTTGATCATAACCTCCCTTCTTGAAAAAGAAAGATGCCTACTAATCCAATCATAAATCTTTTTGCTCATTTTTTCATGAACATAAGCTAGAGCTTAGTGTTTAGTTTTCCCCCCATAAACTAGGAATTCCCAAATATTTGCCCTGATATGAACCTTCCCTTATACCCAATGTATTACGAATAGAATTTTCACATGAGCGAGAATGTTTTGGGAGAAGAAGATGCTAGACATATTCAGATTGGTTAGTTGGCCTGTAACATCACAGTACTCTTTCAAAATACAAGCTAAGGCTTCACAATTCCGCTGATTCGCGTTCATGAAAAATAATGCATCATCTGTAAAAAAGTTATGAGAGAGTTCAGGGTAGTGAGTATTAAGCTTGACTCTTTTAATATTGCCCTAGATCTTATTCTTTTTAATCATACTCGATAAAGTTTTAGAAACCAAGATGAAAAGATAGGGGGAAAGTGGATCCCCCTGACGTAGTCCTTTTCCTGGTTTGATAGAAGCAACTCTTTCCCCCGAAATGAATAGAGTATAAGATGAACTATCTCAACACAAGTCATCATAAGGTTAACCCATCACTGTAAGAAGCCAAAGTTCAAAAGAACTTGTCTCAAAAAATCCCTTTCCACGTGGTCATAGGTTTTACTCACGTCTATTTTTAGGGCAAATTCATACTTCTTTCCAGATTTCTTTCTTCTAAGATAGTGATACACTTAATGTGCAATTATAAGATTATCTTGGATTAATGTGCTGGGTACAAAAGCTCCTTGACTAGGGCATACGCATCTGTTAAGAAACACTTTCATCCTATTAGCCAGAATTTTAGAGATAATTTCATGTGAAAAATTACATAAGCCAATAGATCTAAAGTGGGAAACTCTTTCTAGCTTGTCAATTTTAGCGATAAGAGTTATATTGGTACCATTGATATCACTCAACCCTTTCTCAGTATCAAAAAAAACTCTTTTAACCATCGGAAACAAACTATCACCCACTCCGCCCATGAGTTTTGATAAAACGTACCAAAAATACCGTTTGGTCTTGATGCTTTCATCCCTCTAAGGCCAAATGTTGCTAGTCGGACTTCCTCTTTTGTGACTGGGCGTAGTAATTGTGCATTATCATCAGCATCAATTTTTTTGATCAATATAGCATAGAGCCGAGTCCAATGCTCGATTCCCAAAAGCTGTGAATAGTGAACCAAAATAATCAGCAAAAGCACCATGTATTTGACCTCTCTCACGAAGCCAAGTGTTGTTATCATTTTTGATCTGCAGTATACTATTTCTCCGCCTCCTAATCATTGTGGTTAAACGGAAAAATTAAAGCTGGAATTTTTGTCACCAGCATTAAGCCATAAGACACGAGATCGTTGCTGCCAAAATCTTTCTTCCCGATCAATTAACTCCTCAATTTGAGAGAGTAAGCCGCTTCCACTACAGCATTCTCATCGTTTAAAGGTTTTTGCCTGCAATCTGCTAGCTGGATTTTGAGCCCCTCGATCAACTTATTATTATTTGGGAATTCTTTGGCGCTCCACCTGATCAAGTTTTTCCTGCAATTATTTAGCTTGTGCAAAAATTCACACATAGCATTAGCTGAGTATGATGAACAATTATCCCAGCTTCTCTTAACCACGTGCATAAAATCTATATGAGAGGTCCACAATTCTTCAAATCTAAATACTGTTTGCCTCTTTATTGCATTATGTTTCAGACAAACAAGCAGGAGGTGGTGATCTGAGCCCAGAGGTTCAATGTGAAATACCTAGAGGTTGGGAAATTTGTGACAGAAAGCGTCATTACCCAATGCCCAGGCAATTCTTTCCTTGATGATAGCGTCACCTTTTCTTTTATTACACCAGGGGAACCATGATCCATTATAGCCCACGTCAATTAAAGCAGAGTCGGATACAAATCTTTGGAAATTGAGAATCTTCCGTATGGCCCTCATCTTACCCCCTTGTTTCTCTTGATGAGAGATTATCTCATTAAAATCTCCCAAGCATAACCAGTCCTTATCTCTTGACTGAGCAAACTGCACAATCTGCTCCCACAACCGAACTCTGTCTCCCCCCTTTGATGGCCCATACACAAATGACATATAGAAGGGGATATCACATGAGGCCGATGATACGCTGGTGTGTTTGGCATCTATAGAGGATGAAATAATATTAACATTCACGGAGTTACCCCAGAAAAGAGCTAACCCTCCACTTCTGCCTTGAGGCTCTACAATCCACTCTTCGTCAAACCCACATTGCCTTCTAATCCGACTGACATAATTTTTTTTTTTCTGCATTTCCATAAGGAACACAAATAGGGGTTTATGTTCTCGACATTCCTTCTTTAGATTTTTGACTGCCAGGGGAAACCCCAACCCCTGACAGTTCCATGCTATGATACTCATGGTGAACCGATGGCTGGTTCATCCAAGCCATCGGCGTTTTTGCAAACAGGGCCCTCGTCATTCTGATTTCTCTGAACTCCAAATGCAAACCCATTCTCTGGACATTCGACATCCATCTGTGTATTGGATGTCATCAATCCTAACCCCCTAATTCCATGCTTTAATTTCTTCTCCCCCCTCCGTCGAATAAATTGTTTGGTCCTTCGGCAGTTCTGATTTCGATTTCTTGGTACCGCTGCTGTTACGAGTGAGCAAGACTTCACCTTTCCTTAGCAGAACAGGACTAGATTCTTCACACATGGGTCGTTTTAAATTGATTCTGTCCAACCCCACAGTAACAGTTGATAATGGAGAAAGGCCCGTATAGGGTATGAGCACCTTCTGAAGGTCTTCGTTATCTGATGGGAAATCAACTGTATAATCAGTAGCATGCCCCTTTGTACCCAAGCCCATTACTTCACAACATGACTCGTGAGCTCCCTCTGTAATGGGCTTTGTTAGGCGTATTTTCTAAAGACTGTTTTAGACTACTCTGCAATGGGCGTTGGATTAGATCTTGGCCCTACCCCATCATCGTCTATGCTGACTTTAAGCTGACCAGTCCCTCGGTTATCATGGGGTTTGTCATTATTCTCATCACAATCATTAATGATGATTATATTGTTCTTTTTGACCCCGATATTTCTGCCAGATCCGGAATTAGCGGCCTGATTTATGCTGTTACCAAGACCATTCCTCCGATCATATCTCTCAAAGTTCCGGTGAGCTTCAGCCACCGGAGATTTACCATTATTCATCAACAGAGCCTCGTCCCAGTCTTCTTGCAAGATAACGATGGCCTCTTCCGCTGTTTTTCACATGGGCAGTACCCAACCAACTACCATAGCCCTCGCCCACCTCGTCATCTGGCTAGTTATCCTGGTGAAATCTACAATTTGAATATGATCATTTTTTACCTTTTTATAAATGAGTGAAAATAGTTGATATTATCCCAATGTATAGCCAAATCAAACCAACCATTATTTGACATATGAAATATAGAGCAAATCCCGCGCGTGATTTCCAAGTTACAAATAATGTCACCCATTTGTCCAAAAAAAATAATGTCACCCATTCGCCTAACCTTTTTTTAGAAAAAACGAAAAAAAAAAATCCATGCTATGTATGGGCCGAATATATGATATGAATATCTGAGACCTAAAAAATGTAATCTGACGTGGGAGGAAGATCAATGCCGTCAGCATATGCCGAAACTTTTGGAGCAGATTTTGCCTTGGGCTTACTGGATGAAGAAGATACCATCTCTAGTCCTAATTATAAGATAAAATTGCCTTTGGTTGGAGAATTAAGGAAGTTAAATAAGTTATTTAATCATATCATATATTATGTATTTTTAGATTATATATTAATTTATTAGTCAAATTAATTAGTTTGAAGAAAAAAATGAAAATATAAATACTCTAAAGTAATTTAATTAATTTCCTTACTTTCTTAAAAAAAATCAAATTTATCTTATAATTATGATTGTATTGAGTACTTTTTTTTGGTTTATCAGGGTTTTCATCCATACTGATCCTGGCAAGCATAGCAGAGACATGGAACTTTTCCTTAACCTTTGTGGCAGGGCCAGCTTCCTCTGACTTTTGCCTTCCCATTGCAAAAAAGACCTGATACAAGGAAGAAGAATCGAAATAAAAGTTTATGTAAAAATTCTCAACTACACTACTGCCAAAGAAGAAAATAGGAATTCACAATCACATTAAGTTATGCAAAACACTCAACCCCCATTGAAAGATCACAGCAGAAAATTGTTAAAGATCATTTTTGCTGTTCCTTTAAAATGTAGCTTATGCACTGCATATATGTCAAAAAGGAAAGATATGATCATGATATCAAGAAACTGAACTAGTCAAATAAAAGGGTAAGATTAAAATGAAATTTCAGCTAAAAAAGGTGTTACTAATATAGTCAGGATATTCACAAAGCATGATATGAAAAATGACTCTTAAAGAATCAAGGGACTATCATAACAATTGCTTTATAGTTCTTCAATAATTTTTCCAAATCAATAACAGGAACCATTCAACTTAGAATATAATTCTAATATTTGGCCATCCATGAACCAGATGTTCAGAGTCAAAGGAACCATGCAGTAGCACAAACTTCACTCTATCACATGTTACCAAAATAAAACCAGATAATGAATATAATATGAAGGTAAATGAAAGAATGAAAGAAACAATACTTATTAGGAGTTAAATATGCATCACAAATAGCCTCAGTAAAATTAGAACCATCAAAGTGCTGGTTTCAGGACATGTAGAGAAATACAGATTCTAGTAAAGATGAAAATTGCAAAGGAATAGGAGAATTTTAATGATTTTTCATAGCTTTAATTCATTCAAGCTTGGACACACTAGAGATAGTTCTCCATAAATAGAGCACGATTTGGCTTAAATCGGGAGAGCTTCCCAGTTCCCTGAACCAAACCAGACTCACCAGAAGGTCGGTTTTGGTTGGCTCAGTTTCGGCAGTTTATACTGCAGCAAAAACAAGACCAACTAGGAAACTACTAACCTCATGTAAACAAGTAAAAATTGCAGGAAGGTTTCAACGAGTCCCAACCTAATAAAGTAGAGAAAATAACACGGTTTCGACTAGAAATTTCGACAAGAATAACTGTATAGGTCTGCGAAATCATGAAGAGTATAGTTTAGACTTTAGAAGAAGAAAAAACAATAACCCAACGCTAGAAATCTATAGATCTATTACTAATCGCTAACAATGTCCAAGATGTTCTTTGGCCGGCACGAAGTTCACCTGTTGTCCAGCTTCCTCTTTAGCTGGATGGATGCGTGAAAAGGGTGTGGGGATGTGATTTAGCCGGGAGGCATAAAATTGGACATTCAATGCAAAGAAGTTCAAGAAAGAAACTGACTTTGTCATGGATCTGATTTGGGTAGGGAACGGACGACCGGTTTAAATTCACAATTTTATAAAATTATTATTAAAATATTAAATTATAAAAATAACTAAATAAATTTTTTAAAATTAGTATTTAATTAAATTAAATTTCATGAAAGTTATTTGGATATTAATATAATAATTAAACGAACAAAAAGTGAAAATTTCAAAAAAAAAAAAAACTTTCAAAATTTAAAAACCCAAGTGTAATTTCCAATTGCTAATAGAGTGTAGTCGGTACCTAATCTATATCTATGGTAGGAAATAAAACTAATCTAAGATTTTAATAATTTAAAGGTATTATCTAAAATTTTCCCGTCCTATACACTCAAAAAGATATAATATGAAATTATTAAATATAAAATAAAAATAAATTCTTTCACATAGTACAAAAGAATTTCATCATCGTCCCTCACTGCCCAGATCCCAAAAACTCAAACGGAAAAACACTTTTAACACATGAGAAGTATGGAAAAAAGCCATCAGAGATAAAGCCCAGATTCCAAACTCAAAGCCACTAACACATTCAAGGGTGAATGTAAAAGCATGGAGATTTTGGGAAGAGAACATGAAAATAGCAAAATATAATCAGGCGAGAGAGGGTGGAAGAAAACTATAACACCCCAAATTTTATTCACAAAAAATACATTGTAATTATTTGAATAATTCAATATAATGGTGAATATTCATGAATTTAGATCTTGTGAATTTTGGAATATTCATATTCATAAGGAAATGGGCAAATTAATTCAAAAATTGAATTAAATTACAAAGGGGATAGCAAAATCATAATTTTGCCAATTTAGCCCAAGATTAATTATTTTCCAATTAATTGGAGTTAATTTCAATTAATCAAGGAAAATGTATAAATTGAATATTCTTAGTGGAATAAATTAAGAACTGTGGAATAAGGAAATAGGATGGGAAAATAATTACTTGGCTCATAAACATGCCAAGTGGCATCATCTAAAGCCAAGAGATTAAATTATAATGGCTAAAGTTGGAGCACATGTTTAAATTGCAATAAAATATATTATGTTGACCAAAGGAATGAGATAATTGTAGAAAACTCAATTGTTAATTGAAGGGAATTGGTTCAATTACAATGGGACTTATGACACAAGTTTGAAGTAGATAAGCACAAGTTGGAAGTGGATAAGATGAAGTGTCATTAATCTAAGCTAAGAGGAATAAACAATGATTTTTAAATATGAGCACATGGGTTAATACCTTAAGATAATGTATCTTGGACCAAGAATCTTAAGATAATTGAATGAAGGTCCACTTGGTTTCTTGAGGACCTAGAGGATGTTTGGGCTAGAGGGAAAAGAGAGGAAGATTAGTCCAAACCTAAATGGACTTTATGACACTCATTAGAAGTAGTTAAGGGTGAGTACAAGATGAGGTCATAAAGAAATTTCCTATCCATTTGTTAATTAAGAGAAATTAGGTGAGATATTTATGAAGCAAGGCTTCATCTTTCTCTTACCTTCATTTTCATCACTTGCAACAAGAGAAGGAGAGAGAGGGAGAGCTTGGGAAATCTAGAGAGAAGGAGGAGAAATCTTAAGGTAAGACCTTGTGGATCCAAGATTTAAGGCTTCCAATTTGTATAATCTCCTCTCTAATCTCTTCTTCTCCATGAAACACTATGTTTAGCAAGCAAATCTTGAGCTCAAAGAGAAAGAGAGAGGAGGACCTCTAGAGAAAGGAAAAGAACTCAAGAAGGTAACTTCACAAATCCTAAAATTATGCTAGTATGTGGTTATTGTTGATGATTATGGTTGGATTTGGTTATTTTGTTGAGTTTGTAAATTTGGAAAGTGCTAATCCTAAGGGGTTATGCTGCCCAAATTTCTTTGAATCATGGTTAAGAAGTGTTTAAGTGAGTTAATCAAGGATTAGAAATGAAAAAGTACAAGTTTTAGAAGCTAAAACACAAAGCTCCATTTTTCCAATTTTTGACCAATATTTCGGCCAGACCAGATCTGGTAGTAGGATTTGTATTTTCATGAAATAAATGATTCCATTGGACTCAGTGGGCAAAAATAGGTGGGGTTACAGTTGGGCACTTTTTCGGTAGAAGCCGAAAAAACATAATTACGAAAACGCCATTGAAATCACTAAATAGGGGCTGTCAAGGGTATTTTTGTAATTTGACCGTGAATTTGGCGATTTCGAGCCCGGAAATGGATTCCTTGGGCGAAAATAAGTCGGAATAGCCTTAGTCAAAATTTTGGGAAAACGTGCCATCGGGCCAGGTATGGCGGGGCTGGGCCGAGTTCCCGGGGGCATTTTTGTAAATTTTCACTATAGACTAATATAACCACAATAAACACTATGGAAGAGTCTAAAATGATACTTGGATAGGTTATGACCTATTTCTGGTACATTTAATATTTTAGGACCGATTTGGAGGCCGGATACGACACGTTCTTCGAGGCACATTTAAAAGAGGATTATAAAGCTTTGAGGTAGGGACATTATCCTTCATACACTATGCCATAAGTTATGTGATTGTGTGGATGCCATTGTTTTGTAAATGCACTTTATTAATCAACATGATTTGTCTAGAGAGAGGCAGTTAGTGCCAGAGGTGCACTTACACTGGGAGTTGGCAGAAGTCCAACCGGTGTAGATTGTGGGGCTGGGCCCTATCATGTATACATGACGATGATGTGTTTATATTGTTCATTAATTTGTGCATACCTTGGCGCATGTCATATTTACTTTTCGCATTTTCTATGAAAGATATTATGTCTCTACGGAGATTCTTCGGAATCTCACCCTATTTTTAAACAAATACCTCAGCGGGTACCAGTGGGCCAAAGGAAAAAGATGTAGACGCCAGAAAGTAAGCGGCACGTGTCTCGAGGCGCAGACAAGATCGTGGTCATGATTAGTCTATTTTGTGATATTTTGGTGAAATTTGTAAATATTAAAAACTTCCGCTGTATTTTCCATTTCCGTCGATGAATAATATCGGAATTGTAAAAGAACGACGTTGGAATCGTAAACGAATATTTTTATCAGTATAATTGTACTTTTCTGTATGCCCATTGAATTCCGTCGTTATTACTCTTTGATTATCGAAATGGAAACGGGTGTTGACAAAAACCTGAGGTACCTGGTAGCATTGTACGTTCAAGATTGCTTGTATTGCGACTTGGAAAGGACATGAAGAGAGAGCGGAAGATGGAGACTGTGTTTTGTTGAGGGAATTGCCGAAGACGGAGGAAGATGAGAAGTATCCATTTTTTTAATCACCTGATATGGCTCACTAACCCCTTCTCCATCGTTATTTTCCTTTTTCCTGTCCAATAATGCTTTATTAGCAGCATAAATAGGTATTCCTGAGTGGCTGAGTGATAGTTTTTTTATGACTGCAATGACGTTGATCACGCCTCTATTCCGTGGAAGCTAAGCTGGGCTCAGTTGCGGCATGGAGAGGGCTGAAGGAGTTCTTTCACTCATTCTCTCTACCAAGATGATGATGAACAGTGGTGGACAGCTTTCTCTCTTACTGATTTTTTTTTTTAAAAAAAAGTAGGTCACTTATCCACATCATCTAGCCAAATCATTATAATTAACAGTATTAGTGTCACATCATCATATATAATTAATTTTTTTAAAAAAATTAATAGGCTAAATTATCCAGATCTCCCCTGAACTTTCGGTCAGTTACATATAACCTACATTTCAAAGTTTAAATTTAACTTCCATAGCCTTTTTTTTTTTTTAATTATTAACCACCTATCATTAAGTAACCATTATCTTTTTATTAATAAAAAGAAGAATGAGATAAAAAGATCTACTAAAAAAAGAGTGAGATGAAAAAAGAAAAAGCAGAAAAACAGCAAGACATATAGGTAAAATCAGCTAAGTTAGAAATCCCTAATGAGGCCTCTTATCTTAATTAGGGATTTGATAAAAGTACAGACTTAAATATAGATTTATGTATTTCAAATATATTTCAATGGGATTTTCCCAAAATAATAACCATAAAAGGCACTTATTTATATTAAAAATTATGGTTTCAATACAAATTTTGGCCGACATCAACAAATCTTTTTTTTTTCTATAAACAAAATATCAACAAATATTCTCACAATCATATTTTTATTTGCAAGGCATGAAAGTCCCTTTGGAAGGTTCTGCGGTTTTCATAAAGAATACAGCTAAGTAAATATTTTTTTAAACATAAGTTTGTTAAATTATTTTTTATTTCATAACAAGAAATGAATAAAAATACTCCCTCCAATATTAAATATAAGACATAGTCAACTTTTTTTGGAGAGATTAAAAAAGATAAATAAATTAGCTAATCATAGTATATTTTGTATATTATTCGATTATATAATAGTTTATAAATCACGTAAATTAGTTTAAAGAAAAAAATATAAATATATATACTCTAAAGTAGTTTATTTAGCTTTCTTAATCTCTAAAAAAAGAAAAAGATCAACTAGATCTTATATTTAAAATCAGAGGTAATATATATCAAGGAAAAAATAAATAATTAAAAATTTTCTAACATGATCCGTCCTTATTAAGATTATGTCCAGCTTGTGATTTATTTGGAGAAGTCAGATCTTGAGACTTAGAGACATACTTTCTATGCCATGACCAACTCTAATAATTAAAGCAACAAATATGGTGTTCTTATTTTATTTATTTATTTATTTTTGATATTATCATCCGGTATCTGGTGTTCTTATTTTATTTGATACTAGAATTATAATTATTTCATATAAATATTTTTTTAGTTAAAGCAAATATTAATTAAAACATTTTGGTTATTTTGTTTTGATATAAAAGATATTAACTACACTAGCAATGTGAATTCAAGCAGGCAACATAGAAAATATATATGATTCATCTCTGAACAAGATAGTTTTGAAACATTAATTTTAAAAATAATTCCCTCAAACTTGTTTCATTAATATCTCCTGTTCTTAAACTTGGATTGGACAGGCCGATTCGGATCATGAAATGGCCAACTGGCTAGTAAACCGATATGGTCCTGAAACTGGTTTGGTCCAGGATATTTTTTAAAAGTCAATTTTTGTATATTTGTCTTTAAAATTTTATATTAATAAGCTTAAAATATTAAATTTCTCACTGGTTTAGCCCTGGGTTAGCTTCGGTTTTACTCCAATTTGACCCACTGACTTTTGGCCCAGTACCTAAACCAGTTCAGTGACCGATCCAAGTTTTAGAATCTTGTTAATATCATGAATGACAACATTCTTCACTTCAACCCAAATTACTCCACCATTCATTCTCACGTTCAATCTCAATGGTTAGTAGTCTAGCATTATTGATTTTGTTGAGAGATAAAGCTAAATTTTCATTTGTATATTTAACCACTGCAAAAAACACCATGCATTCCTAGAGCACAAACTCAAGACTTCTGGTTAAGCTAGTAACATCCTTTATCAATTGAACCAAGTGCTTGATGGTAAGCACAACTGCAATTTGAGAAACTTAAATCACCAAAAAACATAGAATGAGCTTTATGACAAGTGATACCATATGTTGCTCACAATTGGGTTCAATGTCTTCAGCTCCTTATAAATCATCAAAAATCCCCTCGGATAACAATAAAGAGTCATATCAGACTTGAATGCCTAGCAAGTATACATTGGATATATATATATATATATATATATATATATATATATATGGTTAGAGAAGCATTAAAAATTTATCAAGAGAGAGCATACTATAATAATTATGATCTTGTGGTTGATCTTGTCAGTGAATAGTGATGCCTGGCACATCAGAAACCGAAGCTCTTTCAGGTATTTTGAAAGATTTCCTATCCATGCCGTAGCTAACCTAGAGTCTCAAATCCAGAGTATGAGAAATTTCATAAAAGAACCATTACCATAAATTAGTATACAGGCAATGATTAAACAATAGATACCATAGTGGTGATTAAGGCAGCTTTGCACCGAGAATAAAAATATTAAGATACGGAGTATTACTGAAGTTAAAATGACAAAAAAAAAAAAAAGAAAGGAAAAGAGAAATAGAATGGAAGAAATAGAGAGAACTTTTCTCTTTGACTTCATTCTGATCCCTGCTCTCCATTTGTTTTACACTTCACGTTATACCTTTCTTTGTTATGTGGTTTGAGATTTGAAATAAAAACTGCAGCAGACAGCATTGGAGAAGGAGAAAGAAGGAGCTGGCTTCCTTGATATGCACTCTTCTGCCTTGCCTCTTTCATAATTCACTTCACGTTAAATCCTTGCGTCTACCATCTAAACATAATTCACTTGTCCCTCTGTTAATGCCTTTGGAAATGCTTAGTATATAGAAATTTGAAACCAGTTTTATTATGATTTCAACTATTCATATTTAAGATTTTCAACTAATAGTTTTCAAAATCATTGTTTTAGAAAGTAGTAGTTAATATATTATCATTATTTTAGATTCTGTTCATATTAAAATAATTTTCTAAGAAGTGTAAAAAGTAAACCAAATTAAGTCTACATCAACCAGATTAAAGCTAGAAATTTTCTAAGTTGAAATATTTAGGGAGAATTAAAATGATGTTGCAAGGAAGGAATATATTAACAAAAAAATTTTAATGACAAGTGAGCAGTATGATTCTGTTATCATTTTCTTTCTCTATTGGAACTTGTTATTACATACAATTGATGTGAGATCATAATCTCTTTTGACCTACTAAAAAAGGAAAATGGAACTCTTCAAATAGTTTTAGGTACATCGTGGTATTAAAGCGTAATATAGATTAATGGGGTGTCTATATATGCACAAGGATTTATGTTCATAACAACTTAATTCTCAAGTTATGATCTGCATATTTTTGTTTTTCAGATTGATTTTATTGTAATACGGCTAATGCCTAATGGGATAGCATGAGGCATCTTATTTGTGGTTGACCTGAGCATATACTTCTCTACATGAATGTCAAAGTTGGCTTCTTTGGCATTACTACCGGACAATTGTTGAAACGTCACAAAATTCTTTCTCAAATAAAATTACCAAATAAATATATAAACACCTTCAAAAGCAGAAACAAATTATCTGAGAATCTTAACAAAGTAAAAATAAAAATCAGGGTTAATTTTGAAAACAAGTCCATGATTCCTAGGCTAATACATGATTAAAGTGGATTGCCAGTTGATCGGGTTCTTGGATGCTCACTTGCATACAAAATCTATGATAAAAAGACAATATGCCCATCTAATTATTCGCTGCATTTATTGCCTTAAGATGTTGAAGAAATCCTATATACGAAGGAATTAAGAATGTTACATTAAATGGCCAAAAACAGAAAAACAATCAGAGGCACAATATAGTATTAACTCACAGAAGTACAATATAAAGAACAATCCCATCACACAAAGACAAATCCATTGCCAGAAAGAAAGTATAGCAATTAAAGCTTTTAAAACAAGAACAATAAATCAACTCTCTCAAACACAAACACCAAAGGAAACAGTTCAAATTGCACAACAACAAAAATACAACAATTATGGTGAATTTGAAAAAGTGAAGTAACATCTTCTGTTGAATCCTCAGGCACAAGCAACAATCAGGACTTCAATCCCAACCAGGTTATTCTGAAAAAATAATACACGAATTTGTTAGATGTATCATCACAAGAGCATTGTGGCTTAAAGGTAGAAACCTTTTTAACTATATGTCAAACTCTGAAGTTGCATAATGTATTGACACTAATTGACAGAATTTCTCAAACTGAGTTAATCACCTATGGGCTTTGAGTTTTAATGTAAAATCAATCGGAATAATATCAGAGATGGAAGAGGAAATGGCTTTCTTACCACGACCACTATGCTCATGATGTATAGAAGAAGAGTGAGGCAAATCATCTGAATTGATCAACTCTTGGTTCTCGCCTGATGGAAAAATTGAAGTGCCTACAAGACTAAGGGTGTTTAGATTCAGGAGTTCCCAAATTTCCTGTAGTAGTGCCTCCAATCATGTACACCTTGTCAACCTCAACTCTTTAAGATTCTCAAGTTCAGCAACCCATGGTGATATTTCCAGCAATTACGAACACAGTTCCAAAGACAAAGATTTAAGCCTGTAGAGTTTCCAAAGTCCTTGTGGCAGTGCCTCCAATCGCGTACACCCTACCAATCTCAACTCTTTAAGGCTCACAAGTTCAGCAATCTGTGGTGGCAGTTCCTGCAATTGCGAACACTGTTCCAAAGACAAAGTTTCAAGGTTGTAGAGTTTCCAAATTCCTTGTGGCAGTGCCTCCAATCGTGTACACCCTATCAATCTCAACTCTTTAAGGCACACAAGTTGAGCAATCTGTGGTGGCAGTTCCTGCAATTGCGAACACTGTTCTAAAGACAAAGTTTCAAGGTTGTAGAGTTTGCAAATTCCTTGTGGCAGTGCCTCCAATCGTGTACACCCTATCAATCTCAACTCTTTAAGGCACACAAGTTGAGCAATCTGTGGTGGCAGTTCCTGCAATTGCGAACACTGTTCCAAAGACAAAGTTTCAAGGCCGTAGAGTTTCCAAATTCCTTGTGGCAGTGCCTCCAATCGCGTACACCCTACCAATCTCAACTCTTTAAGGCTCACAAGTTGAGCAATCTGTGGTGGCAGTTCCTGCAATTGCGAACACTGTTCCAAAGACAAAGTTTCAAGGTTGTAGAGTTTGCAAATTCCTTGTGGCAGTGCCTCCAATCGTGTACACCCTATCAATCTCAACTCTTTAAGGCTCACAAGTTGAGCAATCTGTGGTGGCAGTTCCTGCAATTGCGAACACTGTTCCAAAGACAAAGTTTCAAGGCCGTAGAGTTTCCAAATTCCTTGTGGCAGTGCCTCCAATCGCGTACACCCTACCAATCTCAACTCTTTAAGGCTCACAAGTTGAGCAATCTGTGGTGGCAGTTCCTGCAATTGCAAACACTGTTCTAAAGACAAAGTTTCAAGGCCGTAGAGTTTCCAAATTCCTTGTGGTAGTGCCTCCAATCGCGTACACCCTACCAATCTCAACTCTTTAAGGCTCACAAGTTGAGCAATCTGTGGTGGCAGTTCCTGCAATTGCGAACACTGTTCCAAAGACAATGTTTCAAGGCCGTAGAGTTTCCAAATTCCTTGTGGCAGTGCCTCCAATCGCGTACACCCTACCAATCTCAACTCTTTAAGGCTCACAAGTTGAGCAATCTGTGGTGGCAGTTCCTGCAATTGCGAACACTGTTCCAAAGACAAAGTTTCAAGGTTGTAGAGTTTCCAAATTCCTTGTGGCAGTGCCTCCAATCGTGTACACCCTATCAATCTCAACTCTTTAAGGCACACAAGTTGAGCAATCTGTGGTGGCAGTTCCTGCAATTGCGAACACTGTTCTAAAGACAAAGTTTCAAGGTTGTAGTGTTTCCAAATTCCTTGTGGCAGTGCCTCCAATCGCGTACACCCTATCAATCTCAACTCTTTAAGGCTCACAAGTTCAGCAATCTGTGGTGGCAGTTCCTGCAATTGCGAACACTGTTCCAAAGACAAAGTTTCAAGGTTGTAGAGTTTGCAAATTCCTTGTGGCAGTGCCTCCAATCGAGTACACCCTATCAATCTCAACTCTTTAAGGCTCACAAGTTCAGCAATCTGTGGTGGCAGTTCCTGCAATTGCGAACACTGTTCCAAAGACAAAGTTTCAAGGTTGTAGAGTTTCCAAATTTCTTGTGGCAGTGCCTCCAATCGCTCACACCCTTTCAACCTCAACTCTTTATGATTCTCTAGTTCAGCAATCTGTGGTTGCAGTTCCTGCAATTGCGAACAGCCTACCAACCATAAAATTTCAAGCGTCTGGAGTTTACATTTTGCTCTTGGCAGTGTTTCCATCAGCCAGCCTGACAAATCCATGTTTTTAAGTTGAGGATCGGTAGTTACATTGTATAAATATCGCAAGTGAGTGTAGGATAAGTTTAAAACTTGGAGGTTTGGAATTGTTGATACCAATGCTTCATCACTCAAGTTCTCAAGAATGTTCTCCCCAATTGTGTAGAAGATAATTTTAATATCCTCGGGCAATATGATATGCCCACCTTGGGTGCCTTCAAATTGCAGTAAGAGAGAACATTCCATGAAATTTTGTAAGATGTTTTTTGCTTCTTTTTTCGTGTCCACTAGTTTTTGAGAAAACCAGCGAGCAAACAACTGATCATCACTCATCTTCCCATAATCTTGGAATTTGAAGACCATTAAGCACCTTATAAGACGAGCCTTTTCCCTTTCAGACATTTCATTTGCCCAGATGATGTTGAAGACTAATGCATTCACTATTGCTTCGCGATCACGATAAAGCAGTTTTTGCAATGCAAGTTCCCATAGTTGAACATCTGTCACATGTTTCAATGACTTAGCCATGAGAATAATGGCAAGGAGATGACCCCGACATTTCTCCACAATCTGCACTACAATTTCTTGGATGGCAATAGATGAATGAAGAAGCTCACTACCAACAATGTTGCAGAAGAGCTCCCAAGGCAACAAATGGTCCTCTGTCTTGATTGTCAGATCCACTTTGCTGGTCAAATAATCATTTGATGATAGTGTTGTTATAAACACCAAGACATTTTCAGAATCATTCATCGGTAAACTCACCCTGACGGGGTCTAGTTTCTTGTCACCATCCCCATCCACCACAAGCACTAAATGTCTGCTCCTTCTATCATTGGTAGTCTGCTCCAGCCTTGTTTCAAGATTTAAGAGCACTAGCTCTCTTATAGTCTCATCATCAATCTGGTTAAGATCAATGATTTGAAGATCATCAAATGTTGCACGAATTTGAGAATTTGCTCGCACGTCTTCCACAACAGTTCGTTTTTCTGCATCATTTCTTGTTGAAAACCATATGGTTTGAATGTTCTCAAGTGCTAGCTGACTATAGTGTATGGTATCTGAAGTCAAAGTAAGAGTGAGTTGGTGGAGGGCAAGATGAGTAGCTAAGAGCAGAATAGGCTTGGGCACATGTTTGAGAGCTGTCTCCCTGCTGACGCTGCCACCTTTAATGATCTTTGTTGTAATGTCCTGTGGTATAACGGCTTGTACGCATCTCAGTGGGCTTTCAGCATAGAGAAGACGTTCAACCCTTCTCCTAAAGCTATCAAAATCTCCAAAACTAAGCTCATAGACATCGTTGATCCATTGCTTCAGCAATTCTTCTTCATACCCAATTCTCATGGGGTAGCTCAACATGAGGTGTACAAAGTCCCGTATCCTCATCAGCCTTAGCATATCTTGCACCAGATGCTGTATTTTTTTAAAAATAAAAACAAAAGGATTCATTAAGGAAGGTATCATCAACAACAATGACAACTGCAAAAGCATTTTAACTAAGTCTGAGATTGACCCCTATTATGATATTAAATTAAAAAAAAAACAATCAAAGGTGCAATACTACCATAACAAGCAAATATGGGCTATCAACAGCCAAAAGAGACGTTGGTTCTACCAGCCTCAAGAACTTTTCTGAATGAACTCTGTCTAATTCTTTCAAATAACACCCTCCTGATCTGATATGCACAATTTCTCTCACATTTTTTTCCCTTTTGGTCAACCCCACTTACGATTTTTTTACGTGTTTTGACACCTTTTAGTAACCATATGGTTCTGAAATTCTATATTTTAGTTCACTTTCACTTAGCTTTCTAGAATCTCGAGAACATCTAAATGACCATCATTTTTATGTTTTTCTTTTAGCCAACAACTTGCTTTGGTTAAAAACGTCAGTGATCTAGTCTAGGTTCATAAGCAAACAAAGTTCAAAATGTGCATGAAATGAGGAAACAATTCAGCTTAAGGGGGGCCTCATAATGTGCGTCATTTTACACTAACAATTGAAATTTTTTATTGTTAGATCAATTCTTCAAATCCTGCAAGTAATTTGTATGGTGAAAATTCTTCAAATTTTAAAAAAATAACTTGTAAATTTAAAAAAAGCTTGTGAAACGTAGGATTAGTTGTGAATTTCACAATTTTTGACCCATCATTTTAACGGACGGCTTGTAAACCATCATAAAATGAAAAATGAATTTTGAGGGACCTATGAAAAAGACCACTAGCTATAATTGTAGATTTCATAGATTGATTTACAAATTTGAGGGAAAGACTTAGAAAACGTCGCAGAATGATAAAAGTCTTGCAAATCATATTTTAGATTAAAAAAAAGAGTAAAAGTTGTGAAATTAAAAAAGTTATAAAAATGGGAGGAAATTTTAAATAGATATATGAAATTAAAAAAAGCATAAAAGTTAAAAGCAAGGTTCGAATTCACGCCGAGAGAAATGTGAAATAGTTCCTGATAGTGCCTCGGACAAGATTACCTCTAATTGAAGAATATATGTGCTTATGAGTAAATCTCACCGGTTTACATGCATATTATTCAAGAGGGTAACATGTATATGATAGTATTTAAAATGTTAAATGACTGCCAATGACAATAGTGATTTGGTCCAATAGCGATAAAAAGATCAAAGGGGGACATTTTGATCATTTTCCATATATTATAAATGATACTCTAGTAACTAAATTTTTTGTGATTAAAATGAATAACAGCAACCAATTAGAATGAAGGCTGCTTTAAATTCCATGATATGTATGATATATAACTCCAACACATTGGTCGTCAACAACAGGAAAGCGTTTTTTAATCCTAATATAGTTACCTGTTTGCCAATAGCGTTGGTGGACGACTTTGATGAACTCTCCCCTTCCAGTGGCGAGGCCTTCAAAAATCAAAGCATGATGCATTAAGAAGGCATCAGATATTTTAAGATCAATGGACAAACGTCAACACAACACAAAGAATAATAAATTTAGCTGCTTAATCGATTGACGCCTACTATCATGTAAATTTGAAATCGCATCTTATTAATACTAAAAGAAGATTTGAAAAATGGAACAGAAAAGTATCACCGGAACTTCCATTCATTCAAAGCCCTCTCCCAGTTAGTGGGAGACTCTTGATATTTAAAAGACGTTGCAATATGATCTATAAGGAGCGGAAGACAACAGCTGAACCTATTATACTCACTGGTTTAGCGGTTGGTGGTAAATGATTGTGACCCACACTGTGTCGAAACATCTTCCATGCTTCAGTACGGGATAACCTTCCGAGCATGACTCTCTCGTCAACACATCCCCACCCCCACCCCCACCCCCAAAGAGTATGATCATCATAAGTGGTTATTACAACCTTAGCATCTTTTTTGTCTTTTGAAATATCCAACTTTTCCCAAAGCCCATTGATTGGGTTCCATACGCCATCTAGGATCAACAAATATCTTTTGTTCTCTAGCACCTTTTGTATTCTTCCAGCAACTTCAGATTCAGGACCTCCTCTATCCACCTTTATTCGATCTGCAATTTTCTGCAGAATGCGAAGGTCAGTCTGCTCATCATCAGCCGGCAGTTTGATGAAAATCACCACATCAAAGTCAACGCCACCACAGAAGTGGTTATTTAAGTGTTGCATTATTGTTGTTTTCGCCGCTCCTTTTTGTCCATGAAGTGCCACGCATTTTACTCCATCACTTTGTAGCAGAGTCCGAACGTCTTGAAAGGCTTTCTGAAGAGTTGGATACTCCGCAATTGATGGAACATCAGTCTCCTTTATGACCAGATCTCGCAGCTTATCAACTAGAATCTCCTTTGGACATTCATCACCAAGAAGTTTGATTACTTCACTGAGTGCTCTTTTGATCTTTTTAATTAGACGTCTTTTCCCCCGACCACGTTTCCATTTCTTTTCCTTTACTTCTTTATATTCGGTATTCAAGGAAGACACCTCTTCCTCAATATTTGATACATTCTTCTTCCAATCCTTGTCAACATCAGTCTGATCTTTCTGTTCAATATGGCTCAAAACTTCATTCTCTTTGTCCCTTCGTAAAGCAAGTAGCCGCTCTAATCCAAAGTTTAGCACTTCATGCACGTCAGCAAGTGAAAGGCAGTCTTTTCCAGCTTTGTAGTTTTCAATCAAACGATCGACAACAGGTTTGGCAAAAGTTACAACCGCGGGAACAATTATGCCAGCTATCTCTGTCTCAGCCATTGAGAAACCTCAAAGCCTGCAAGGAAACGGTTCAAGAAATGTTACCACCAGAGAATATTATTAATCAACAATTTTCATATAATCATCAGTTTAAAATTAAACTGTGTTGTTAAGAGATCAATCACTCATGTTTTATGTTTAATCCTTGAATTATCACCATGATCACATTTTATTTTACAACATGCATGCAGGCGCTATTACATTGTTTTTTAAAAAGTGATTCAGCAACACTTTTTTGTCTCTGTTTTTTAAAGCAAGGTACCTGCTTAAATTACCTTATATAAAACAATAACATTCATGTCATGATTTGTTGCTTTGAATTATTAGACTAGAAAGTCTCATATAATCTAATCCTGATATGCTTGAGAACGACAGCTTGTCGCCCAGTCCCAAGATTGGGCCCCTCCAAATGAATCACAAGCTAGACCCGAGACAGAATTTGACCCCATGCCAAAAAACTTGAAAATTAAATGGTTCAGGCTTGGGCATTTGGACATGTAATAAGTTATAATATAAATATATTTTGGATAATTACTAGATGTTAATTTTATTTACATGATTTATACGTCACATTATTTACCCAAAAACTTCATAGATAACATTGTCACCCAATTTCAAAAGTTATTCAAAACTATATGTTCGTACATTTATTTAAGTGGTCCCGCATTATCTTAACAAGACATTAAAATGGAATTGGATGAAATTCCCATGACCTACGATTTTTCTGGGAAAAAAATCATCAGTTTCCTTCTTGTTCTTAACTCCAAGCCCAAGAAAAAAATATTAATTGTTTATCAAATCCAGAAAAACCCTTATGATAATTGATAACCCATCATTTTTAATATATATGTGTGGGCGTGTGTAATGCAGTTTATGGTTACTCTTTTTGGTTAATATATTCTTGCCCGATGAAATGCAGCACATTCAATTTAAGGCAAATAAAATTACATAAGAGACAACGAAATCTTAAATTAAGTAAAAATATGGATCACTTACTAGTCTATCAAGCGTTTGTATTCTTCAAATTTCTTCTCTCTCTCCTTTTAGCCTTATATGCATATATATACATATATATATATATATATATATATATAAGCACTAGTAAGCAGCTAGCATCAATAAATAATAACCTCTTGACTACGTAAAAGCATCACCATGACATTTTTTTTCCTGCAAAACCCGATATCAGGCTAGCATCAATCAAGTAATAATATATAAAATTCTTTCAACAGCATTTTTATCAATACTCTATAAACAGAAATATTACACTAGAAATCATTCACTGAGTGAACAAGCTAGGTTAAGATTTATAAGAAAATCGTTCAATCTAGAAAAAGTTTAAAGTTATCTGACGTTTTTTTTTAAATTAAAAACAAAAAGTGAACGATTTTGAAGGATTTCAGTTTTTCCTGTCACAACCATACAGTCCCTGATATGATTAACGGAAAAGTGAAATTGTTCATAAGCAAAATGATTTCAATTTTTCCTCAAATTATGGCATTACCCTCACTGTATACTAAAGCAATTCACAAGAGATTTTTTTTTTTAATTTGGAATTCACGAGAAATTAATTGCAAAGGAATGATGGCTTAATGGACACTGAGACAAGTTATTGGCAAATATGTACAAATAGAATTCACAATATTAGAATACACACACTAGCGATACCTAATATACCTCAAGGTAGTGTTTGGGAGGATAAATAATATAACATTAAATGCAAAATACAACTAGCGTAAGGTTGTGTTTGGGAGGATTTTTTTAGAGATAGAATAGAATGAAGTGAGACGGCTAAAAGGATTATTGCTATTGTTTGGCAAAATTATTTTCAAAGGATAGAATCTCTTGAAACAAAGAATAATATTACAAAATTATTCATATCCTCTCTCCCCACCCCTCCCACTCTTCGTCTTCCTTAAGCTCTAAAATTGAAAAAGCGTAAATATAACCAATTCCATTTTATTAACTCTATAACAATCATCAAATTAGTGACAGAAACGGCTTCTTAAGTCTCCTAAAAAGACTCCCAAGTAATGGAATGTTCATTCCATTACATTATATTCACTTCCATCCCATTTCATTCTAAACTCTCAGAAGTATTTTTAAAAATATTTGGATTTAAAAAAAGGATATTAATTATGAATATAATATTTGTGTGGATGTTTATATATCTCCGTTATCTAATATTATCTCTAGTGTCTTACCGTTATCTTTATTCTCATTAAAGCTGTTGATGATCGATATAAATTCCATTGAGATGTAAAGCTATGCTTAAATATAAAGCATGTAGTCCCTCCGCTCCTATTTATAAGCAACTTTCCTCTTGATTACGTAAAACGAATTGATAGTTAAAAGTAATAATTGTGTCAAAAATGCCATATTTTTTTCCATATATGCCCCTATTTATGAAAAGAGTATAGGAGAGAGAATAGATAAAAATTATGAGAGAGAATGGGTATTTAATAAGGGTAAATTAGTAAAAAGAAGCTTACTTTTTCAGACAAAAAGTGAAAGTTGCTTATAAAAGGGACCAGCCTATGAGAGAAAAAGTTGCTTATAAATAGGACCGGAGGGAGTATTATGTACTCAACACACCTTGAATAGTGAATAAGAATTACTCTCTCTTCTTCTCTCATTTTCTCTCTTATCTTTCTTTTTATTTATAACATGTTATCAGAGTGAAAGCTCCAATAGATATCCAGCAGATCGGTCCTAGTGAAAATCTAGCATATTTATTCACCAAGTCTCTTCTAAGAGCAACCTTTGAAAATCTTGTCCATGACATCGGTCTTCGCAAACTCAAAGATATCTACTGACGTCGTCAAGAGGGGGAATCAATACATGATGTAATCTTTTTTCCTTATCTAGGTTTTGACCCACTAAATTTTCCTAGAAAGGTTTTAAAATGGTAAATAGCTTTACAAATGTTACAATTTGTGTTACAAATATAGTCAATGATTTAAAACATTACACTTTGGTGAAAATCAGCAAGTGTAGTTAATTTCAAACCTGCTCACCCAATTAGTTGAATTTCATCATATGTTGACTTAAAAAAGTAGTAAATAACTAGCCAAATGCTCAAGAAAGAAAATTTTGGGAAGCAAAATATTTGGACAAGATTTTCCAATCATAGCTTCAACAGTATATTGAGATGACCCAAATGCTACAAATTAGGGAGAGATAGTGGGCAAGTAGGGAATGACTAACACCTTAACTGCCAACGATAACTACAAATTCCCCTCTCAGACTCTGCCTGAGGTAGTATGACTCATGCAAAAAGCCTAGGAGTTATTTGTTTTTGCTTTACACTAATTTTCTTTTCTATTCATTTAGGGCGAAGCGAAAGTTGAGTGTGTGGTAGATAGCCCCAAGTCCACGGAATATGGTTGCTATAGGTCGCATGTACTACTCACAGGGGAGAACATGATTCACAACTCGCCTCTCCCTCCTAATCATATTAAGGTAGAGATAAAGACCACTAACGATCCTAAGTATGCCCTTCTAGTGCCCACCCCATATGCAGATACAGTGGGAGCAGTTGTACTTAGATTTGTTGTATGTCTTGACCATCTTATTGTCATACCATCTGAGACGAAAAAGGTAAATCGTCCTCTTATGATTGGCTAATGAAGTTTATAATATCTATTTTGCTAATTTCTCAACTTGTTTATGTGAGGAGGAAAAAGAGCAATCGACAAGCTCAGTATAACAATGGTTTAGTGTCTTGTGTGGCAAAGAAGTTGATTGAGCCTGAGCCAACTATTCTGCTAGTTCCTCTAGATACTGGATATATCTTGAGGAACATGATGCAGTAGTCGCCGCCACAGATGTTGAGAGAGAAGACTACACAAAATAAGTCTTTTTTGAGGAAGAGGCCTACGGGGAATACACGCTTGACTTTGTCCCCCGAGTGCTAGTCAAAGATGTCCTCAAATCTGATATGGCAGGCACATCTGATTGTTACTTTTATATCAGATATTTCTTTAACTGTGAATGAATTGTAGCTACTCATAACATTTATGCATATTGATTAGTTTGTTTATGTATTTAAGGTTCCTTTATAAGAAGTACGTAGTCCCCAATGGCCTATATGACAATTTCCCGTTCCTCAAATCCCACCTCTATTTCGGCTTGTTAGAAGGTTTAAAGGCAAATGCTTTTGAGAGAAAAGTGAGGAAAGTGGTGGATATAGTCATTAGAAGGGCAAGAAAAGGGACATTTTCTTTTTGGCGTCTTACTGCCAAGGGTGAGTATACGACTTAATTCAATTGTTTATTAATGGTTGGTATTGAACTAATTATATTTATTGTACATAGGGGATATTGGCTCCTCATTGTGTTAAATCCTTTCAAGTAAAGGATTTGGTACTTTAATTCACTTCATGGGGATGTGAACAATCGACCATAAATGGTCAAACTTTTTAATTCATAAGTTGATGAATTTGTTTGTTTGTATATTTACTATGATGTGTTTCTCTATAACGTTTGGCAGTCATTAATTTCTTATAATCTTGTCAAATTTGTTTATTGAAGACACTTTTTGTTATCAATATTTGTGTCACCAAATTGAAGAAGTCATAAAAGAGTTGGCTGTGACTATTATTTTTTGTCAATGGATTGCTGCATAATGGCGTTAGCTAGAGTAGCAATTTTTTTGAATACATTATTTTAATGTGCTGGATATGTTAGGCTCTTAATTTGTTGTATGTGTATATATAATTTGCTGTGGAGTAGCTCTGAAAAAGTGGATCTCTCTTTTGGTTTCTTCTTCAAGGTTTTTGTATGTATATGCATGACTGCTGATTGAAAATGAGCCCCTATTTAAAAAAATTTGTTACAAATAATTCATGGTTATTCATTAATAATTGTTACGGTTATTGAAAGCAACCGTGAAATATATCAACATATTTTACAATTTTGAAATATGTACCATGAAATAAGCCTCCTAAAAATGACCAAAACTAGAAACAAATACTTTACGGTTAAACATTATAATAGTAAAGTTTTTTTGCTATATAGTCCATGGTTTTGTTGTAAAACCATGAAATATAGGTCATAATGTTTGACAGTGATTTGTTTACAACCGTGAAGTAAATAAAAAATACTACACGGTTTCTTTATTACAACGGTCAAGTATTAGCTCAAATATTATTTAACTATTATATATTTTACGGTTATTAACAAAAATAACCATAAAATATAGACAATTCTTTAGTAGTATAATATTAATAAAGATATTTACCATTTCAATAACGTTTTTAACAAGTCTAGTCAGTGAAGGGCAATTTTATAAAACCACCAACATTTTAAAATTTTAGATACCTACCCTCTCCCATATCTGTCTTATTGCATGACCGAGGGACATTTTGGGGTTTTAGTAACTCATGAGGTATTTTTTGTGTACTTCCTCTAATATTTATTGTTCACCAATCTTGTTCATTTTACCTTTGTCTTGATAATTAAGCGGAAGCATCAAAGTAAAAATCTACTTAGTTAAGTCATGAACTTGACAGTTTTTTCTGCAAAAACCATAGCTTTGGCTGTAAGAATCAGAATATAAAGCTGCTTGAACATCAGATAATTACCACAACTCGAGAGAAATTAATTGAAAATCAGAAGATTCAATGATGACTTGTGTATACCCAGAACATGAGCAGAAGAGGAGCTACCTTCTTTTTTTCTGCGGAGGGGGTCTGAGGCTTGATTCCGATGAAAGATTTCAATTTAAATTTGGTGAAGGGGCTTTGAGGAGACAGTCTCCCTGATTAGAAGATGAAGAATATTACAGAGTGAGAGAGGTCAAACTTTTCAATAATGGCGTTATTATATAGTTTTATTATATAAGCTGTGAACTGATATGTCAAAATCAAACTATTCATTTAGTTTAGTGTGTTTGTTTGAAGTCAGATATAAATCCGATCATTTTACAAAAATGCATTTTATTTTTAAGAAAATAATAAAGCCTTTATGTTCTTTTCATACAACGTATATGCAATTCAACATTTGAGAATTCTGTCCGAACAATTATTTGATGCTCAAAAAAATTGTGAATTTGATGGAAAAGCAATCAGTAGGACTCATGCATGAATGGTATTTCATATAACTGGAGAATAGTGTTTGTATCTTAAAATAACCTCATAATGCAGAAAAACACAAAAGAATTGGTCCATCACAGAGGAAAGAATGAAAAACGACTGAAATACTACTTAAGTGTTGGTTAAATTAGCGTTAATTATTTAATTCAGACTCATTAGCAAACAAATTAAATTGTATTTATGAATATCGGATGGAGTGATGAAGAAACATCCAACAGCCAAAACTAAAAATTGACAAGAGAAGTTATGCTTACCTGGAAGCCAGAGTTTTGAAGGAATAAAAGAGTTCAGCAGTAACCACTCTTCTTTAATTTCGATCAGGCTTCATGCCAAAATAGAGAATAGAGCGAGCGGAGAAAGACAAGTGAGCGAGAGTATAGCACTTTACCGGTGAGTCTGCCACTTTCTAGAGGGACTGATCACGAGAATCAAGCGAAAGCGTGGAGATCAACTGAGAATAGACAAGCGTTTAAGGTTAGGCTAAATGTCTGGCAGAAAGGTGAGTTTTTTTGGGTCTGAAATTTACTTTTCAATACCATTGGGGGAATCTGGACTATTTTTTTAAAAAAAGTATTTTAAATATTTTAATGTTTACAACAATTAAATTTAAAATAATAAAATAATATCGAATGTCAGATTTTGAAAAAATGATTTTTAAGTAAAAAATTCATTACCTAAAAATTTTAAATTTAAACAATTTTACAATAATGATGAACACCTAAACTGCGTCTACTGCTGAGTTGGTTTTAAGCAATGGTATGTGGTATTAACTATCAAGCAGTTAATCAATAAGTTATCGGTTGAGATAGTATGCTGACTCATCTTTAAGAAAGATAATATAAGTTTGAATATTGAAAAATACGTGTTGAGAGAGGCATCAACTTTTGTACTCTAAGACTATAATGAAATTAATAACCTGATCAAATAAAAAAAAAAAATCAAACAGTTATAATTTCCGTTGATCCCTTATGCCAAACACGCCAAGTTAGGCATTTGCCCGATTCAATTTTAGCTCCAACCCCTCAATCCCACTATCAAACAAGATTTGATGCCTCCAAAGTATCGTTTTTACAATGTCTTATCTTCTCAAATGTTTTTTTCGCCCCCTGATAGTGAAGAAATGTACAGTTTTAAATTTTTTATGTTTTCTTAAAAAAATAAATCATTACAGATGCAGCACAAAGAAACAGGGGAATAGTACAATTTCAGATGCAATGTCATGATGCATGCGTCAAAATCGCTGCAAGTCTGCAACCTTCACAATTTACAGAATTTTTTTTATGGGCAATGGCCTTGCAAAGCATTGGTACAAGTTTTAGCTTGTGTGTTGGAGCCTTTGGTGCTTTATAATCCACCAAAAAAATAATTATTGTCTTGATATTTTGGTTCAAAATACATCAAACTGAAGTATTTTTTCATATGATTCCAACATTTTATTAAAGTATTTGGAGTACATTTGGAATCCTAAAGTATTTTTTAGGAAGATCAACCACAGAGTACTTTAAGATGCTAACTGCATCTATAAAATATATTAAGGTGCTGGATCACCAACTCTAATACTCCCTCCAATCCATTTTATAAGAAGTCTCATGGCAGGTATTTTTGTTCATTTTTATAAGACCTTTTGATAGCTTGGAAAACTAATCTAAAGGCCCTTATAGTTTGTTTCTGTTTTGAATTAAGTCCTTCGACTTTTTTATTTATTGGTCCTTTCACTTTCTGTGGTTTTTTTTTTTTTGATCAAACACTTTCTGTGGTTAAAACAGTTAATCCTCGTTGTTAAATATATGCAAACGGTGTTAAAACTGTCCGCTAAGAGCAGAGATGTGGACAACTTAGATCTGACCGGTAATTAAAGCCTCGTCATATATGACATATTTAGTGTGAAGTTTGGATTGTTTATAATTCCTTCAAATGAAATACTCCAAAAAGTCTCAAGATCTTGCGTTTCAACTTTTGCTAGTGCTCCTTGCTTAGCTCTAAATTTTTCCTGCTGGGTTCCACTCGACTTTTCCTCTTTTGGGACATTATCTAGATTTGATCTTGTGCACTTGACCCCCACTCTCTCTCCCTTATTGCTTCCTTGTTAAGATACCCCCATGCTTTTAAAAGTGAAGCTCCATTCTGATTCTGAGGCCCTCTTATCCAAACAGGCCAAATAATTCGAATCAATACTCAATTATAAGAAAGGAATGGAGGCGTCCTCAGAAAGCTCACAGTTTCGCCCCTTGGCCTCTGTGGTCATAGACACAAACCCAAGGAAGAACGCCAAATTGTAACTCAATGAAAACGGACCTGGCTTCTCTCAGCTGCCAGATCCATCCGTTGCTTGTGCTTTTCTTAAAACTACACTACTTTGGTGTAGTTTTGAGAAAATGATGATGGGGATGAACTTTGTTTTGCCCCCCTAAAAAGATTATGTCTAGTATTTTTTTTGTCCCCTAAGAAAAATATATTAACGGTAAAATTGTAGTCAGTCTCCTAAGACACTGGGTATAACTAAAAAAATATTTTAAAAGGTTAAAAGTACTAAAAATTATTTTAGGATACTGCATGCTACTCCTTTTGGTCCTAAATATAAGACAGAGTTGACTTTTTTTGGAGAGATTAAGGAAGCTAAATAAATTACTTAATTATATTATATGTTGTATATCCTTAGATTATATATTAGTTTATTAGTCAAACTAATTAGTTTTGAGAGGAAAAAAATAAAAATATTCTAAAGTAATTTAATTAGCTTCCTTAATCTCTCCAAAAAAGTTAACTTTGTTTTATATTTAGGACCGAAGAGAGTACTTAAAAAATATTTTAAGATACTAGATACGTCCAGAAAAATATTTTAAAATACTAGATATCGTTTTTTTAAGGGGTAAAAAAGTTCATCCCCATCGTTTTCTCAAAACTACACCAAAACTGTATAATTTTAAGAAAAGCACGAGCAGCGGATGGACCGACAGCGGAGGAAAGCCAGGTCCCTTTTTATTAGGTTACAATTTGGCGTTCTCCCTTGGGTTTGTGTCTATGACCAGAGAGGCCAAGGGGCGAAACTGTGAGCTTTCTGGGGACGCCTCCATTCCTTTCTTATAATTGAGTATTGATTCGAATTAATTGGCCTGTTTGGATAAGAAGGCCTCAAAATCAGCATGGAGCTTCAGTTTTTAAAAGCATAGGGTTATCTTAACAAGGAAACAATAAGGGAGAGAGAGTGGGGCTCAAGTGCACAAGATTAAATCTAGATAATGTCCCAAAAAACGAAAAGTCGAGTGGGACCCAGCAGGAAAAATATAAAGCTAAGCAAGGAGCACTAGCAAAAGCTGAAACGCAAGATCTTTCGACTTTTTGGAGTATTGATTTTTTTTTTTTTTGTTCAAAATTGGAGTATTGATTTGAAGCAAGTTATAAGGGATCCAAATGTCATATCAAAACCACTTGTATGGTTGATATTATTTCCAAGGTATTAAAACTCGGACCGGTCATTGAACCGGTCGGGGTACTGGGTTAAGGGTCAGTGGGTCAAACCGGGACCAAACCGGAGCTAAACCGGGACCAAACCGGTGAAAAATTGAAAATTTTAGACTTATAGTATGAAATTCTAAAGAATTTTTTTTTTTTTTTTTTAATGAAAAACTCCAACCCGGACCGGACCGGGAACCGGACCGGTTTTCCGGCCGGTTCGCCGGTTACCGGGCCGGACCGACCGGTCTGGTCCGGTTTTCATAACCTGGATTATTTCCCGTGTAGGATTTTTTTTGTTCTGTTGGAATCTTTCTGGGACCCCCTCATTCCTTTCTTATTTTGCCACTTTCATCTCATCGTGGTGTGGATAGAGACGCAAGGATTCCTTCACGATGGCTTGTGGATAGGGAAACTTCTTAATGTCAGCTTCTTTCACTTGTCTTTCTGAGCTATTTGGATGTCTAATTCATCTTGAGCATTCTTCAATACTCTTGGATTGTGAGTGAGCAGAGTAGTTTGGAGGGGGCCATGTTATCATTATAATTTTTTGTATAATAAATAAAAATATTATTATTATTAAAATATTTTATTATAAAATAAAGATATAATATTATAAAAATTATTATAAATTACACATACCATTAAAAAATAATTTAATATAAAAAAATATATTTTTATGAAAAAAAATTATTATAATTATAACCTACGATATTATAATTTTAAATAAAAAATATTATTATAATGAAAAAATATTATTATTAAATGAATTTATGTAAAAATAGTTTTTATAATTAAAAATTATTATTATGAGTTTAAATATATAATTATGAAATTAATTAAAAATAAAAATATATATTTTAATAAAATATTATGAGATTAATTTTAAGAAAATTATATTATTACAGACAAAAAATATAGTTCCACGTTTAAAATATATTATTATATTAATTGTAAATAAAAAATTATTATATTAATTAGATAAGATGTAAATTAATTTTATGTAACATATAAATAAAAAATACAACCAAATATATTAGGGTA
Source organism: Inga oerstediana (assembly GCA_963210345.1). Taxonomy (NCBI): domain Eukaryota; kingdom Viridiplantae; phylum Streptophyta; class Magnoliopsida; order Fabales; family Fabaceae; genus Inga; species Inga oerstediana. Next base: position 84,174,809 of record OY723400.1, read on the forward strand.
GAATGGTAAATTGCTATAATTTCTCTTCTCTCTTTCTCTCTAATAGTTTGATTGTCAGGAGGGAAATGAAGGGGGGGAAATTTATGAGTTAGATTTTAAAAAATTGGATAAACTGAGTTATAAAATCTTAGTAAAGATAAGATTTAAAAAAAAAAAAGTAAGAAAAACTAACTAAACACTTTCAACCCCACTTCTCCAATTTTTTAAAATCTAAATCATAAAAATTTTCCTTCTCCTCCCTTCCCCTCATACTAAACAAACCCTAAAACTAAATAAAGGATTATTAAAAACATTTTGCGTCCTCTTCTCATCAATTAAGTGCATGTTTGTGTTGGTATTGTCAAAGTACGTTTATATAAATCTAGAAAAAAATTTTCTTATATACTTACCTCACACACTGTAAATTATGGTGAAAAAATAGCTTCTACTGTTAATCCAACACATACACTAAATTAAATAAGGAAATCCCTACCCTTTCTTTTGCTCCTCTCCCCCGTATCCCTTCCCTTTCCATTCCTTCCCTTCAAACCAAGCGGCCCCTTAATATGTGTGGAGAAAAAAGCCTGGGGAGCAAGTGGGAGGTGACCCCACCTCATTTTCTTACCGGCTCTTATGTTCTCACACGTTTTCTCTCTCGCCAAACAATGAAAAACTCCCTTCTTCAAACCAAACGGCCCCTAATGAGAGGAGAAAAAAATCTGGAGAGAAAGTAGGATCTGACCCGCACCTCATTCTCTTACCGGCTTTTCTTTTCTCACATTGATTCGAATTATTGTATGGTTGATATTATTTTCCGGGTAGATTTTTTTTTTCTTGGAATATTTCTGCATGGGACCCCTTCATTTCTTTCTTCTTTTGCCAATTTCATCTCATCGTGGTGTGGGGGTAATGGAAGGAGGATCTTAAAAAAAGATGTTCGGTGATAAATAATCAATTCACGGTTAAAAAAAATAAAAAAGGAAAATCGCAAAGTTGAAACCATGCTTTAAATTGAGGTACTATTTTTTTAAAAAAAATACCAGGCCAGATGCATCATCTGTAGTGCTAATCAATTTCCATATTTGTTTTATGAATGTTGTTCTGAAAAATAAAATAAGGGCTTCATCGTCTTTTCATCTATAAAATTTCATTTTATTTTGAATCAAAGGGTACGGTAACGTTTCAAATTTTTTTAGGATTGACTGAAATTAAGTCACATTTTTAGAGATTAAATGAAATTTCCCCCTTTTTTTTTATGTGCAATGGCCTTACAAAGCATTAGAGCTGGGAAAACGGGCCGGCCTTTCACGGGCTCGGGCCTAAACGGGCCAGCCCGTTTAAGCCCGTTTCCTAAAAAGTACCATATTTTTGAAGCCCGCGGCCCTACAGGGCAGGCCCTTCACGGGCTCGGGCTTAAATTCATTTTAATTCAAAAATTTTTTTTTTAAAGTTTTATAATTTATTTATTATTTTGCTTTAAATTGGTATACATTATTTTTAAAACTCATAAATTTTTAGTTAAAATAATCATCTAATGTCCAAATTAGCCTTTTTTTTTTTTAGTTTAAATGAATAAAACATTGTAGAAAATAAAATAAATCAAACCAATTAATAAGTGTTTGCCTGTTATTAATACTTTATTAGGAACTTAGGTGTCTCTCATATTGATAATTTGATATAATGATATTATATTTATCAATTTATTTTTAAAAAATATTAAACGGGCCTAAAAGGGCCAGCCCGCAGGGCTTCAGGGCCGGCCCGCAGGGTTTCAGGGCTGGCCCTACAGGGCCGGCCCTTTTAGGCCCGCTTCCATTTTCAGCCTTTAAATCATAGGCCTGGCCCTTGACGGGCTCGGGCCTAAACGGGCAGGCCCGACAGACTCGACCCGAATTCCTAGCTCTACAAAACATGTAGAAGTTTTAAGTTTAACTTGTGTAGTGGAGCCTTTGGTGTTTGATAATCATAAATGGGCAATGAAGTGAGGACTCTCAATTATTGCAACATGTAAACAAATAAATCATTACAGATGCAGTACAAAGAAACAGGAGAACATTAATAAGTAATGATGCATGCGTCAAAATCGCTGCAATTCTGCAACCGTTACAATTTACAGAATTTTTTTTATGCGCAATGGCCTTGCAAAGCATAAGTACAAGTTTTAGCTTGTGTGTTGGAGCCTTTGGTCCTTTATAATCCACCAAAAAAATAATTATTGTCTTGACCTACGATATTTTGGTTCAATATACATTAAACTCTGAAGAATTTTTTCATATGATTTTAACATTTTATTAAAGTATTTGGAGATCACTTAACACCCTAAAGTATTTAATTTGTTTAGGAAGATCAACCACAAAGTGATGCTAACTGCATCTATAAAATATATTAAGGTACTGGATCATCAACTCTAGTACTCCCTCCAATCCATTTTATAAGAAGTCTCCTAGCAGGTATTTTTGGTCATTTTATAGGACGTTTTGATTGCTTTAATTATCATTAAATATTTTTTCGGGAAAACTAATCTAAAGGCCCTTATAATTTGTTTCTGTTTTGAATCCAAGTCCTTAGACTTTTTTATTTATTGGGTCGTTTCACTTTCTGCAGTTAAAGCAGTTAATCATCGTTGTTAAATATTCCCTCCGATCCTAATTATAAGATAAAGTTGACTTTTTTGGAGAAATTAAGGAAGCCAATTAAATTACTTTAGAGTATTTTTATTTTTATTTTTTTCTCCAAACTAATTAATTTGACTAATAAACTAATATATAATTTAAGGATACTAAAAATATAAACACTCTAAAATAATTTAATTGGCTTCCTTAATTTCTCCAAAAAAGTCAACTTTATCTTATAATTAGGACCGAAGAAAATATATGCAAATGGTGTTAAAACTGTCCGCTAAGAGCAGTGATGTGGACAACTTATATTTGACCAATAATTAAAGCCTCATCATATGAAGGGACGAAGGGGATGGGTGTTTCATTGGACCTCGTTTCCCTCCATTATCAGGTCCCATCCGCTGCATATGCTTTTCGTTAAACTACACTACTTCGGTGTAGTTTTGAGAAAAGTTGGGGCTCAACATTTTTTCCCCTAAAAAAATGGTATATAATATTTTAAAATATTTTTCTGGATATATATATTATCTTAAAATATTTTTTAAGTAATATACAGTATCTTAAAATAATTAGTGCTTTTAATCCCTTAAATTATTTTTTTCAGTTATACCAAGTGTGTTAGCAGACTGATTTTAATTTTACCCTTAATGTATATTTTCAGCTCAAAAAATCACTTTAAAATATTTTTGATGCTTTTAACATTTTAAAATATTTTTTTAGTTGTACCCAGTGTCTTAAGAGACTGACTACAATTTTACCATTAATGTATTTTTCTTAGCAGTAACGAGCACCCAAAACTTAGGATACTTGTTTATTGATTTTCACCCACTATAAAATATTTGTCCAATAGTACCTAATATTTTAAAGTAATTTTTGGAGCTGAAAAAAATACATTAAGGATAAAATTGCAATCAGTCTGTAACACACTGAGTACAACTGAAAAAATATTTTAAAGGGTTAAAAGCACTAAAAATTATTTTAGGATACTGCATACTACTTAAAAAATATTTTAAAATACTAGATACGTTCAGAAAAATATTTCAAAACACTAGATACCATTTTTTTAGAGGGCAAAAAAAGTTCATCCCTATCCTTTTCTCAAAACTACACCAAAATGGTATAGTTTTAAGAAAAGCACGTGTAGCGGATGGACTGACAACAGAGGGAAGCCAGGTTCGTTTTCATTACAATTTGGCGTTCTCCCTTGGGTTTGTGTCTATGACCACAGAGGCCAAGGGGCGAAACTGTGAGGTTTCCGGGGACGCCTCCATTCCTTTCTTATAGTCCCTCCGGTTCTATTTATAAACAAATTTTTTTTTTTGATTACGCAAAACGAACTGATAGTTAAAAGTAATAATTGTGTCAAAAATGTCATATTTTTTTCCATATATGCCCCTATTTATGAAAAGAGCATAGGAGAGAGAATAGATAAAAAGTATGAGAGAGAATGAGTATTTAATAAGGGTAAATTAGTAAAAAGAAGCTTATATTTTCAGACAAAAAGTGAAAGTTGCTTATAAAAGGGACCAATCCTATAAGAGAGAAAATTGTTTATAAATAGAAGGGGGGAGTAATTGAGCATTGATTCGAATTTTGGATAAGAGGGCCTCAGAATCAGCATGAAGCTTCACTTTTTAAAAGCATAGGGTTATCTTAACAAGGAAACAATAAGGGAGAGAGAGTGGGGCTCAAGTGCACAAGATTAAATCTAGATAATGTCCCAAAAAACGAAAAGTCGAGTGGGACCCAGCAGGAAAAATATAAAGCTAAGCAAGGAGCACTAGCAAAAGCTGAAACGCAAGATCTTTCGACTTTTTGGAGCATTGATTTGGAGCAAGTTATAAGGGATCCAAATGTCATATCAAAACCACTTGTACGGTTGATATTATTTCATGATTTGGCTAGCGTCCGCTGCCCATCCTTTTTCCCAAAACTACATCGTTTTGGCGTAGTTTTGGGATAAAATGTTGGGGCTGATCCTTTTTTTTTAAATGATATTTAGTATTTTGAAATATTTTTTTGGACGTATTTAGTATCTTAAAATATTTTTTAAGTAACGTGCAGTATCTTAAATTAATTTTTAGTACTTTTAATCCCTTAAAATTTTTTTTAGTTATACCCAGTCTGTTAGCAGACTGATTGTAATTTTACCTTTAATGTACTTTTTCAGTTCCAAAAATTACTTTAAAATCCACTCTAAAATATTTTAAAATTATTTTTGGAACTGAAAATGTATATTAAAGATAAAATTACAATCAGTCTGCTAACAAACTGGGTATAACTAAAAAAATATTTTAAGGCATTAAAAGCACTAAAAATTATTTTAGGATACTACAAGTTACTTAAAAAATATTTTAAGATACTAGATACATCTAGAAAAATACTAGATACTATTAAAAAAAAAGAGTCAGCCCCAATATTTTATCCTAAAACTACACCAAAACAGTGTAATTTTGGGAAAAAGGATGGGCAGCGGACGCTGGGGGCAGCGGACGCTAGCCAAATCCATTATTTCCCGTGTAGGATTTTTTTTTGTTCTGTTGGAATCTTTCTAGGAAATTGCTATAATTTCTCTTCTCTCTTTCTCTCTAATAGTCTGTTTGTCAGGAGGGAAATGAAGGGGAAAAAATTTATGAGTTAGATTTTAAAAAATTGGATAAATTGGGTTATAAAATCTTAGTAAAGATAAGATTTTAAAAAAAAAAGTAAGAAAAACTAACTAAACACTTTCAGCCCCACTTCTCCAATTTTTTAAAATCTAAATCATAAAATTTTTCCTTCCCCTCATACTAAACAAGCCCTAAAACTAAATAAGAGATTATTAAAAACATTTCGCCTCCTCTTCTCATCAATTAAGTGCATGTTTGGTTTGGTGCTGTCAAAGGACGTTCACACAAATCTAGACAAAACTCCTCTCATATACTTACCTCATACACTGTAAGTCATGGTGAAAAAATAATTTCTACCATTAATCCAAACAGATACTAAATTAAATAAGAGAATCCCTACCCTTTCCTTTGCTCCTCTCCTCTGCATCCCTTCGCTTTCCATCCCCTCCCTTCAAAACAACCGGCCCCTTGGTATGTGTGGAGAAAAAAAACTGGGGAGAAAGTAGAGCCGGGAATACAGCCCGCCCCGGCCCTACAGGGCTGGCCCTTCACGGGTTCGGGCTTAAACGGGCTGGCTCGTTTAGGCTCGCTTCCTTAAAAATCTCCAATTTTTAAAGCCCGCGGCTCTACAGGGATGGCCCTTCACGGGCTCGGGCCTAAACGGGCATGAACTCATTTTAATTAAAAAAAAATCTTTTTCAAGTTTTATAATTTATTTATTATTTTGATTTAAATTGAAGTACATTATTTTTAAAACTTATAAATTTTTAGTTAAAATAATCATCTAATGTCCAAATCAGCCTCTTTTTTAATGTTTAAATGAACAAACCATTGTAGAAAATAAAATAAATCAAACCATTTAATAAGTGTTTACCTGTTACTAATACTCTATTAGGTACTTCGGTGTCTCTCATATTGATAATTTGATATAATGATATTATATATATTAATTTATTTTTAAAAAATATTAAATGGGCCTAAAAGAGCTGGCCCTACAGGGCTGCAGGGCCGGCCCTCTATGGCCTGGGGCCCTACAGGGCCGGCCCTTTTAGATCCACTTCCTATTTTAGCATCTAAATCATAAGTTCGGCTCTTGAAGGGTTCGGACCTAAACAGATCAGTCCAAATTCCCGACTCTAATGCCCCGTTTGGTATGCTTGAATTGGAGCCAAGGAAATAGAAATGGAAATGAATTCCATGATGTAAGCATGTTTGGTATGATGGAATTGGCCTCCATGGAAGAGCCAATTCCATCAAATTGATGGAATTAAGCTTCCATCATATACCCCATGGAATTGTAACAAATTCCATGGAATTCTCATTTTACCCTTAAGATTTATAATTTCATATGATCATTTCCATCTATTACCCTCCACTACCTTTAAAAAAAAATAAAAAAATAAAAAATTGAAGGACATTTTGATATTTTTATATAAAAATTAGATCTCATTTCCATGACATACCAAACATACTTTTAGTCCCCATTTCCATTTCCATTTCCATATCCATTTCCATATCCATATCCATATCCATTTCCATCAAAATCAATTCCAGCGTACCAAACGGGCCCTAAGAGAAAGTGGGATGTGACCCCACCTCATTTTCTTACTGGCTTTTCTGTTCTCACACGTTTTCTCTCTCGCCAAACAAGGAAAAACTCCCTTCAAACCAGACAATCCCTTCATGAGTGGAGAAAAAAATCTGGAGAGAAAGTGGGATGTGAGCCGCACCTCATTCTCTTTCCGGCTTTTCTTTTCTCACACTGATTCGAATTATTGTATGGTTGATATTATTTTCCGTGCAGACTTTTTTTTCTCTTGGAATCTTTCTGCATGGGACCCCTTCATTCCTTTCTCCTTTTGCCACTTTCATCTCATCGTGGTGTAGAGTAATGGAAGGAGGATCTTGAAAAAAGATGTTTGGTGATAAATAATCATTTCCCGGTTAACAAAAAAATAAAAAAGGAAAATCGCATAGTTGAAACCATGCTTTAAATTGAAGTACTATTTTTTAAAAAAAAAACCAGGCCAGATGTATCATCTGTAGTGCTAATCAATTTTCATATTTGTTTTATAAATGCTCTTTTGAAAAATAAAATAAGGGCTTCATCGTCTTTTCACCTATAAAATTTCATTTCATTTTGATTCAGAGGTAGGTAAAGGTTCAAATTTTTTTAGGGGTGATTGAAATTAAGTCATATTCTTAGAGATTAAGGGTCTGTTTGGTTGGAGGGAAGGGGATGGAAGGGGATGAAAAATGAACCCTTCCCCTTATTTGGTTTGAAAAATTGGAGAGAGGGGCTCCCAATCCCTCCCATCCCCTCATTTTTGTTTCCCCCAAATTGGGGGGTTTTAGAGGGGATGGATAATGAGCCTCTCCCATTCCATCCCCTCCCTTTAAACCAAACAGACCCCTGAATGAAATCCCCCCCCCCCTCTTTTTATGTTCAATGGCCTTGCAAAGCATGTATAAGTTTTAAGTTTAACTTGTGTACTGGAGCCTTTGGTGTTTGAAAATCATAAATGGACAATGAAGTGCAGGAGTCTCAATTATTGCAACATGTAAACAAATAAATCATTATAGATGCAGTACAAAGAAACAGGGGAACATTAATAAGTAATGATGCATGCGTCAAAATCGCTGTAAGTTTGCAACCTTTACAACTTACAGAATTTTTTTTATGGGCAATGGCCTTGCAAAGCGTAAGTACAAGTTTTAGCTTGTGTGTTGGAGCCTTTGGTCCTTTATAATCCACCAAAAGAATAATTATTGTCTTGACCTGTGCTATTTTGGTTTAATATACATCAAACTCTTAAGCATTTTTTCATTTGATTCTAACATTTTATTAAAATATTTAGGATTCATTTAGCATCCTAAAATATTTTTTTAGGAAGATCAACCACAAAGTATTTTAAGATGCTAACTGCATCTATAAAATATATTAATTAAGGTACTGGATCATCAACTCTAGTACTCCCTCCAATCGATTTTATAAGAAGTCTTCTATCAGATATTTTTGGTCATTTTTTTATAGTACGTTTTGAGAGCTTTAATTAGCATTAAATATTTTTTCGGGAAAACTAATCTAAAGGCCACTTATAGTTTGTTTTTGTTTTGAATCCAAGTCCTTAGACTTTTTTATTTATTGGGTCCTTTCACTTTCTGCGGTTAAAGCATTTAATCCTCATTGTTAAATATATATGCAAACAGTGTTAAAACTGTCCGCTAAGAGCAGTGACGTGGACAACTTAGATTTGACCAGTAATTAAAGCCTCATCATATGAAGGGACTAAGGGGATGGGTGTTTTCATTGGACCTGACTTCCCTCCGCTGTCAGGGTCATCTACTACCTGTGTGTTTTTCTTAAAACTATACTGTTTTGGTGTAGTTTTGAGAAAAGGTGGGGTTGAATTTTTTTTTTTTTAAAATGGTATATAGTATTTTGAAATATTTTTCTAGGTGTATTTAGTATTTTAAAATATATTTTAAGTAGTATCCAGTATCCTAAAATAATTTTTAATATTTTTAATCCCTTAAAATTTTTTCCAGTTGTACCCTATTAGCAAACTTATTGTAATTTTACCAAAGTATTAAAATTCGGACCGGGTATTGAACTGGTTGGGGTACTGGGTTAAGGGTCAGTGGGTCAGACCGGGGTCAAACCGGAGCTCAACCCAGGCCAAACCGGTGAGAAATTGGAGATTTTAGACTTATTAGTATGAAATTCTAAAGAAAAAATTAAAAAAATTGATTTTAAAAAAAATAAAATAAAAAACTCAAACCGGACCGGACCGGTCTAATGCCCGGTTCGGCGGTTCCCGGGCCGGACCGGCCGGTCCGGTCTGGGTCTAAGAACACTGAATTTTACCCTTTATATATTTTTTCAGCTCAAAAAATTACTTTAAAATATTTTTTTATGCTTTTAACCCTTTAAAATATTTTTTCAGTTGTATCCAATATCTTAGGAAACTAACTACAATTTTACCGTCAATGTATTTTTCTTAGCAGTATCGAGCACCCATAACTTAGGATACTGGTTTATTGATTTTCACCCACTCTAAAATATTTTTCCAATAGCACCTAATATTTTAAAATAATTGTTGGAGCTGAAAAAAATATATTAAGGATAAAATTGCAATCAGTCTGCTAACACACTGGGTACAACTGAAAAAATATTTCAAAGGATTAAAAGCATTAAAAATTATTTTAGGATACTGCATGTTACTTAAAAAATATTTTAAGATACTAGATACGTCCAGAAAAATATTTTAAAATATTAGATACCAATTTTTTAGAGGGCAAAAAAAATTCATCCCCATCCTTTTGTCAAAACTACACCAAAACAGTATAGTTTTAAGAAAAGCACGAGCAACAGATAGATCTGACAGCGGAGGAGAGCCAAGTCCGTTTGCATTACAATTTGGCGTTCTCCCTTGTGTTTGTGTCTATAACCACAGAGGCCAAGGGGCGAAACTGTGAGCTTTCCGGGGACACCTCCATTCCTTTCTTATAATTGAATATTGATTCGAGTATGGCCTGTTTGGATAAGAGGGCCTCAGAATCAGAATGGAGCTTCACTTTTTAAACGCATAGGGGCATCTTAACAAGGAAGCAATAAGGGAGAGAGAGTGGGGGTCAAGTGCACAAGTTCAAATCTTGATAATGTCCCAAAAAAGGAAAAGTCGAGTGGAACCCAGCAGGAAAAATATAGAGCTAAGCAAGGAGCACTAGCAAAAGTTGAAACGCAAGATTTTGGGACTTTTTGGAGTATTCATTTGAAGGAACTTATAAGCAATCCAAATATCATACGTATGTTTGATATTATTTTCCGTGTAGTATGTTTTTTTCCTCTTGGAATCTTTCTGGGACCCCCTCATTCCTTTCTTGTTTTGCCACTTTCATCTCATCGTGGTGTGGATAGAGACGCAAGGATTCCTTCACTATGGCTTGTAGATAGGGTAAGTTCTTGATGTCAGATTCTTTCACTTGTCTTTCTCTCCCTATTTGGGTTTCTAATTCATCTTGGGCATTCTCCAATACTCTTGGATTGTGAGTGAGCAGAGTAGTTTGGAGGGGGCCCATGTTATCATTATAATTTTTTGTATAATAAATAAAAAGATTATTATTACTAAAATATTTTTTTAAAAATAAAGATATAATATTATAAAATTATTATAATTTACACATACCATTAAAAAATAATGTAATGTAAAAATATATTTTTATTAACAAAAATTATTATAATTATAACCTACGATATTATAATTTTGAATAAAAAATATTATTATAATGAAAAAAATATTATTATTAAATGAATTTATGTAAAAATAATTTTTATAATTAAAAATTATTATTATGAGTTTAAATATATAATTATGAAATTAATAAAAAATAAAAATATATATTTTAATAAACTATTATGAAATTAATTTTAAAAAAATTATATTATTACAGACAAAAAATATAGTTACACATTTAAAATATATTATTATATTAATTTAAAATAGAATGTGTTCAACAGCTGTCACAACAGCTGATTTGTGCTTTAACAACTTCTTTAGCCTTTTTTCACAACTTGTCATATTTACAGCTACTTGCGTTATTCCTGGAGGGTCTGTCACAACAACTGATTTGTGCTTTAACAACTTCTTCAGCCTTTTTTTATGACATTATGAGTTTTTTCACAACTTTATGAGTCATATTTACAACTGTTTGCGTTATTCCCGGAGGGTCTATCACAACAATTGATTTGTGTTTTAACAACTTCTTCAGCAATGTTTTACAACTTTATAAATCATAGTTACAACTGCTTGACTTGTTCCTGCAGGGTCTATCACAACAGCTGATTCGTGTTTTAACAACTTCTTCAGCTTTGTTTTACAACTTCATAGTCATATTAACAATTGCATGAGTTATTCGTGGAAGGGTTTAGAATTTAACAATTCCCATCAGTCACAACTGGTTAATTGTCGTTTAACAACTTATTCAACCTTGTTTTACAATTTCATGAGTCATATTAACAACTGCATGAGTTATTCCTGGAGGGGTTTAGAACTTGATAACTGACAACATGTTATTTGGTTTTTAACAACTTCTTCTACCTATTTTTACAACTGAATTGTAATTATAAGAGGACTTGAGAAATTTCACAAGTCGTTACTTTGACATCAGCTAATCAAAATTTTAACAATATGTTGTGCCTATTTTGACAAGTTCATTCATCTTCTTCTTACCAAACCACTAACATATTACATTTCTTCTTCTCCACCATTTAAAACCCCCTCAAACATGAAAGAAACACAACAGATTCTTTCCCAAACTAGTTCCCATATGTCATAACAATTTGCAACACAAACTTCGTATTAACAACTGTCTCAGCAATATTAACAACTATGAATGTACGTATTAACAACACTTTTTTGTATTATATCAGCATTTTGTAATCAATTTAACCACCATCATATTCAGTCTTTTCCACTTTAAACTGATCAATCCTTCTATTACTTTATCCAAAAACACAGTAATCCCTCTATTACACCCAAACATAGAGCACGGGTTATGTAGTAACAACTACAATAGCATTGTTTACAACTATCAATGCACGTATTAACAATACTTTTTTAGTATCATATCATCAGCTTTTTCTCAGCATATAAACCACGATGACATTTAACCAGCCCAAAAAACAGAGCACTCCCTCTATAACCAACCCCAAAAACATAGCACAATAAAGTTCACACAACCCAAGCAAAGTAAAATCCCAACTTCAATGCTCAAGTTCATATCTTTAGTAAAATCGTCTTAGCATTACTTATCTACCTTCTAGCACAAAGTCCACTCTTGAGCTCAAGCTCCAACATTTGACTAGCCCCTCAATCTCAATCTTGAAGAAGGGAGGACAAGACGAAGGAATTGCATCACGTAGTGTATATATATACAGTTATTATATATATATATATATATAAACTGACCAGAGGAGCAAACAGTATTCTAATGGTGCACGTATATATTAATAACAGCCAGCAATACAAATATAATACATGCGTGAGGCTTTCAAACATGCAGAAGCTTGAATACATATATGTACATGTTCACTTTTTGGGAAAAAACTTACGCCCAGATACCAAAAAAAGGTTCACGCATGAGCAAATTAATATGTAGGCATTCCATATTCACAAACTCATATTTTTACATATTGTCATGTATATTGCGTGAATGAGAAGGAGAAGAAATATGCGTATTAACAGAACAGCGGAATTATATGGGGATATAAACAAATTATATCAGATTATTATTCACAAAGAATAAATCATACAGCCACAGGATCAACAGGCTCTGATGCCAATGTAGGGAAAAATATTAACTAAAAAGGAGATTAGGCGTACCTGGACGAATCCATGTTCGGATCCGCGTCAAAGCTCCAATACTCCGTACTTGTGCCCACACAATTATTAGACTACTAGAGTCTAATTGTGATTTGCACAGCAGATCACCAGAACCATAAAGATGGTAGGAGAGAAGAGAATTGCCAAAAAACTCATTGGCGGGGTGAATTGCAATTGAGGAGGCACACCCTATTTATAGTGGTTTATGGAGGCAATTAATTAGGAAACGTGTGCACTCCTTCTTGCCCTCCAAGACAGCAATTGATTGTTCCTCAATTAATTCCATAATCTACAATTAATGCTAATTTTTATTCTTATTTGATTAAGTTACTTATTTCCTAATCAAATAGTCCGGCCCATCAAGGGCGGATTTGGACCCAAAGTCCAACATATATATATATATATATATATATATATTAGATTCGTTAAGATATCTACAATTCCCAATTATCATTCTCACGGCATAAACCAATATAATAGATCCTCTTCAAACTTACAATTTCTCTCCAAGTAGGAATGCCACGCTGCTTAGCTCACTCAGACATCTTTGGTGCGACTGGAACCTCCTGCAGCAAGGGCTGCTTTTAAAATCCAAAGTATAATGTGTTACTAAAAATATCAGATACTTTGATATTAAAATAAACAGCAACAATAATCTTACTCCTTATTACATTGATGCCAGCCTCAAGGGTGGACTTAGACTTAAATCCAAAAAAAAAAAAAAAGAATATATGTTAAAAATCAAAAAGATTTGCAAATTGAAGCACTGCTTCTTCAAAGAAAAATCCTTTTATGACCCTCAAAATCTATCAAAATTCATTTTGTAAAAGGTCTATTTGGGTCACCAATAAAGATTTATTTAATTAGTAAGGAGTTGACTTATAATCCATAAGATCATGAGTTTAAATTCCATTGCTTAAATTATAAAAAAATAACTAAATATTGACCCAATAGATAAATAAATAAATAAATAATTTCAAAAAAAATTAATATTTAATTAAATTTAAAGAAATTTATTTAGATATTAATTATCGTCTTATGATACCAAAAACATATCATCTGAAATTTTTAAATATTAAATAGAAATAAATTCTTTTATATGGTAAAAGAATTTTCATCATCAATCCCCAAAGCCCAGATCACCCAAAACAAAAAATCAAACGTAAAAAGTAGGTTGACACATATAAAAACTATGGAAAGAAGCAATCAGATAAAACCCAGTTTTTCTAAAACCAAAGACACTAATAATATACAAACGAATATTATACAGGGGTGAGTGTGAAAGCATGGAGGTTTTGAGAAGAGAACACGAAAATACCAAAATATAATAAGGCGAGATAAAGTGAAAGAAAATACTTCTTCCGGTCCTAATTATAAGATAAAGTTGATTTTTTTAAAGAAATTAAGGAAGTCAATTAAATTACTTTAGAGTGTTTATATTTTTAGTATCCTTAGATTATATATTAGTTTATTAGTCAAATTAATTAGTTTAGAGAAAAAAATAAAAATATAAATACTCTAAAGTAATTTAATTGGCTTCCTTAATTTCTCCAAAAAAATCAAATTTATCTTATAATTAAGATCGGAGGGAGTATATGGTACCTATTAGTACTTACGTTAAAACTTGCTTGTATAGAGAGGACACAGAGTTCCCATTTAGCACCCAATTTTTTATTATTGTGACGAGATCTTAGTTATTTAAATTTAATATGAACATCTAAGTTTAAAATTTTTAATTTATGATATTTTGAATGATAAATTTATTTTTATACAAAGTAATAATTATAATATTATTTTTATTTTTATTTTACATATATTAAAATAAAAAATTATTGATAAAAAATAAAAATTTATTTAAAATATAAAAATTAAATTAAATCAAATTTAGATAATCTAAAATCAACCTAATGATGTAAACAGGTGATCAATACACATTGCTCATGAAAATGACGAGCACAAAATGTGCTCCCAAAAAAAAGGTTTTTGCCATTGATGAAGGTAGGTTTTCCACAAACTCCTCAGATGTGCACCGTGCTAAAACCAAAGCTACACATCAAAAAATCTTGATCATTATATATCACTGCCATATAATTATATCTGCCTCTTTTTTTTTTTGCCCGAAACATTACCGCATAGTTACAATCACCAATATCTTTATCAATATTTAATATTAATATATATATATATATAGACGTAACAAAATTAAAAAATAAAAATAGTAATATGAAAATTAAATTGAATCTTCTCAGTTTCACAAAATTTTAAAAAATAATTTTTAAAAGATATATAACCCTCCCTATTGGCCTATTTTGTGGAGTAAGGCGTAGTGTTGTTATAATCCAATATTAACATGATTAAAAATATTCATAAAAATTCAAAAATTTTGCTTCCAATTAAAAACTGTATTAAAATAAATTTTATTTATTGATTTACTCTCACTGTACTAAATCTCTTATTTGTTTGAATGTATTGTTGATTTTATAATTTCCAACAAAAACTTACAACAAAATTAATTATGTTCAGTTTGAAAATTTCTAAATTATAGGGACTTAATTGAAAATTAGTTCGGACTATTAGTGCTGATTAAATTGATTTTTCCAATATAAAAACTTACAAATGACTTTCTCATTGGTCTTATCATATCGTCTTCAGCATCCAGAAGTGTATCCCAAAAAAGTTTTTCCAGCGCTTCATCACCATCAAGTTTTTCTTTTCTCTCCTGAATTGGGTAAATTTAGAATATGTGTAAAATCTTTTAATATAAGATATATTCAGGGAGTTGATTTTAATTTCAGTCGATCTTTTAATGACAGAAATTCATGTGCGATGGCCGAATCGTTGAGTGGCATATGTTCTTGCACATCTGAGTTTTCTGGGTTACCATTGCTCTGTTCATCGTGAGAATCCTTCCCTCGATCAAGTTCGTTGTGCTGTCGGATCAGAGGTGTGGAATCAGGTTATTGGGTCTTTGGGGTTGCTGGGTCAGATCAGGTGGACGTTCAAGATTGCATCCTAGTTCTTGATTATCCGAACTATCCTGGACCGTCCGATCATTTACCTTTTGATTGAGCTTGAATTGCAGACAAAATCTTTGGGCCTTTTCTTGTTTATCTTGTCCAATTACACGGTGGTGATGGACTCTTTTTAACCCAACGTGTGCTCTGATGCCATATTGGATGACAATATTTCCACTGAATAACCCCGTAGCCGAAGCTACTTTGTTGTATCATGCTATTTTGTTGTATTTTTCATAATCTGTAGTGAAATGTCATCAACTGGACAACAGAGATCTACCTCTATATTTATACACATAAATGAATAGTAGGCCGTCTATATGCAATTAACTCAGGCCCAATACACCTAATCCAACATATCCTATTAGACATACTCTAATGCTTTCTCTCCTAAATTGGGTAAATTTAGTAATTAGAATATGAGCAAAACCTCTTAATATAAGACATATTTGAGGAGTTGATCTTAGTCCTACATATAAGGTATATATAGTTTTTATATTTATTAATATTTACCTAATTTACTCATATTGATGCTCCCTTAAGAAAGAAAGTGATGAGAAAATTAAGGAAGATGACTAAGGTATTTTAAAAAATATATGTCACGTTAACTAACTCAATAAATTTTCTTAATATAATTAAATTAAATAAATATGTCTTATATTTAAGACCCCAAGAATACATCATTTTTAAGTAGTAGTAGCATTCGTGGTGGTGGTCATCATGATCATCTACCCCAAGTTGAGAGCTTAAGTCAACCTGATTGTTCGTGGAGGTCTATGTGCAAGTGTGATGACCACTGTAGGTGATATGGTAGATGAAAGGCTCCTTGTCATCTTTCTGCACGTATTTCCTCCCTAGACAACCTTCATTATTTTTATTTTTGTGGGTTCATTTGAAATATTCTCTGCGCATAGACCACATGTAGTACAAGTCAAAAGACGCATATATATATATATATATAAAATTGGCATCTGTTACACTACAGGCTTGTATGCAATGCAAGTGTGAAGTCCGGTATAAATGATAAGGTAATGCTTCTCGTCAATAAAAAGCACTTGTTTGATTTGCTTGACAACCCTGATCATGCATCTGAAATTTGATCTACCTTAAAAAAGATGCTGTGAAGTAAATTATGATTCATGGATAACTGAAATCAGCAGTACCTTGGAAATTTGGCATTGAGAATTTCTTTCTGGCCATATTTTCTCCATGAGCGCTCATCTTCAACAGGCTCAGATATCCTTGTCCATGTTTAAATGCTTTTGGCCCTTAAGTTTTCATAAAATGTTTCCTATACATAGTATATCAAGATGATGACAGGGGAAAAACGTCATCCAAAAAAATTTGTAAAAAAAGTTTTTTTTTTTTTTTTTTGTTTTATAAAAACTTAACACAACTTTTAGAATAGTCTTATTACTAGCTAAGGGCACAAGGCTATTGGATAGGGACTAAAGGGTGTCAGCTGCCCCTCTCATATGTGTCCTCAATTGTGCCTCCTTTTTTGGAAACGTCGTAAATGTTTTTTTTTATACTTCTTTTCACCATTAGATTCTGTATAAAACAAGTGACATTTTAATATCTTATTGACAAAAAACGGTGTTGTTTTCAATTTTTTATAATTTTTTAAAGATTCAATACTCTAAATTAAAAAAAAAAACTGCACCATTTTTTTAAAATAATCTTTAAAAAATCATAAAATTTAAAAGGAAAACATGGCTTTTTACTCATGAAATATAAAAATGTCACTTGTTTTATTTATAATTTAATAATAAAAAGCACAGAAAACATTTAGAAAGTATCTAAAAATGAAGCGCGGCTGGGGCTGCATACAGCAGCAAGGGGCAGCTGACAGCCCCAGCCCATTGGATAGTCTTCTTATTTTTCTTCATCTAAATATCAAAGAATGGCATGATCAATTATGGATTATTTCTCACGGACAATATGTTAGGTTTGGTATGACTATTAGCATCAAGTAATATTTAGTTGGATTAGTTTTGGTCCAACAAAAATATATGGATTTGGAAACCAATCTAATAGTTAAAGCATAGAATTTTCAGCAAAGGCAAATAATAAAGATTAATTTTAAAATATTTTTTAATTTTTAATTCAACTGCGGCCTAGGCATTATTTCTTTTGGTATGAACGTTGGCTGGGGTAACGACAAACAATTAATTAATACTCCTAAAGAATAAGTTGTAGGGAAAATCCCTTAAAAATACCACCGAATTAGTTAAATCCTGATTCAGTGTTGCGAAATTGCGAAATCCCGTTTCAGTGCTGTGTCAGTACGGATGAACAGTGTGGGTAAGCAAAAAGATGATTTTGCCCTTCAGCTCTTTCTCTCGTCACTTCAGAATAACAAGAAGAGAATCTTAATTAACAACTCCTGATTCTTGATTAACAACTCTGCTTTATTCTTTTACATATTCGTATCTCAAAAATATAATGTTGTTAATGTAAAATACGGTGTTGTTAATAAAGAAAAATATGTTGTTATTGGCCTTGAAACTTAAACTACGAAGTTATGAAACAAGAAATGAGAGTTGTTAATGTAGAATATGGTGTTGTTAATAACAAGACTGGTGTTGTTATTGTGAAAGTAAAAAGAAGAAACGAGAGTTGTTAATCAAGAAGTAAGATTTGTTAATTAAGAGTCTCTTGTTGTTATTCTGAAATGGCGAGAGGAAGGGCTGAAGGGAAAAATCATCTTTTCGCATACCCACACTATTCATCCATACTGACACAGCACTGAATCAGGATTTCGTAATTTCACAGTACTGAATCAGGATTTAGCTAATTTGGTGGTTTTTTAAGGGATTTTCCCTAAGTTGTACTACGTATTAAGAAACTATAATAAAGCTGGTGGTACGAAATTCATCAGATTCAATATATCGTCAAATTCAGAAACTACTGTGCGCGAGACCGGGCTCAAGTTGAGAGCCAAGTTGGCAAGCTTGCTTTTTGCTGAATTCATTCCCAAGCCTTTTACACAAATTGAAGCGTGACATGCCTCTGGTTCCTAAAATCAACCTTCAGCTTTTGAAGTCGCAACCATGGACCCTGCCCTGATCTGCCATCTATATTTCTATCTTCCTCTGCCTTCTTGGCAATGGAGAAGCTAATGAAACGAGATGGTGATTTCACTGAGAGTTGAATAAGTTGCTAACTTGCAGCTGGTTTTAACATCGCAAATCTGTCAGCTCTTTCCTATTTTTCAATGGCTTTTCTATGAGATGTTTCGTATTTCTATTTCAGTGAATTAGGGAATGAATAGACTTTCATGCTCGTACGGTCCTCAATTCACATCCACCTTCCATTCAAAACAAATGGAAAGATGATACATCCAAGAGAGTATACAACAGCTTTGCAAGGTTCACAAAAGATTGGTTTTTCAGACAAGTATCATAACAAATGTCACCATCATGAGAATTTAAAAATATATATAAGACGACAATATACTATGCTCAACATCCGGTGTCGTCAAGAAGAGAGTCGTCAAATTGGTCATATGTGGAACTTTAAACTGCTGGATGACTAAGAAAAAGCCATTTCAATTTGTGCCAACACCGTGGTCATAAGTTTCATTGGCTGAAGGTTCAAGATCTGACTTGACATTCAGCTTTATACTGTAAAGTATAGTAGGATTTGTAACAGGGGAGGCTTCTGTGCAAGTGTCGCTTCTCCTGCAAGTGATTAATACAGTTAAGCTTGCAAATACACACAAGTTTTTGTATAATAAATAAACAGAGGTACGAGGAATACAATCATGCATCTACACCTGTTGCTTCTGTTAGCAATTTGCTTTCGATCTGTGATGATACTCAAGCTAGAAGGCCGCCGACATGCCGTAGATTTTAGCGCTGCCACAGAACCAAGGGAAAACATTATGCTGTAGATGTAAATTATTCCTCTTATTAAAGGAAGAAAAAGAGGTTATGATATTAAAATTATAAATAGATATAGATTACTTGGATGATTGATAACATGATCATCATCTACCCGGGATCAAGTGCTTAAGTCGACTTGATTGTGCGTGGAGGAATTTGGTACAATGGAGGTCTGTGTGCAAGTGTGATGACCATAGTAGGTGATACGGTAGATGAAAGGTTTCTTGTTAGTTTCTCCATTGTATAATGAACCTCCAAAACTTCATTCTTTCGCAGTTGCATGTAGAAAATTGTCATGAGGTTATCTATAGAAAAATTCAGTTTATTTGTGTGTGTGTTGGCAAATTTTGAAGATCAAGGGGTTATGTATTCATGACCTAAAGTTTAGAAAGATTATATTCAATTCAGTCAAGTTGGTTAGGCTCTTAATCAGACTAGAGACTGAATCAATTTTTACACAGTTTGCCATCGAAGTATTTGACTTTGCTTATTGTTTTCCCCCTTGATTTTAGGTTCTCAAATTGAATAGTCAATCCTTGAAACATATTTGAGCTTGATGTTTTTCCTGCAGAGTCTCATGGCCTTGATGTGTGTCTCGAAGGATGCTACCTGAGCAAGCAGGAATGTTTTATAATCATCATCGATGTGAAGTTATTGTTCCTATTTAATTTGAATTCAACTACCACATGCGATTAAATAGAAGGCACAACTACCAGAGGATTTCTTGAATCCATGCTGTCAGAGAGCATGCGTGGAATCTGTACTTTGGGTAATGCCCCTGACGAGAATAGCTGCCGATGCATTCGGTGTGGTGACCATTTGTCTCGTAGCGATCTTGACTCTTCTTGGTTTTCTGTGCATTGTGTACTCATTTTACTTCCGCTCTCGAATTCATCATCAACGTTTTGTTCAACTCAGTTATTTTAGTGGTCCTTGGATAATCAGAGTTGCATTCATCCTATTTGCAATTTGGTGGGGACTTGGAGAGATCATTCGGCTAACTTATTTAAGGCGTGTCCTTCACCTAAAATGGCACGAAACTTTTTGCAAATGTTACATTGTATCAAACCTGGGGTTTGCAGAACCATGCCTCTTCCTTACCCTTGTGTTTCTCCTTCGTGCACCTTTACAGAAGTTGGAGACTGGCATTATGAGCCGAAAATGGAATTGGAATACAGCGGGATGTATTCTTCTTTACTGCCTCCCGTTGTTTATTCTTCAGCTCATTGTTGTTTTGATTGGACCTCAGTTAGACAAGAATAAGGGATATGGAAAAAAGTTGCCTCATATTTTTACTAGGACGGCTGCTACATCTTCAAAGACATGGGACCATGATATTGCCCTCTGTACTTACCCTTTACTCAGTACTATTCTTCTCGGCCTTTTTGCCGTTATCCTGACTTCCTACCTTTTCTGGCTTGGAAGAAGGATTTTGAAACTAGTTATCAACAAGGGTTTGCAGAAGAGGGTCTATACATTAATATTCTCAGTTTCAGGTTTCCTTCCATTAAGGGTTCTTTTCCTTGGTTTATCCGTTTTGTCTGGACCTGAGCAAGTTGCTTTTGAAGTTCTTGCTTTCTTGGCTTTTCTTGCTTTCTTGGGGTTTGTATATGCATGCTTGTATATCGTCCAGTTGCAGATTGTTTAGCACTTGGGAATCTACAAGATCTAGAGGCTAGGAGGTTTATTGATGATCATAATGATTTTATGTCTCTCATTGCTAACCAGAGTCATCTGGAAGATTATGTCCAAGAAAATGTTGGGTCTAGTCCTGGTAGATGTTCTGATACTTCAACAAAGCGGGGTTCGATTTCCTTCAGGACAATGGAAAACGCTGGGTCATCAACAGGGGCATTTGTTGAGCTGAGCCGTTTCTCTCCCAGCAGAAATGCACATGGTCCAGGATCTCCATCGCTTCAAGGTTGGCCTATGCGACCCCCAACTCAAGTTACTGGACCATAGAAGCAGAGGCTAGAAACTGATTTCTTGAGTGAATGTCTTCAATTTTGTGGAAAAGTTAAACTGATTGTAAAGGCTTTAGCTTCAATAAGGCTTTTATTCTTGTTTTGTTCCTAATTTTAGCTTATAATTGTTTTTTTTTCTATGGAATTTACTGTGAGTACTCCTTTCAAATACCCTGGTGCCATCTATAATTTTTTTTCCTGGCTCGTAATTTTGTATTTACAATGTTTGAAATACTTTTAATGTAGTGGTGTATTCACCTGAGTTGGAATCTAACCACCTATGGACTATGGGTGTCTATACTCGATAAATCTGTGGATGAAAGTTGATTGGTATGTGTTTGGGTGAGAGATGTTCCTGTTTTCTTTTACTTGGTATGTGTTTGGTCTACCGAGAGCTTTTTGTTGGATTTCATTGTTGTAAAAATCAGGAGTATTAAGTGCAAATATGTAAGAAAAGCGACTCTTTTGACATTGTCGTTAACTTGGCTTATTAGACATAAATTTCTTGGGCTTTCGGACACTGAATATTTTATTTTGGACACTCGGCTTATTACCTTGAAATTCTGGATCCTACGGGCTGTTGGGTATGAGGGATTGATTAGGGAGGGAAGGAAATTTTTTAGGGAGAATTTCTTAAAAAGAATTTGAAAATTGTAAAATTTCAAATGTTTTTTACTAAAAGTTGATTTTGAAGTTGTTGGAAGTTGATAAGTAATTTTCAACTTATTTTTTGGAAAACACTTGATTTAGAATTTTATGATTTTAAAGTTCTTTTTCTAGAATATTTTCAAATTTTTATGGGGTGGATTTTAGAAATTAAAGAAATGGAGTTATTAAATTTTAATAAAGAGGAGAATGGAAATGTAAGATAAAAGGGTTAAAAAGAAATACTTCAAACTTTTAACTTCATTTGTCTAATTTTTTGAAATCTATCTCAAACTTTTAACCTTAAGTGAAGGACCGCCTCACATCATACATGCTCTTTTGGTTTTGCTGCAACATCTGAAAGAATAGCTTATCAAAGGGGGTTAGGCAATTTAAAATTTTTGCATCGGCTCCAAGTAGTCAACAAATTAATAAAACCATAATTAAAGACAAAGCAAATGATGGATCTGAGAAGAGAGTGAAGGGGTAACAACTTAGGAACTAGAATCGTATGAAAGGTAATTCTTTTTGGTGATATGTTGCTATGCTAGCAGAAAATTTTTAATTTTTCGAAACACATCAAGACCTATTTATGATTATGTGGGTGAAATAAATCCAAATATATAATTTCCATGGTCTACATTTTTCACATAATATAAGAACACTATCACGTCGCACACCTCAAATTTTGTGATAAAAAAAGGAAGGAACAGATACTCGAAATAGACCTCCTGAAAACATTCCAAGCCGAAAGTCATTTAGTTGCTCCAGAACTCAATCGACAAAAAGAAAATTGCAAAGTAATCAATCTACGCTCTCAATCAAATTGATCTATAACTTCTCACGCAGCAAAGTAATCACACTCAATTGTACAATAGGACAGACCGAAATCTAGCATCTGAAGGATGCAGGTAAGTTTTTACTGTATAAATACAGAACCAAGTGTAAAACAAGATATAATGTGGATGAACTGATGACATGAATTAACTATTCTCAAAAGTAAGTTCAATCATCAACTTCAGCTTTAATTTCTTTCAGCAGCTCGTCCTTGTAATCCTCAAAAGTTCCATCAAAGAATTTGACGGTACCATCCTCAACTACCCATATTTGACTCCTCTCTTCATCCTCACACACACGTGATATCAATCTAGAATCATGACTAACAAGAACAACTCCACCAGTGGATTCATCCAATGCATCAGCTAATGCGTCAATACTTTGCATATCCAGATGATTAGTTGGTTCATCCAATAGCAAAATGTGGGGCTTTGACATGGATATCGACGTGAACACCACCTGAGCTTTCTGCCCTCCCGATAGCTTGACAATAGGGGTAAGATGATTATGGCTAGGCAATACAAACTTGCCGAGTTTCTCTCGGACAGCTTCTTGCTTAATGAATCCTTCCTGATCTGGATGGAGACGAAGAAGATACTGAACAGGTGTTTCATCCATGGTTAGAAGGTCCACAAAGTGCTGGGAATATCTTCCAATCCTCAATTTCTGACTTCTTCGAACTTCACCCTCAGTTGGAGTCAAGTCACCAGCAAGAAGATTCAGCAGTGTCGATTTCCCAGCTCCGTTAGGGCCAACAATGGCCACACGAGTCCCCATATCAATGCCAACATCAACATTTGAAAGTCTGAAATCCGGTCGATTTGGATAGCTGAAGCTCACTTCAATAAGCTGCAGCAGAGGAGGTGTTAGTTCAGTAGGTTCAGGGAAGTGAAACTCAACACTGTAATCCCTCCACTTTTGTGGAACCTCTGCTGGGGCTTCATCCTCATCAACCTTGCCCTTGCCCTTGCTTTTCAGAAGCAGCAAACTTAGCTCGATCCTTCACCTTTTCCTGCTGAACCTGATTTCCGCTTCTTTTGGCTGCTTTCATTTGCTTATCATAAATCTCAAACTTTTTATTCATCTCTTTGCGTCGCTGCCTATAACCACTTTCAAAATCATCAAAATTTCCACGGTATATATGAAGTTTCATATCATGCAGATGAATAATCTCATTGCAAACTGTATTTTGGAAATCCCTATCATGTGAGACTACCACCAAAGCCTTCTTCCAACAGCACAAGTACTCCTCCATCCAGAGAACAGCTCTCAGATCAAGATGATTTGTTGGTTCATCAAGCAATAACAGAGTTGGCTGAACAAAAAGTGCTCTGGCTAAAGAAATTCTCATCCTCCAACCCCTGCTAAATGATTTTGTAGCACGGCCCTGCATATCCTTTGTAAAACCTAATCCTGCTAGAATCTTTGATGCTTGAGCTTCAGCTGCGTCAGATCCCATCAGCTGTAACTTGTCATACAGCTCAGCAAGCTTCTCTCCTGCATCATCTTCATAACCATCATCCTTGTCTCCACTTTCTTCAAGAGAATTTGCATTTTGAAGAAGAGCCACTTCTTGTCGGGTTTTACCAAGCTCTTCATTAGCTGAAACAACAGCTTCAAGTGCTGTTTTATCATCACCAACAACCTCCTGTTCAACCAGAAGTACATCAATATTCTTCGGCACCGAAATCTTCCTCCAGGCAAGGAGCTTCAACAGTGTGGACTTACCCTTTCCGTTGGGCCCAACCAAACCATACCTCTTCCCATGAGATATCTTTACTGATGCATTCTTAAGGAGTTCTTTACCCCGAGCTGACACACACAATTTTTCTATTGTCACATCTTTCACATTGGCATCGGCATCGGCATCATTTTCTCCATCAAGCACTGAAGTCCGGCTTCCGATGACCACAGTGAAAGCATCACGGTCATCCTTCAGTGCTTCCTGCTTAGTCAACTCTGCAGCATAGGCAGCAAGAAGATCCTTCTTTTCCCGCTTTTTTAACTCTGTCACTGATAGCCACATCAAGAGGCTTTAAGTCAGGCTTTTGCTGCTGAGTGGACCGCTTAGGCACACTAGTTTGTTCTTGCTCCTCTTCCATGACTTCTTCATCTTCATCATCTGAGGGAAGAAGATCAATACCATCACTATACGTAGAAACTTTTGGAGCAGATTTTGCCTTGGGCTTACTGGATGAAGAAGATACTTTTTTGGGTTTATCGGGTTTTTCATCCATACTGGCAAGCATGGCAAAGACAAAGAACTTTTCCTTCTTAGCCTTTGTGGCAGGGCCAGCTTCCTCTGACTTTTTCCTTCCCATTGCAAAAAAACCCTGATACAAGGAAGAAGACTACAAATAAGTTTATGTAAAAATTCTCAACTACATTACTGCCAAAGAAGAAAATAGGAATTCACAATCACATTAAGTTATCCAAAACACTCAACCCCCATTGAAAGATCGCAGCAGAAAATTGTTAAAGATCATTTTTGCTGTTCCTTTAAAATGTAGCTTATGCATTGTATATGTCAAAAAAGGAAAGATATGATCATGATGTCAAGAAACTGAACTAGTCAAATAAAAAGATAAGATTAAAATGAAATTTCAACTAAAAAAGGTGTTACTAATATGGTCAGGATATTCACAAAGCATGATATGAAAAATGACTTTTAAAAAATCAAGGGACTATCATAAGAATTGCTTTATAGTTCTTCAATAATTTTTCCAAATTAATAACATGAACCATTCAACTTAGAATATACTTCTCATATTTGGCCATCCATGAACCAAATGTTAAAAGTCAAAGGAACCATGTGGTAGCACAATTTTCACTCTATCACAGCTTACCAAAATAAAACCATATAATGAACATAATATGAAGGTAAATGAAAGAAACAATACTTATTAGGAGTTAAATATGCATCATAAATAACCACAGTAAAATTAGGACCATCCAAGTGCTGGTTTCAAGACATGTAGAGAATACAGATTCTAATAAAGATGAAAATTACAAAGGAATAGGAGAATTTTAATGATTTTTCATAGCTTCAATTCATTCAGGATTGGACACAGTTGAGATAGCTTTACATAAATAGACCACGATTTGGCTTAAATCAGGAGAGCTTCCCAGTTCCCTGAACCAAACCAGACTCACCAGAAGGTCGGTTTTGGTTGGCTCAGTTTCGGCATTTTATATTGCAGAAAAAACAAGGCCAACTAGGCAACTACTAACCTCACGTAAACAAGTAAAAATTGCAGGGAAGGTTTCAACGAGTCCCAACCTAATAAAGTAGAGAAAATAATACAAGTTTGACTAGAGATTTCGACAAGAACAAACCCTATAGGTCAGCGAAATCACGAAGAGCATATAGTTTAGATTTTAGAAGAGGAAGAAACAATAACCCGACGTGAGAAATCTATAGATCTATTACTAACCGTTGATGATGTCCAAGATGTTCTTTGGCCGGCGTTCATTGGTTGTCCAGCTTCCTCTTTAGCAGGATGGATGCTTAGAAAGGCGTAAGGATGTGTTTAGGAAAGAAACCGACTTCGTCACGAATCCGATCTGGGTACGGAACGGACGAACGTTTTTTTTTTTTGCCAAAACGGACGAACGTTTTAGATTTGCAATTTTATAAAATTATTATTAAAATATTAAATTATAAAAAATAACTAAATAATTTTTTTGCAAAATTAATATTTAATAAAATTAAATTTCATGAAATTTATTTAGATATTAATATAATAATTAAACTAACAAAAAGCAAAAATTCCAGAAAAGTACTTCTAAAATTTAAGACCCCAAGTGTAATTTCCAATTCCTAATAAAGTGTAGTCAGTATATGGTAGGAAATAAAATTGATTTAAGATTTTAATATTTTAAAGGTATTATCTGAAATTTGCCCATGACAACCAAAAAAATATAGAATACAAATAAATTCTTTCATAGTATAAAAAAATTTCATCATCGTCCCTCAATGTCCTGATCACCAAAAACCAAAATCAAACAAAAAAATAGGGAGAAGGGTATCTCCGTTGATTTCTCTATTCATTTACTCTCCATTAAGTGTATTTATCATTAGATCAACTTTTAATGGTTGAGACTCATTATAGTAGATTTTTATTATAATAATATTCTTTACATATTATTAAACCTCAACCGTTGAAATTTGATCTAATGGTAATGATAGATACACTCAATAAATGGGAAGAGAAATCAATGGAGGACAAAAAAAAAACACATTCATACATCAGAAGTATGGAAAGAAGCTATCAGAGATAAAAGTCCAGATTCCAAACTCGAAGCCACTAACACATACGAGGATGAATGTAAAAGCATGGGGGTTTCGGGAAGAGAACATGAAAATACCAAAATATAATCAGGAGAGAGAGAGAGAGTGAAAGAAAATATGAGGTTCCTGGTAGTAGTATATATACGTTCAAGCTTGGTTGTATTGCGACTTGGAAAGGACATGAAGAGAGAGCGGAAGATGGAGACTCTGTTTTGTTGAGGGAGTTGCCAGAGACGGAGGAAGTTGAGACCTGTCGTAATGCTTTATCCTGAGTGATAGGTTTTTTTTATGATTGCAATGATGTTGGTCACGCCTCTTTTCCGTGGAAGCTAATTAGCTAGGCTCAGTTGCGGCAAGGAGAGGCCGACGGAGTTCTTTCACTCATTCTCTCTCTACCAAGATGATGATTAATATTGGTGGACATCTTTCTCTCCTATTGATTTTTTTTTTTAAAATTACGTCATTTATCCACATCATCAAGCCAAATCAATATAATTAACAGTGTAAGTGCCACATCATCATATACAATTTACTTTTTTAAAAAAATTAATAGGCTAAATTATACAGAACCCCCCTAAACTTTGTATCAGTTACATATAACCCCTGACATTTTAAAGTTTAAATTTAATCCCCGACCTTTTATTTTTTAACTATTAACCCCTGCTATTAAATGACCATTATCTTTCTAATAATAAAAAGAAGAATGAGTTAAAAAGATCCACTAAAAAAAGAATGAGATGAAAAAAGAAGAAGCAAAAAAAATAGCAAGACATATTAGTAAAATCATCTAATTCATAAATCTCTAATAAGTCCTCCTGGCCTAATTAGAGATTTAATAAAAGTGCAGGCTTGAATATAGATTTATGCATGTCAAATGGATTTAAATGAGATTTTTCCAATATAATAACCATAAAAGGCACTTATTTATATTTTCTTAACAGAAAAGGCACTTATTTATATTAAAAATTATGGTTTCAATACAAATTTTGGCCGACATCAACAAATCTTTTTTTCTATAAATAAAATATCAACAAATTTTCTCACAATCATATTTTTATTTGCAAGACATGAAAGTCCCTTTGGGCGGTGCTGCAGTTTTCATAAAGAACACAACTAAGTAAATATTTGCTTAAACATAAGTTTATTAAATTCTATTTTATATCATAATAAGAAATGAATAAAAGTACTTCATCCGATCTTAAATATAAAACCTAGTTGACTTTTTTTTGGAGAGATTAAGAAAGATAAATAAATTAGCTAATCATAGTACATGTTGCATATCATTCGATTATATATTAGTTTATAAGTCATACAAATCAGTTTAAAGAAAAAAAGATAAATATACATATTCTAAAATAATTTATTTAGCTTCCTTAATCTCTATTAAAAAAAGTTAACTAGATCTTATATTTAGAACTGGAGGTAGTATATATCAAGGAAAAAATCAATAATAAAATTTTTTCGAACATGATCATTTCCTTATTGAGAGTGTGTCCTGCTTGTGATTTATTTGGAGAAGTCAAATCTTGAGACTTAGAGACAAGCTCTTCTCAAGCATATTAGGTTAGATGAGACATATTTTCTATGCAGGATGGAAACAAGCTAGGCTTGTTTAATAATAGTAGCAGATTCAGACCTGTTGGAAGGTTTGTTTCCTTTAAGAGGTCAGGTTCAGACCTGTTGACAAGCCTGTTAAGCTTGTCAGGCTGGTTTGAGCCTGTTATGGATATACAATATTAAAAAATATTGTGAAAAAAATAAGTATTAAATGTAGCATCCTAATTTTATTTTTATATGATTTAATTGTCATTATGTAATAATTATTTCATGATAAAGAGATTTTATCATTTAATTA
Organism: Inga oerstediana; assembly: GCA_963210345.1. Classification (NCBI taxonomy): domain Eukaryota; kingdom Viridiplantae; phylum Streptophyta; class Magnoliopsida; order Fabales; family Fabaceae; genus Inga; species Inga oerstediana. The sequence goes on from OY723400.1 coordinate 84,203,893, forward strand.
GTTGGGTAACAAGAATTTACCTAAAATATGATTTATTAAAGTAAAAGAAAGTATTAAAAAGATATTAGAAATAAAAAATATAAAATAAGAGAATTTTAATAAAACGGCAAAAGATTAAAAAAAATAAAAGAAAATGAGTTGAAAATAAAAAGAAAAGATATAGGAGAAAATATTGAAAATGAAAAAAAAAATATAATAAAAAAGTAAATATTATAAAATAAAAAAAATGTAGGCTTGTTAACAGACTTCAGGCCAGACCTTTGTACAAGCTAGGCTTAGGCCTGAAAAAAGCCTATAACATGCCACAGGCCAAGCTCAGATCTACTTGTTACAAAACAGGTTTGATCTGTTAATCATAAAGTCTGGAGTGTTTCCACTCCTAATGCCATACCAACTCTAATATTTAAAGCAATAAATATGGTGTTCTTATTTTTTTTAATATTATCATCCGGAATCCGATGTTCTTATTTTATTTAATATTAGAATTATAAATATTTTATATAAATATTTTTTTAGTTAAGCAAATATTAATTAAAACATTTTGGTTATATTGTTTTGATATAAAAGATATTAACTACACTAGCCAAGTGAATTCAAGCAGGCAACAAAGAAAACATATATGATTCATCTCTGAACAAGATAGTTTTGAAACGTTTTAAAGTGAATGATTCCATCATTGCATATTTAGATCAATGATTAAACAAAATCATAGAGTTGGGGGAAAATATCCGTTGTGAACAGTACGCTCGTTTCATCTGAGATGCGATTCTGAGTGAACAGGGCGCTCGTTTTCTCTGGTTCCGGTCCGTTTCTGCTTGATCGGGGTGGCTACTCTTCGATCTGTGTCTGCCGACGTAAACGTTGCTGAAGGTGAATCTGAGTGTGCGATGCCGATCTGTGATTCCGTTGTTTCGTTTCTGATTTTCCGGTGATCTGTTTTGCTCACTGCTGTTGTGTGCTTCGGTCGGCCTACTGATATTAGCTGTCGAGCTGCTTTCTTCCATAGTTGCCCAGGTTTGGTTTCCTTGCTTCCGGTGATCGGTTTCTGTTTTTCGTTTGAACTGATATTCCCGTCGCTATTCTGTTCTGGTTCTGTGGATTTGGACGTCTGGTTTAGTTGCCTTGCTTTTCTTCCATCGTTTATGTAGTGTTGATTATTCTGGGAATCTGGAAGTTTATGTAGTTCTGTTGCTCTGTTGGTTTGCTGTTATTCTGGCATTTTCTATAATTCGTTTGATCTGTGGTTCTGTGGTTCTGGATTTGAAAAGGATAAAGGAGGAATTTGCTGTTGTGTTCTCTCGCCGCAGCCTCCGTTTTGACGGCTTGGGGCTGCGGCTGGGGAAAGTGTCAGTGGTCTATTGCATTTTAAGTTAAGTTCCTTTAATCAGAATTCAAATGATGAGTGAAAGGGAGAGAGATCGGAGCCGTGAGAGAATGAATTCAGCTCCAAGAGTAGATAAGATTGAGGTCTTGGAGCGTAATACGAAGAAAATTCGGGATGATGATGTAGAATTCACAAATAAACAATCTTTAGCCCCACGGGTAGAGGATTGGATGAGTGATGATATTATTGGAGAGGAAACCATTACACCAGAGTTGCCTAAAAGGTCATATAAAGATGCATGCACCGAGGATCAGACATTAAATGATGCTTCAGATGAAGAAGATGATTGGTGGAAAGGGGATGGTTGGAAATCAAGAATTGAGGTAGAAATGACGCAAAAGGGACCAAATATTATTGTGTCTTCTGAATTTAAGAAGAAGCTAGCACGGAAATGGTCGACATCGTTGATCGTTAGACTTCTTGGAAGGATGGTGCGGGAGGATCAACTGGGTCGTAAGCTACAACAACTGTGGGGACGTAGAGGGCAAGTCGAAACTATTGAGATAGGTTCCGGGTATTTTATGGTTCGTATGAGTAATAAGAAGGATTATGATTTTGCTTTGACAGGTGGCCCTTGGTTATACATGGATCATTATCTGGCTGTACAACCATGGAAATCAGAGTTCGATCCTGATGTTGGCGAGGTCGCAAAGATTGCAGCATGGGTAAGAATTCCTAAGTTTCCTGTTGATTTTTATGATAAAGGTATTTTATATGTAGTGGGTAACCAAATTGGACGGGTTTTGAAAGTGGATACAAATACTCTTCAGCAAACCAAAGGGCGTTTTGCTCGTATATGTGTTGAGATCGATTTAAATGCGCCTTTACTCCCGTCTTTGTTAATAAATGGGAAAGAAAAGAAGATTGTTTATGAGGGTTTGCATTTGATTTGCTTCTCATGTGGGCGATATGGTCATGATACTGAACATTGCCTTAATAATCAAACAAAGAACACGTCAAAGTCGTCATGTATGGCGAACCAGTCGGTTTCTACAGATACAACACCAGAGCATACCGATGGAATGTATGGTGAGTGGATGGTGGCGCCACGTAGGAGAAGGGGGCAATGGATCTCAAATGCAAGGAACAATAATAACGGGCGTGAGTCTAGGCGTGATTTACGTTCTCGAAATATGGGAGGAGGATCACGTTTTGATGCTCTTGCTGCTGAAGATATGGGAACTATTGATGGAGCAAAATTGATGCGTGCTTTTGTCGCTAAAGCAATCAATTAATAACTAGGACAACCTACTAATGCAATATAGTGGCAACCTAGGTCATTCTCCCAAGGAGCAATCTATGGGTTTTCTCTAGAATGGAATTTAGGTGATAAAAAATGCAATGGAATAAACCTAACCTAAAATGCAAGACTCCACTACCTAAATGCAAATTGTAAAAGACTCTAAAACCTATATGAGAATGAAACTAACCTAAATAATGAACATGCAATTTTTGGGGTTTTTCTTATGGGAGGGAAATTAAAATCCTAAGGAAAAGAAACAAACTAATATATAAGAAAATCAACAAAGGTTAGTTCAGTTATGATAGTGAAGGGGACAACTCAGGATTCACATGGATTTAGCTTTCTTAGCCATTTAATTTATTATACCAAAGGGATTGATGAAATATTGGAATTAATAAATTTAATCACCTAATTGAAACATGGGAAACCCTCAAGCTTAATAACACCTAATCCACTAGAAAACTCATAATGGAAAAAATGGTGGTTAATTAAATCCATTAAAAACCAATCACAATTGTTTAAGATAATTTTGGAAATTATGTTCACAATTGCCTAATTAAACAATTCGACAATTAATCACCTTAATTAAACAATTAAGAGATTAAACCCAAATCGACAATTAAATTAATAATGAAAACTCGATTAATAATCTAATTGACAATCAAAGGTTTGCAAACAAAAATCCCAATAATCATTTAAGAACAAAGCAAATCCAAAATATCAATTTAATCCAAATCAAGAATAAGTCTACAATCTAAAACTAGATTGTTCTCAATTATTACAACTCAAAATCATTTAAAACTAAATAATCTTAAGTCTTGAATCAAAGAGATAAAAGAAAGACACTCCCTTATAGTATTCAAGTGTAAGTTCCTAGGCTCTAGCTTCTCCATGTTCCTCCCAAATTATCTCCTAAAATAGCTTAAGCTGCCATGGCCCCCTTTCTTTCTCCACGCTCCAAGCAATGATTCATAGCCTTCAAAGTAATTTGTGTTGGTGGGTTAATTCCGTGGGACCCGTGGCTAAAGAAAAGGATAGGAATTGGGGGGGACTTTCTTTCTGTGTCTGTGCGTGTTTGTTCGAATGGAAAGAGAGTGGAATAGATTAATGGATATTGAACGTGGGGCCTTGAATAGAGAAGAGGATGGGAATTGAATAATTGATGATGAGTCTTCTTTGCAAGTGACGCCCAAGAACTTCCGGCGTCAATCCGTGTATCCCCTCCTCATCTGTGGCGGCTAGGTTAATTAAAAGGGAGGAGAAGAGAGCCTTTTGGGTATCAACTTGAGCCCATTAAAATCTAAGAAGCCCAAATAAAATTCAACCGTTGGATTCTATTTTAGCTTTCCAGAAAATTTCTGCACCGTAGGATCTTTCAATCTGCTTTTCCTTATCCTGTAAGATATAATAAAATCGTGATTTATCATATAATTGGAAATATTTTCCAATCACTATATAAATCAAGATATTAACAATTTAAGCCCAATAATCTCATAATTGATTCAGATTTATATTATTTCCCAAAATCGGCTAATTATCCAAATATTATCTAATAAATCCAAATTAGCCTAAAATAATCTCCAAAATAAATGAATAAGGTGGGATGAAATATATTAAAATTGTGATTTATCAATGGAGCTCATGATGACAGCATAAATCAAGAGAAGATTCGTGCTAATTCGAAAATAGGAGAGAGATCGCGTGTATCAAAGGTTAAATCTGGTCAATTATCTGAATCAAATAAAGGGAGTAAAGGGAATAATGGATCGGATATTTTAAATGTAGGAAGAAATGATAGAATTTCTGATGCTGTGAATAATGTTGGCCCCTTAAAAAAGGTTGAATAAACCACGTGGGATTCAGGCAGATAAAAAGAAGGGGATCGAAGAAGGAGCTTCCCAAGGATCTTATTTGTTGAATTCTCATCTGTCAAATCAAGAATCTGGACCGTCGAGTAGTTCGAGTGGGGAGGTGGGGTCAAAAATAAAAAAAAACTTCTTTACAAATGAATTCCATTTCCCCCACTATTCGTATTCAAGCATCCAATCCGCTTGACCTAGGAGCAGGAGGAAGGGAATCTAATGAAACTCAAGTTAATCTACTTGGTGGCATTGATGACGTGATGATGCAGGGTGTTGATTCTGTGCAGGAGGATCATATGCCTCAATAATGCCTGGTTTGGTTGTGTTCTTATTCCTTTGTATTAAGTTTTTAATGATTATTATGACTTGGAATACCCGGGGTGCCGGTGGTGCCTCTTTTTACAGGTTAATTAGCGATGTTGTGGCCAGGCATAGTGTTAATTTTTTTGCTTTGCTAGAACCTAGACAGGTTGGGATGAAAGCGAAGCTCATTGCTAGGAAGCTGGGTTGGACGAATATGCACGTTGTTGAAGCACGAGGATTTAGTGGAGGTATATGGCTGTTCTGGGACTCTACATTATCTTTCTCTGTGACATCTTCAGGGAATCAATTCATTCATGGAATGGTAAATAAACGCTCTACCGATGAGTGGTCGCTTACAGTGGTTTATGGGCATCCAAATATGGTTATTAGATGCCAACTTTGGCAATCTCTTGAGGATATTCAACAGTTGGTTGTTGGAGGATGGGTAGTAATTGGAGACTTTAATGCTGTTTCATGTCCTGAAGATCGCTGGAATAAAAATCATAGGGTCAATACTGGTATTGATAGGTCATACCGTAATTGGCTTTTGCGTAGTAATTTAATTGATATTGGTTTTACCGGTCCTCAATTTACTTGGGGTAATTTGACTAGTCAGAGCAGAATTGACAGAGCATGGGTGAATAACAGCTGGTTTATAAATAACCCTAATGCCACAGTTACGCATCTGCCAAAATATAAATCCGATTATTGTCCGGTGTTGGTTGATACTGAATCCCATGTTCTTACGGCTAAGAATTGGAGGCCTTTTAGATTTTTTGCCCCTTGGGTTATGCATGATGATTTCAAGAAATTTGTAGAATCTCATTGGGGGGTGGAAGATGACTGGTGCGGATCTGTTAGTCAGTTTACTGAGGATTTGAGGTTATGGAACAAGGAGGTCTTCGGTAACATCTCTTACATGAAAGACAGATTATATAAAAGATTAGATGGGATTAACGCAAAAACGGCTTTGGGAGGTATTTCGCAACATCTTGAAAAGTTACGAGGGGAGCTATGGGGCGAGCTTGAGAAGCTCTTGGCAAAGGAAGAAGTCATGTGGATTCAATACTCTCGGGCCAACTGGTATGTGGATGGGGATAGGAATACTAAATATTTCCATTCTGTGGCTAATGGGAGACGGAGAAAAAATAAAATAGAGGCATTGAGACTTGACTCTGGGGAGTGGACTTATGATGCAGCAGAAATTATGAGAATAGGAAGCCAGTTTTTTGAAAATTTGTATAAAGAGACCTACAATTATAATGGATCATTGGTATTCAGATGCACTTATCCTGATATTGATGATGTGAATTTGCGGAGCCTGGGGAGAACGGTTGCAGATCACGAGATTAAACGTGCTTTGTTTGATATGGGTCTTCTTAAAGTGCCAGGACCTGACGGTTTCAATCCGTTATTTTACCAGAGCCAATGGGAAACTGTGGGAAGATCTGTTATTAGCTTAGTTACAAGAGTTTTTGATGATCCTTTGTGGATTCGGCATATCAATAGTACTCAAATAGTCCTCATTCCAAAAGTGGATCATCCAGAGACAATTTGTGATTTTCGTCCCATAAGTCTTTGCAATGTTGTGTATAAGATAATTACGAAAGTTATATCAAATAGATTAAAGGCTGTCATGCCTTTAGTAATTGCCCCGAACCAGTGTAGTTTTGTTAAAGGGCGTCAAAGTTCGAATAATATTATCCTAGCTCAGGAGATTATTCATTCTATGAAGTCTCTAAAAAGGAAGAAGGGCTTCATGGCCATTAAAATTGATCTGGAGAAAGCTTATGACCGTGTTAGATGGGATTTTATAACCGACTGTTTAAGGGAACTCAAGATTCCTGATTATCTTCTTAAAGTTATCCATGCTTGTATGTCGATATCTCAAATGCAACTGCTTTGGAATGGAGAGGCTACTAATATGTTTTGTCCTTCCCGTGGTGTTCGACAGGGTGACCCAATATCACCGTACCTTTTTGTTATTATGATGGAAAGGTTGGGGCATCTTATCCAAATGGCAGTGGAAGAGGGTGACTGGCAGCCGTTTAGGCTATCCAAACGAGGTACTCCTGTCTCTCATCTCTTTTTTGCTGATGATCTATTTTTGTTTGCAGAAGCAGATCTAGATCAGGCAGGGATTGTGAAAGCCATTCTGGATGATTTTTGCGACATTTCAGGACAGAAAGTGAATGCTGGAAAGTAAAGAATTTACTTCTCACGGAATGTTAACCACATCAGGAGCAAAGAAATCAGTGATTTCTTGAATTTCACTCCGACATCGGATTTAGGGAAATATTTGGGAATGCCTTTATTACATAAAAGGAGTTCAAAGGCAACGTATAATTTTCTCCTGAATAAGATGGATGCTCGTCTGGCTAATTGGAAATCCAACATGTTATCGATGGCAGCCAGACATACCCTAGTATCTTCTGTAATGTCGGCTATGCCATCTTATGCTATGTAGACAGTGCTTCTTTCGTTGGGGACTTGTGATGAAATTGATAAACGATGTCGTAATTTTCTCTGGGAGAGTAGCTTGGCTAACAGAAAGCCTCATCTTGTTTCCTGGGATTTGGTGTGTGCTCGAAAAGATGATGGCGGCTTGGGTCTTAGGAAGGCTCATTATCAAAATCAGGCATTCATGATGAAGCTTGGATGGAGTATGGTTAATAGACGTGACTCGTTATGGGTCAGGTTTGTGCGTGAAAAGTATAAAGCTGGCGATGATATTATTCCTAAAGTTGAGAAGCGTCGGACAGAGTCTAGTACGTGGAAGGGTATCTGTAAGAGTTGGGAGAAGATCACAGATAGTATTGCATGGAGAGTCACCGATGGTAGGAACATTTCTTTCTGGAAGGATGTTTGGGTGCCACATTTGGATAAGCTTAATAGTTTAGCAACCCAAGCATTACCAAGGGATGTTACTGAGTGGAGAGTAGCTGATTGTATCACTCCCTCCGGTCAATGGGATATGAGCAAGTTTGATTATCTACTTCCAGGATATGTATGTGCAGCTATCAGACGTGTTAATATCTGTCAGTTAAATGGGCAAGATTTCCCAGTATGGAGATGGTCTTCTGATGGAATATTTTCCATACGCTCTGCTTATAAATATCTTATGGGTATCCCGCGGCCTCACGCTAAATACAGGTGGAGATGTCTTTAGAAGATTAAGGTTCCTCAAAGGTATCGTACTTTTTTGTGGCTGTGTTTTCACGGGCGTTTAATGACAAATATGGTACGGTTCCAGCGTGGTGTTCATCCCACGGGTAATTGTGAAATTTGCCATAATTCACGCGAGTCAATTCTTCACGTTCTTCGGGATTGCCCGGTCGTTTCTGAGTTCTGGTATGGTTTTCTACCGCTGTCTTGGCATGAGCAGTTTTTTGATATGTTGGATACGAATGATTGGCTTGCATCATGTATAGGGAGTAAGGACATAATTCAGGGATTTGAGTTTCGTCTTTGGTTTACGGTCCTATGCCGATATATCTGGTTGGCTCGTAATGAACGCTGCTTTAATAACATCTCTTGGAGTAATAACGCCATTTTAGCCCGTGCTCGTGCCTGTTTAGCATGGGGAAATATAAGCCTGCTTCGAAAATATAATGTGGAAGGAGGTCGTATCTATTGGAAGCCACCTCCTACTGGATGGGTGAAGATTAATACTGATGGATCTTGGAGTGAAAACCTAGGGAAGTGTACCTGTGGAGGTGTGTTGCGGGATCACAACGGTGATTTTTTGCTAGGATTTATGTATCGGATTGGCCATGGGTCGGTGGTCTCCGCTGAAGCTTGGGGTGTATTGTGGGGACTCAAACTTGCATGGGATAGAGGATACAGAAGAATTCTTGTTGAGTGTGATTGTAGTGAAATCATGGAACTTATTCAAGTCACGGTGTCGCAGGAACATCCAGATTTTCATCTTATCATGGAAGTTCGCACGTTGATGGACAGAGATTGGGAAGTGGAGATGCTTCATTGTAACCGAGATGTTAACACAGTTGCTGATGCTATGGCAAAGGAAGCTTGGAATATGGCAATGGATCTCCATATCACCGATTCGCCACCTACAGCTATTATGAGTTTGTTATTTATTGATAGTAATAGTTTTAGACTGGTTGTTGACTCAGGAGGATAATTCCTGAGGTTATTGTAGTATTTCATTTTCTATCAAAAAAAAAAAGTGAATGATTCCATCAAACTTGTTTCATTAATATCATGAATGACAACATTCTTCACTTCAACCCAAATTACCCCACCATTCATTCTCACGTTCAATCTCAATGATTCTTAGTCTAGCATTATTGATTGTGTTGAGAGATAAAGCTAAATTTTCGTTTGTATATCTAACCACTGCAAAAAACACCATCTATTCCTAGACCTCAAACTCTCAACTTCTGGTTAAGCTAGTAAAACTCTTTACCAATTGAATTAAGTGTTTGGTAGAAAACACATTTGCAATTTGAGAAACTCAAATCGCCAAAAAACATAGAATGAGATTTATGACAAGTGATACCATATGTTGCCCACAATTGGGTTCAATGTCTTCAGCTCCTCATTAATCATCTCCAAAATCCCCTGGGACAACAATTTGAAGTCGTATCAGACTTGGATACCTAGTAAGTGTATTATTTAAGCTTAATCAGTAAATACATTGGATATATATATATATATGGTTAAAGAAACCATAAAAATTTATCAAGAGAGAGTGTACCATACTAATTATGATCTTGTGGTTGATCTTGTTTGTGAATAGTGATGCCTGGCACATCAGAAACCGAAGCTCCTTCAGGTATTTTGAAAGATTTCCTCTCCATGCCGTAGCTAACCTAAAGGCTCAAATCCAGAGTATGAGAAATTTGACAAAAGAACTCATTATCATTAATTAGTATACATGCAAAGATTAAACAATAGATACCATAGTGGTGATTGGGGTAGCTCTGCGCCAAGAATAAAAATATGAGATACGGAGTATTACTGAAGTTAAAATGGAAAAAAAACAAAGAAATAGAATGGAAGAGATAGAGAGAACTTTCCTCTTTGACTTCATTCTGCTCCCTCCTCTCCATTTGTTTTTCACTCCTCGTTATACCTTTCTTCTTTCTTATGCGGTTTGAAATTTGAAATAAAGACTGCAATAGAGAGCATATGAGAAGGAGAAAGAAGGAGCTGGCTTCCTTGCAGTGCACTCTTCTACCTTGCCTCTTTCATAATTCACTTCACGTTAAATTCTTGCGTCTGCCATCTAAACAGAATTCACTTGTCCCTTTGTTAATGCATTTGGAAATACTTAGTATATAGAAATTTGGAACCAGTTTTATTACCGTTTCAACTGTTCATGTTTAAAATTTTCAACTAATAGTTTTCAAAATCATTGTTTTAAAAAATAGTGGTTAAGATGTTATCATTCTTTTTGATTCTGTGCATATTAAAATAATTTTCTAAGAAGTATAAAAAGTAAACCAAATTAAGTCTAGATCAACCAAATTAACCCTAGAAATTTTCTGAGTTGAAATATTCAGGGAGAATTAAAATGATGTTTCAAAGAAGGAATATAATAACAAAAAATTATCAATGACAAGTGAGCAACATGATCCAGTTATCATTTCCTCCATTGGAACTTATTATTACATAGAGTTGATATGAGACCATAATCTCTTTTGACCTATTAGAAAAGGAAAATGGAACTCTTCAAATAGTTTTAGGTACATCCTGGTATTAAAGCGTAATATAGATTAATGGTATGTCTATATATGCCCAAGGATTTATGTTCATAACAACTTAATTCTCACGTTATGATCTGCATATTTATGTTTTTCAGATTGATTTTATTGTAATATGGCTAATGGGATAACATGAAGTATCTTATTTGTGGTTGACCTGAGCATATATTTTTCTACATGAATGTCAAAGTTGGCTTCTTTGGCATTACTACTAGACAATTATTGAAACTTCACAAAATTATTTCTTAAATAAAATTACCAAATAAATATATAAGCACCTTCAAAAACAGAAACAAATCATTTGAGAATCTTAACAAAGTAAAAAAAAAAAAATCAGGGTTAATTTTGAAAACAAGTCCATGATTCCTAGGCTAATCCCCGATTAAAGTGGACTACCATTTGATCAGGTTCTGGTACGCTCACATGCATACAAAATCCTTGATAAAATGATAATATGCCCATCTCATTATTTACTGCACTTCTTACCTTAGGATGTTGAGGAAATCCTATATATGAAGGAATTAAGAATGTTACGTTAAATGTCCAAAAACAGAAAAACAATAAACAGAGGCACACAATATAGTATTAACTCACAGAAGTACAAATAACAATTTCTGTCTACTAACAGAGAACAATATAAAGGACAATCCCATCACACACTGATGACATATCCTTTGCCAAAAAGAAAGTATAGTGTAGCGATTAAAGCTTTTAAAGCAAGAACAATAAATCAACTCTCTCAAACACAAACACTAATGGAAACAATTCAAAGCACACAACAAAACAAATACAATCTTATGGCGAATCTGAGAAAGTGAAGTAACATCTTCTGTTGAATCTCTAGGCGCAAGCAACAATTAGGATTTCAATCCCAACCAAGCCATTCTGAAAAAATAATACAAGAATTTGTTAGATGTGTCATCACAAGAACTTTCTGGCATAAAGGTAGAAACTTTTTTAGCTATATGTCAAACTTTGACAGCTTTAATATAGGTATAAACATTTGTTATATATGTAAGTCCAAGGTCAAGCAATTATACAAAATTCTTCTAACTTCCTTGAAATGCGGGGTTTTGTATGTGGGTTGCATTACACACTTTTTTTTTTATATGATGCTTGCAACAAAGTCAATTTGTTTTAAGCTACGGTCTGTTATATTATTTAAGACAGAAATTAGCCTTGTGAGTTTTTTTTTTCCCAAAATAAAGTCAGAAGTTTAAGAAGGTTACTAATAAATTTGAATGAAAGAATGATATTATTACAAGTAAAAATGAGAATCAATATGTCATGTGAACCTAGATGGAAAAAAAAAAACAATGTGAGCTGATCTTAAATTGTATTAAAATGGGTGTCAGAACTAATTGATTTATTTAAAAAAAAGTTGTGCGGAATATAAAACTAAATATATTTCTATATATGGCAAGATATATTCTAGAGCAGATAAAAATGTATTCCTACTATACATGAGCTTTAGTTGAGGAGGAATCTTGTAATCAGTAGAAATAAATTATAATGCCAAAGTGAAGGAATAGAACGTCACCTGAATCACTTTTTATTTTTTTATTTTTGCCAACACCTGAATCACTTTTTGGGAGGATTCCTAAAAAGGAATTTGGAAATTGGAAAATAACAGATGAATTTTTTTACCAAAAGTTGATTAGAAATTATCAAAACGTGATAAGGGATGCTTAATTTCTTTCATGCGAAATGACTGATCTACCATTTCCCAATTTTCAGGTTTTTTTTTGTCATTGTCCCATCACTTTTTGTATTGAAAGATGGCATCAATTCATATGGAGCCAACCGAGTCAGGCTGTCAAGGTCCTCATCAAATGGAGAAAGTATTTCACTGATTTTATGAAACGGATCTTCTTGGCCTCACTCTACTTTAATCCATTGAAGTTCTTCCCACCATTCTATTTTAGATGGAAAAAAATAAAAAACAATGTGAGCTGATCTTAAATTGTATTAAAATGGTTGTCAGAACTAATTGATTTATTTAAAAAAATGTTTTGCGGAATATAAAACTAAATATATCTATATAACTAATAATACTGTTCCACCAAAAACACTGTTCATAAGGAACCAACCGTTGAGATTTCTTCTCCCTTATGAAAACACTGTTCATAAGGAATGAATGGTCCAGATCTGGCGCATGTTCTCATCTTCCTTACATTACGTCAGCTACTTCAAATATCGTGTCCCCACATCAAATATTAACACGCCTTCCCATTCGAATTCAAATTTGAATGACGCCATCCAAGTGGAAAGTATCATATATAAGATGGTAATGGTCCAGGGCAATTCATTAGACGCTGGCTCAATCATCCCAATCTCACCATTCTTTACTGCCATTAGTAGAGAAATGCAAGGAATAAACTCTCTCTTGAACTCTTCTTCTCAGATTCCTCCCTCCGACCTCCACCAGATCCAAAATTCTCAGATGCATATTCCTCGACCAAATGCTCTCCAACCTTCCATCTTACTCTTGGCCGGACTTTAACCCCAAGCCCTTCTGGGACGATGCTCCCCCACCGCCTTCCCACACCGCGGCCGAGAATGTTGCGTTTCAGTGCGATGACCAAGCCAGCCTGGCTTCCAAGTTCCGAAACCACCAGATCAGTAGCGATAACGGTAACCCCTCAACCAAGTCGAACACAACGGCTCTTATGCTCCAGGCTCAGCAGCAGCTTCTGGTGTCCCGAGGTCTCGCCGGAGCCGGTGACTCAGGCCTCCTTCCAATGCCGTTGTCGTTGGTCGGCGCCGGAGATGTTGACCACTCCAGAAATGACGTCGTGGATGGGTCATCGTTCAAATCTCCTAATACGGTGAGACTTGTGGTTTCAAAACATCAGGTACGCATATTGACAAATTAGTTTAAGATAGTGTAGTTTTCACTGAATTTTGTGGAAGTTTTTTATAGGGTGGTGAGACTTCAGTTCAAGCCCTGTATAACGGATTCGCCGGTTCTCTGCATGGCGGAGGTCAAGTTCCGAATCAGACTCAGCAATTTCCTCATCCACAGGTTTTTTTCTCCCACCTCAGTTTTTGCCCTCATTGAAATTGGCCATGATATTGATATCTGCGCATGTACCCCAACTTGGTGTACTCTGTTTTACGCATTTGTGTGTTAACCTCCCCTGTATTTTTTTTTGGTTAATGATACGGGCGATCGTTGGACTGGGTTTCTGTACGACTGGGGAGGAGGAGACTCATATATATGCTGACTTCCAACTAATAAAGGGAACGAAGAAATGAGGGAACGGATGTTGGTTAGAGCTAGACTCATATATATGCAGACTTCACCTTTTTGGTTTCTGTTCCGCTGGCATCTGCAGACCCATAATTCATATCTCAACGGATGTTTACTCTGCAGACCCATAATTCATAGGTAAGAAATCTTCCTCATTGATCTGTCCAAATTGCATAACTCTTCCAATTCCATTTCACATCTCATTTCATAGTATGCAGTGAAATATGACCACTAAATAATTATTTCCTATACTTATTATTGTTTTCCATTTATTTGCACTTCTTTTGTTTCAGCTGGTGTCCTCCAGTCTCCATGTTTGTTGCTAATTTTTGCCACTCACTATCTCCTTCATGCTTCATACACTATCATACACCCATATTTCTCGAACATTGCTATTACCTATAGTGTGTAATCTAATCCAATTTTTCATTCAGATTTTTTGAATATTTTTCATCTGACATCTGCTAAAGTACACCATTACATTCTGCAGTCATATTAATCATGCATATGGTAAGCCTTCCGTTGATTATTATACAGTTGAATATATCACGTCCATTAATATGGCTATGCTTGCTTGTCCTGTCTGTTTTGGTTCACTTCTCGAAGTCACTACCATTTTACGTGTAATGGGAGAAACCATTGGTTAAGAACTGGGTTAAGTGTGTTTATATATATATCTATATATATTCATTCTTGTATTTGTGTATATATAAATACACTCTTTTATACAGGGGTTAAGGATATTAAGTTCACATTTCGACACTTTTAAGCCATATCCCATGGTTATTGTCTGTATGTCAGATTGCCACTTCTGAATTAATGTAAAATATAAAATGGTTATTGACCAGGACACAATTTGGATGCGATAGGTACATGCTTTCTCTGCTCACGCCATTAATATGGCAGTTTAATTAAGAATCATGCATGTTTTGATGTCCCAATACTGCCATTTTTTTGGTCACTGTGCACAGCCTTTGACCAACTTTACTGTCAGCCATTACAGAAATGTCAGAGCCTAATTTCAAATTGTGTGCAACCGAGATTCCTTCAACCCAAATATATTCCTTCTGTTGTTTCAATGCCTTTCAACCTTCCTTCGATTTAGGACGATAGGTCCCTTTCAGGGTGGATAACCCCTTTGATCTGATCTGTAAGTCCTTTCATTGAATTACTATTTGATGCTTGTCTTATGTGACACTTTTTAAAACTTTTGATGGCAGCAATAAAGCAGTTAGTTTTATTCATGAAAGTATGCTTTCAGCACAGGAAACCATGCCCTTACACTTATCTTTAAAGATAATGTCATGTGCGGGCCATTATAAATGTTTATCATTGTCTTGGTTCCTGCTTCTGTTTTTTTTTAAGGTATGTCATTACCAGTTCCCTCCAGCATGAAAGTTTAGGTATGCTTTTATTGATTTTAAGGGTCTTAACTACTAACCCACTCATTCACTTCACCAGGTATACTCCCCTCCCATTTCTGATTTCATTTTGTTTGGGGAAGGAATATCAAATCAATTAAGTCTTCATTATTCATTAGTCAATCATGTTCTACAACTTAGATGAATATTTTATATTTATATCCGATTTGCAGATTTTCACATTATGGATATGTGGTTGCGGCCTGAGTTAATGATCAGATTATGAATATTTCATTGACCTAGGTTTAAAATATGTGTAAGATTTCTTTACTGCCATCCATTGACATAGGTTTATATTTTCTGATGCTGTATGGATAGTCCTATATTCATATAAGCAATAAGGAAAAATGAGCTATGACAGAGTCGTGGTTTGTACAAGGCTTACTTTAATTGATTGCTTACCATTTCCGCGATTTCAAGAGATCTTATCAAAGAGGAACACTTATTGATACAAATTAGATAACTTTTGAGCGCACCACTGTAAATCTACCAAATAACTATGCAAAGATCCTAAAAAAATCTTTGGAGAGATACTGCACTCAAAAATTTGAAACGCATTGCTGCACTATTTGGTCACTTAAACTTCCGAGATACTAAAATGACATTAATGTAAACAACACAATTTAAACATAGTATCTAGATGTCTATCACTAAATGTCAATTTGTTAACCTCCCTTAAAAACTAAGTAGAGATTTCTTTACTGCCATCCATTGTCATAGGTGTATATTTTTTTATGCTGTGTGGCAGTCCTATATTCACATCAACTGTTGGGATATATAAGTTATGACAAAGTAGTGGTTTGTACAGGCCTTGCTTTAATTGATTGCATACCATTTCCATGATTTCAAGAGATATTATCAAAGAGTAAGACTTATTTAGTAAGATGTCAGTGCCTATGTAAACGGTACAGTTGCCATTGATTAAATCCTATTCCTATTTCAAGCTAAATTACCACACAATGACATCTTTTGAGCCAGGTTTAGTCATTGATGCAAGCACTGAAATGATATATGCTTTTGTACTTGCTGCAGGAAATTTTAGAGGTTTTATCATCAAATTTGAAATCGGACATCCCTATGCACAGGCCTATATACATTAGCTTAAATCTCTTTCATGTGAAATGCCATGTCACTCCAGATTCACATCTTTAATACACTTTGGACTTGTATGTTTCTTCATTAACAAGTGTTGTATCTTACATTGCTTTTGAGCCCTTTGAGAAACATCTGTCATATGCTGCCCAAGTTGCAGTCTGTGCATGATGACAACGTGTTGTTGCTAGGTTGGACTATGACTCAAATCTATCCAGTGTTCAAAAATCAGTTTGAAATTGCTGCGAACAAACTTAACCAATAAGAATGTTATGCAAAAATCTGTTTGAAATTCATGGTCAAAATTTTGGAGGGACGAAAATTTGAACTTCAAAAATTTTGAACTCAGTAATCCTACTCATGTTGCACTTGGCGCAAGTGTAAGAACTTTGTGATGCGTGTAGCCTATAAATTTGGATTCCAAAATGCAGTAGAGTGTATCAAGTGTCCAACTCCAGAGCATCCTGTTTGGGATCACTGAGTTCCCCTATTTACTTAAATATTGTCATTGCACTTATGGCCCCTCATTCATTGCTGAAACAGTCTCACGATGGAACCCTTCCTTATTTTTGTTAGGAATATTTAAACTATTCCTTTATATTATGCAGCTTTTATGGATACCATTCTATAAAATTAAGTTCCATCAAATACAAAATTAGAATTGCCTCTATGTTGTAGTTCATTTGTATAAAGTCTGCAACATTTACAGCTTTCCATGTTCACTGCAAAGTTATTAATGAATACTATGGCCTGTGAAGAAATTGTCAAATGCTTGGATTTAGATGTCTAACATCTATTAAACAACAATGTCTATATGATATCTTCAATTACATAAGTTCAATCAAAGCCACCAAAATAAACAATGTGATTAAGTCATGGTTCATGTTATGCCATGAAAGAAGGTAAGTTGGTGGGGCTTGTGCAGCATTGAATCTTACTTTATATAAAAACTTGAAAAGCAAAGCCCTGCAATTGAAAAGGCAATAACTTCGTTAGTTTTCTGTTTATATTTATGTGTTGCTGCTTGTCATTTTCTTGACTCTTATTTCACAAAAGTTGAATAAAGGCCACCAAAATACCCTCAAGTCCTTTGCAATAGTTTTTAAAACATATTATTACACGTGAATGACCTTCATAAATTGAACATTACGCTGGTTAAAATATACATGCTTATCATTTTCTTGACTCTTATTTCACATCCCATATTCAATGCTAATAAGCCAATGCAATTAAACGTGTTACCTTTATGAGTGTGCTAATTTCAATTTTCCGAATGAGTGTTGTGCGTGCATGAGCAGCTGTAATGCAATTATTTGCATGAACAAATGCTCCCCGCGCAACGCGCGGGGAGTTAATGCTAGTTTCTATAAATAGAAAGATATATTTTAGAGCGGATAAAAATGTATTCCTACCATACATGAGCGTTAGTTGAGGAATCTTGTAATCAGTAGAAATAAATTATAATGCCAAAGTGAAGGAATAGAACATCACCTGAATCATTTTCTGTATTGAAAGATGTCATCAGCTCATATGGAGTTGTATTGAAAGATGTCATCAGCTCATATGGAGTCAACTGAGTCAAGATGTCAAGGTCCTCATCAAATGGAGAAAATATTTCACTGAATTTACGAGACGGATCTTCTTGTTCCCACTCTGCATTACTCCATTGAAGTTTTTCCCACCATTCCGTTTCTGCTCTTATCACCTTTAACTTTTTGCTAGACAATTCTGAAGTGGAAAGGCTTTGGAGTTTTGGACAGTAATAAAGTCCCATCTGCTCTAAATTTCTCGCAATTTGCACTCCATTTGAAATGCTAGCTAGTTCAGGTACAAAGAGAAGTGATAACTTTTTTAAACTTGGGAGGAAGAAGTCTGTTGTTCGTTCAGAGGGTGAACAACTTATAATGCTACTTACTTTGGGACAGTCTTCTACTATAAGCTCTTCTAAGTTGGAAAGACTCTTCAGGAGGTGCATGGTGAATATGGTAGTTAACTCAGGACAAGTGTGCAATGCTATCAACTTAAGTTCACGAAAAATGGAACTGTCATGAATAGGCTTGTTAACGATGCTTCTCAGATTTTTCATGTAGAATATGGTCAAGAACTGCATGCAAAAAGATTCATTCGGGTTTGAGTTTGCTCCATATTCATCCATATCTAAAATGCTCTGCATTTCATTACATTCTGCCAAAATGCAAAATCGTAGCTGTTTTAGATTCTCCAACCCAAAGTGGGTGAGCTTTTTAATGGTCATATGGCGGTCCAAGAAAAATGCCCTGGCTTCAGAGAGAATGGTCTTCACTTCATCAGGAAAATCTTCATCACCATTTACAAATTTCAAGCTATGATCACTTTCTCTAAACTTCACCTCAATAGCAGGAGGTACACGTGATATCATTCTTTGTCTGTGATGGCCTATAATGAATCTGAAACTAGACAGACCTTTTTTAATGGGTGCCTGGAGGAAGTAAACACTCGGGATATACACATCCAATACTTGCAACTTCTTAAATGCTGAGATATGTAGAAGAACGGATTCAAAGTTCTCTAGCCACCATTTATTATCTGGGTTAACATCAATCCTTAAAACTTCCAAATAAGTGAATTGGGTTAGGACACCACAAGGAATCACATCAAACCTGGATTTAGGATTGCTATCATTACAAAAAGAGAGAGATAAGCTTTTCAAATTGGTCAACTTTCCAATCTCTTTTGGCAAATGGGTGATTAGAGTGCCGTCAAGATCAAGTGTCATGAGATTTGTCAGTTGGCCAAGCTCTGGTGAAAGTTCCACAAAAAGCTCACATTCTTTTAGGTACAATTCTCTAAGCTCCTCTAGTTTGAAAATTGAGCTTGGGAGTTCATGTATGCTAGTGCGTGACAAGTTGAGGATGCTAAGCGGAGGCACATGATCAAAAAATGAGGTTGGGATTTTCATCAAATTTAGATTGTTTCCCAATGACAAACTTCTTAGTTTGGGAAAATTTAAGAATAGTGGAAGATATATAATCTGAGTGCCAGAAAGATCACACACCTCAAGATTCTGGAGTTGCCAAATTACTTGTGGCAGTGTCTCCAATAGTTCACACCCTGTCAACCACAACTCTTTAAGATTCCGAAGTTTAGCAATCTGTGGTGGCAGTTCCCGCAATTGCGAACAGCCTTCCAACCGTAAAATTTCAAGCTTCTGGAGTTTAAATATTGCTCTTGGCAGTGTTTCCATCGGCGATCCTGACAAATTCAACTTTTTAAGTCGAGGATCGGTAGTTACATCATATAAATGTCGCATTTGAGTGTAAGATAAGTTTAAAACTTGGATGTTTGGAATTGTTGATACCAATACTCCTTCACTCAAGTTCTCAGGAATTTCCTTCCTGATTGAGTGGAAGATAAGTTTAATATCCTCAGGCAATAGGATATGCCGACCTTGGGTCTCTTCAAATTGCAATAAGACATAACGTTCCGTGAAATTTTGTAAGATACTTGTTGTTTCTTTTTTCGTGTCCACTAGTTTTTTAGAAAACCAGCGAGCAAACAACTGATCATCACTCATCTTCCAATAATCTTGGAATTTGAAGACCATTAAGCACCTTATAAGACGAGCCTTTTCCCTTTTAGACATTTCATTTGCCCAGATGATGTTGAAGATTAATGCATTCACTATTACCACACGGTCACGATAAAGCAGTTTTTGCAATGCAAGTTCCCACAGTTGAACGTCTGTCACATGTTTCAATGACTTAGCCATGAGAATAATGGCAAGAAGATGACCCCCACATTTCTCCACAATCTGCACTGCAATTTCTTGGATGGCAATAGATGAATGAAGAAGCTCACTACCAGCAATGTTGCAGAAGAGCTCCCAAGGCAACAAATGATCCTCTGTCTTGATTGTCAGATCCACATTGCTGGTCAAATAATCATTTGGTGATAGTGTTGTTATAAACACCACCACATTTTCAGATTCATTAATTGGTAAACTCACCCAGAGGGGGTCTACTTTTTTGTCACCATCCCCATCCACCACAAGCACTAAATGTCCGCGTAGCGACCGCCGTCTTCCAAGATCTAAGAGCACTAGCTCTCTTTCGGTCTCATCATCAATCTTATTAAGATCAATGATTTGAAGATCATCAAATGCTGCACGAATTTGAGAATTTGCTTGAACGTCTTCCACAACAGTTCGTTTTTCTGCATCATTTCTTGTTGAAAACCATATGGTTTGAATCTTCGGCCTATAGTGTGTGGTATCTGAAGTCAAAGTAAGAGTGAGTTGGCGGAGGGCAAGATGAGTAGCTAAGAGCAGATTAGGTTTGGGCACATGTTTGAGAGCTGTCTCCCTGCCGACGCTGCCACCTTGAATGATCTCTGTTGTGATGTCCTGTGGTATAACGGCTTGTACGTATCTCAGTGGGCTTTCATCATAGAGAAGACGTTCAACCCTTCTCCAAAAGCTATCAAAATCTGGATCATCTGCAAAACTAAGCCGATAGACTTTGTCGATCCATTGCTTCAGAAATTCTTCTTCATACCCAATTCTCATGGGGTAGCTCAACATGAGGTGTACAAAGTC
Source organism: Inga oerstediana (assembly GCA_963210345.1). NCBI lineage: Eukaryota > Viridiplantae > Streptophyta > Magnoliopsida > Fabales > Fabaceae > Inga > Inga oerstediana. The sequence continues at coordinate 84,224,753 of OY723400.1, forward strand.
CCGTATCCTCATCAACCTTGGCACATCTTGATCCAGATGCTGTTTTTTTTAGATAAAACAAAAGGATTCATTAAGGAAGGTATCACCAACAACAACGACAAGTGCAAAAACATTTTAACTAAGAGTCTGAGATTGACCCCAATTATTATATTAAATAAAAAAAAAAAAAACCAATCATAGGTGCAATACTACTATAACAAGAAGATATGGGACATCAACAGCAAAAAAAGATGTTGTTTCTACCAGCCTCAATCACTTTTCTGAATAAACTCTGTCCAATTCTTTTATATTACACCCTCCTGATCTGACATGCACAATTTCTCTCACATTTTTTTCCCTTTGGGTCAACCCCACTTATGATTTTTTCACGTGTTTGGCCACCTTTTAATAACCACATGGTTCTGGAATTTCATATTTTAGTTCTCTTTTCACGTAGCTTTCTAGAATCTCGAGAACATCTGAATGACGATCATTTTTATGTTTTTCTTTTAGCCAAAAACTTGCTTTGGTTAAAAACGTTAGTTATCTAGTCTAGGTTCATAAGCAAACAAAGTTTAAAATGTGCATGAAATGAGGAAACAGTTCACCTCAAGGGAGGCCTCATAATGTGCATCATCACTTTTACACTAACAATTCAAACTTTTTACAGTAAGATCAATAATTCAAATCTTGCAAGTAATTTGTATGGTGAAAATTCTTCAAATTTTAAAAAATAACTTGTAAATTTGAAAAAGGCTTGTGAAACGTACATAGGATTATTTGTGAATTTCACAATTTTTGACTCATCATTTTAAAGGAGGGCTTGTAAATCATCATAAAATGAAAAATGAATTTTGAGGGACCTATGAAAAAGATGACTAAATATAATAGTAGATTTCATAGATTGATTTACAAATTTGAGGGAAAGACATAGAAAACGACGCAGAATGATAAAATTTTTGCAAATCATATTTTAGATTAAAAAATATATATGAGTAAAAGTTGTGAAATTAAAAAAGTTATAAAAATGGGAGGAAATTTTTAAATAGATACACGAAATTTTTAAAAAAAAAACATAAAAATAAAAAAAAGGTTCAAATTCCCGAAATGTGAGACTTACATGCATAATATTCAAGGGGGTAACATGTATATGATGACAACAGTGATTTGGTCCCATAGCGATAAGAAGATCAAAGGGGGAACTTTTGATCATTTTCCATATATTATAAATGATACTCAAGTAAATAAATGTTTTGTGATTAAAATGAATAACAACAACCAATTAGAATAAAGGCTGCTTTAAATTCCATGATATGTATGATATATAACTCCAACATAATATAGTTATTCACCGGTTTGCCAATAGCGTTGGTGGACGACTTTGATGAACTCTCCCCTTCCAGTAGCGAGGCCTTCAAAAATCAAAGCATGATGAATTAAGAATGTATCAGATATTTTAAGATCAATGGACAAACGTCAACACAACACAAAGAATATAATAAATTTAGCTGCTTAATGCCAAAAGAATATTTGAAAAATGGGACAGAGAAAAGTATCACAAGAACATCCATTCATTCAAAGCCCTCTCCCAACCAATTAGTGGGAGACTCTTGATATTTAAAAGACCTTGCAATATGATCATGATACTTACTAGTTTAGCGGAAGACAACATCTTCCATGCTTCAGTATGGGATAACGTTCGATCCCCAGTGTCTCGAAACATCTTCCATGCTTCAGTACGGGATAACCTTCCGAGCTGGACTCTCTTAACACATCTCCCAACCGAGCTGGACTCTCTTAACACTCTCTTATCGTCATCATCATCATCACCACCACCACCACCACCACCACCACCCCACCCACAAAAACGGTCATAATCATCGGTGGTTATTACAACCCTACTATTATGTCCGTCATTTGAAATATCCAACATTTCCCAAATCCCATAGATTGGGCACCTTACGCCATCTAGGATCAACAAATATCTTTTGTTCTCTAGCACCTTTTGTATTCTTCCAGCAACTTCAGATTTTTGACCGTTTCTATCCACCTTTACCTGATCTGCTATTTTCTGCAGAATGTGATGAAGGTCAGTCTGCTCATCATCAGCCGGCAGTTTGATGAAAATCACCACATCAAAGTCAATGCTACCACAGAAGTGGTTATTTAAGTGTTGCATTATTGTTGTTTTCCCCACTCCTGTTTGTCCATCAAGTGCCACGCATTTTACTCCATCACTTTGTAGCAGAGTCTGAATGTCTTGAAAGGCTTTCTGAAGAGTCGGATACTCTGCAATTGCTGGAAGATCAACTAGAATCTCCTTTGGACATTCATCACCAAGAAGTTTGATTACTTTACTGAGTGCCCTTTTGATCCGTTGTTCCAGATAAGTAAAAAGACGCCATTCCTTTTTCTCTTCTTCTTTTTCTTCATATTCTATCAAGAAATCCACCTCTCTCTCTATATCTGATACATGCTCCTTCCAAATCTTGTAAGCCCCAGACGGATATTTGTGTTCGATATGGCTCAAAACTTCATGCTCTTTGTCCCTTCGTAAAGCAAGTAGCCGCCCTAATCCACCGTTTAGCACCTCATGCACGTCAGCAAGTGAAAGGGAGTCTTTTCCAGCTTTGTATTTTTCTTTCAAAAGATCCACAACAGGTTTGGCAACCAGATCATCAGTTACAACCGCGGGAACAATTATGCCAGCTATCTCTGTCTCAGCCATTGAGAAACCTCAAAGACTGCAAGGAAACGGTTCAAGAAATGTTACCACCAGAGAATATTATTAATAAACGAGTTTCATATAATCATCAGTTTAAAATTAAACTGTGTTGTTAAGAGATCAATCACTCATGTTTGATGTTTAATCCTTGAATTATCACCATGGTCACATTTTATTTTACAACATGCAGGCGCTATCATTTTGTTTTTTAAAAAGTGATTCAGCACCACTTTTTTGTCTCTGTTTTTTAAAGCAAGGTACCTGCTTAAATTACCTTATATAAAACAATAAGATTCGTGCCAAGATTTGTTGCTTGGAATTATTAGACTTGATTATGGCATAGAAAGTCTCGTCTAGTCTAACCCTGATATGCTTGAGAACGACAGCTTGTCGCTAAGTCTCAAGATTGGGCCCCTCCAAATGAATCACAAACTAGACCCGAGACAGAATTTGAACTCATGCTAAAAAACTTGAATATTAAATGGTTCAGGCTTGGGCATTTGGAAATGTAATAAATTATAATATAAATATATTTTGGATAATTACTAGATGTTAATTTTATTTACATGATTTATACGTCACATTATATAACCGAAAATTTCATAGATAACATTTTCACCCAATTTAGAAAGTTATTCAAAACTATATGTTTGTACTTTTATTTAGGTGGTCCCACATTATCTTAACAAGATATTAAAATAGAATTGGATGAAATTCCCATGACCTACGATTTTTCTGGGAAAAAAAATCATCAGTTTCCTTCTCGTTCTTGACACCAAGCCCAAGAAAAACTTTTAATTGTTTATCAAATCCAGAAAAACCCTTGTGATAATTGATAACCAATCATTTTTAACGTATGTATGTATGTATGTATGTATGTATAATGCAGTTTATGGTTACTCTTTTAGGTTGATATATTCATGCACGATGAAATGCAGCACATTCAATTTAAGGCAAATAAAATTACATAAGAGACAACGAAACCTTAAATTAAGTAAAAATATGGATCACTTACTAGTCTATCAAGCGTTTGTATTCTTCAAATTTCTTCTTTCTCTCCTTTTAGCATCATATGCATATATATATATATATATATATATATATAAGCACTAGTAAGAAGCTAGCATCAATAAATAATAATCTCTTGACTACGTAAAAGCATCACCATGACAATTCTTTCCTGCAAAACCCAATATCAAGCTAGCATCAATTAATAATATATAAAATTCTTTCATCAGCATCTTTATCAATACTCTATAAACAGAAATATTACACTAGAAATCATTCATTAAGTGAACAACCTAAGTTAATATTTATAAGAAAATCGTTCAATCTAGAAACAATTTAAAGTTATCTGACGTTTTTTTTAAATTAAAAGCAAAAAGTGAACGATTTTGAAGGATTTCAGTTTTTCCTGTCACAACCATACAGCCACACCTGATATGATTAATGGAAAAGTGAAATTGTTCATATGATTTCAATTTTTCCTCACATTATGGCATTACTCTCAGTGTATACTGAAGCAATTCACAAGAGATTGTTTTTGGAATTTACAAGAGAAATTAATTGAAAAGGAATGATGACTTAATGGACACTGAGACTAGTTATTGGCAAATATGTACAAATAGAACTCAGAATATTACAATACACAGATCCACACACACCCACTCACTAGCGATACCTAATATACCTCAAGGTAGTGTTTGGGAGGATAAATAACATAACATTAAATTCAAAATACAACTAGCCTTAAGGCAGTGTTTGGGAGGATTTCTTAGAGATAGAATAGAATGAAGTGAGACGGCTAAAAGGATTATTATGCCATTGTTTGGCAAAATTTTTTCCAAAGGATAGAATCTCTTGAAACAAAGAATAATATTACAAAATTACTCATATCCTCTCTCCCCACCCCCCTACTCTTCCTCTTCCTTCTGCTCTAAAATTGAAAAAGCGTAAATATAACCAATTCCATTTTATTAACTCTATAAGAATCATCAAATCAGTGAAAGAAACGGTTTCTTAATTCTCCTAATAAAACTCCCAAGCAATGGAATGTTCATTCCATTCCACTATATTCACTTCCATCCCATTTCATTCTAAACTCTCAAAAGTGTTTTTAAAAATATTTGGATTTAAAAAAAGGATATTAATTATGAATACAATATTTGTGTGGATATCCATATATCTCTGTTATATAATATTATCTCTAGTGTCTTACAATTATCTTTATTCTCATTAAATCCGTTGATGTCTATAAATAGAAGACATGTATTATGTACTCGTCACATTTTGAATAGTGAATAAGAATTACTCTCTCCTCCTCCACTCATATTCTCTCTTATCTTTCTTTTTATTTATAACAAGTTATCACCACAAGGTATGATCTTCTTATCATTTCCTTGACGATTTTGTCTACCTTCTTTTATCGTATTTTATTTGATCTATCTAGGATAATATGAATCACTATATAGCATTAAGAGATACTTTTACTAATTGTTATAAACATTGGATTTCATGGCTAAGGATTGGATATTGTTATTATTTTTATATCTTATATTTCCTTTATAAGCTCTTTTATATTATTATTGTTATTTTAGTATGGTCAGAAGCCATACACCTCTGATTTCATATTCTGAAATTATATGGCTAGAAGCCATATTTTGAAATTATTTGTTCAAAAATCATATTTTTTTTATTTCTTATTTTGATATAATATGGCCAGAAGCCATATTCCTTTGATTCCTTGTTATATTGATTCCTTATTATAAGGTCAGAAACCATATATCCTTAAATCTTCTGTATTATTAAATGGTCAGAAGCCATATGCCTTTTTGTCTTTTATCTTATTGTATGGCCGGAAGCCATATACAACTTTTACTTATCCTAAATATAAGCAACCAGAAGCCATATATATTTAATCTCTCATCTTGAGATTAATTGGCTTAAAGCCATTAGAATTAATCCGCTTGAAGCAATGAGAATTAAATGGTATGAAACCATAAAGTTTTAGTTTTGTTATAATATCTTACTCTATGAATTATTTCTTGCCTTTACGAATTTTCTGTTATTATCATTTATATTATTATATTGTGTTATTATATTTCATATTTTATGAATTCCCTTTTATTGCATTAGTTTCAACTGTGTTAAATCTTGTAAAATTTAAATTTGTGGTTTTTGTCATTACCGAAAAGAACTATTTATCTTGAATGCCTGATCTACGATTTTTCTATGCCACCATTTGCATGAAGGTCTAAAAATTTGAATATTTGACTGTAAAAGACCCACTTGTTCTTTGGAACAATTTAAAAGAAAGGTATGACCATCAGAAGATAGTTGTTCTTTCAAAAGCTTATTATGACTGAATGCATTTGCTTTTGCAATATTTTAAATTTGTGAGCAAGTATAACTCAATTATGTTTAGAATTACTTCACAATTAAAATCATGTGGAGAGAATGTTACTGATGAAGATATGTTAGAGAAAACATTCTCCACATTTCATGTATCCAATTTGCTCCTGCAACAGTAATATTGTGAAGGAGTTTTTAAGAAATATACTGAATTAATTTTTTGCCTCAATGTGGCCAAACAAAACAATGAGCTTTTGTTACAAAAATCATGAATCTCATCCAACAAGCTCGACTCCGTCCCCAGAAGTGAATGTAGTAACCAATGAATCTAATTATAGCCATAGACAAGGGCATAGGCTACAATCGTGGTATGGTAGTTCAAATTCCCATCTGAAGTGGGGAAAGATTAAAATAAATCATGTTGATTAGGCTGGCATTTTTTAGTATGGTGACATGGATATTACCCATTTAAATGTTGCTGATTTCTTAGCATAAATTATCTTTATCTATTTGGAATGCTATGATTTAGTGTGTTTAAAGTTGTTGTTTATGTTGATGATATCAACATCATTGAAACTCATGAAGAGCTTTAAAAGGCAATCAATTGCTTGAAGAAAGAATTTGAAATGAAGGATTTAGGAAGAATAAAATTTTGTCTCGGGTTATAGATTGAGTATCTGAAAAATGGGATATTTGTATATCAAGAAGCCTATATAAGGAAGGTCCTGGAGTGCTTTTACATGGATAAGTCATATCCATTATGTACCTCAATAGTTGTATGGTCTTTGTAGGTGGATAAAGACCTCTTTAGACCTTGAGTAATGAGAAAAGAAGGAGATGAAGCACTACCTAGTCCATAAGTACCATACCTTAGTGCAATTGGAGCACTAATGTATCTTGTTAATCACACTCGATCCAATATATTATTTGTTGTGAACTTATTAGCAGGATATGATTCTTCACCAACACGAAGACATTGGAATGGACTTAAGCATATTCTTCGTTACCTTAGAGGTACAATGGATATGAGGTTATTCCACTCAAATGTACCCAAGCATGAACTTGTTAGCTATACAGATGCTCGGTTTTTGTCTGACCCATATGATAGTAAATCACAAACAGGATATTTATTCACAAGTAGTGGTACAACTATTTCATGGCAGTCTATAAAGCAAACTATACCAGCCACATCATCTAACCTAGAGCGGGGAATGTCCTGCACCAACCCGCAGGCTAGATGATGCAGGCTGGTAAAACGACAACCCAAACCCGCAGTTGCGGGCCTGAAAGTTTTTAAAAAAAATATTTCGTATTTTCTTAAGATTATCGAAAGTCTGAGAGACATATATATGAGTAATCAAATTTTCCTTTCTAGCATCAACCATTCCATATATAAAAATTCAAAAACATAATCCATAATTCAAGAGATAAAGTTATCAAATTTTCTAAAGTTTATAAACAAAAAACATCAAATCATCCTCAAGCAATCAAGATATAATAATTTGGTTCAAAGGAGGAAGGATGTTGAGATTTTTCCTCTTTGGGATTACCAAGGTGGGAGTATGGAACTTCTAGGTTTATAATACTATTCATATTAAAAAAAATGTGCAAGCCAACCCACCAACCCGCAGGCTAAATGGTGAGAGCTTGTGCAGCTTGCACTTTTGTGGGCTGGGAAATCCCCAACCCTAACCTTGTCCAAACCTGCAGGCTAAGGGTTGAGCCCATTTTCACTGCTCTAATCTAACCACGCAAAAATTCTATCGGTGCATTAATCAAGTCGAGAATGTGTATGGTTAAGATCAACACATCACATATGAACCCCTTGTGATTTATCTTCGAGTAAAATAATCCTGACGGTCATATATGAGGATAATGCTTCACGTATTGCCCAATTAAAGGAAGGGTATATCAAGGGAGATAAAACGAAGCATATTTCACCAAAATTCTTTTTCATTCATGACCTTCAAAAGAATGGTGAAATAGGAATCCAACAAATCCGTTCCAGTGAAAATCTAGCATATTTATTCACCAAGTCTCTTCCAAGTGCAACCTTTGAAAAGCTTGTCTATGACATTGGTCTTCACAAACTCAGAGATCGATCTCTACCGATGTCGTCAAGAAGGGGAGTTAATACACGCTGTACTCTTTTTCCCTTATCTAGGTTTTGTCCTACTAAGTTTTTCTAGAAAGGTTTTTAATAAGACAACACTAGACAATGTAGTGTATCAATGAATGATGTACTCTTTTCTTTAGGTAAGTTATTTTCCCACTGGTTTTACCTAGTTAAAGTTTTTAATAAGGCACATTCATACATAATGGACATCCAAGGGGAGTCTTATGAATATAATATTAGCGTGGATGTCCATATATCTCCGTTATCTAATATTATCTCTAATGTCTTACAGTTATCTTTATTCTCATTAAATCTGTTGATGATAGATATAGATTCTATTGAGATTGTAAAATTATACTTATAAATAGAAGGCATGCATATGTATTTGACACTCCTTGAATAGTAAATAAGAATTACTCTGTCCTCCTCCTCTCATATTCTCTCTTATCTTCCTCTTTATTTACAACATACTAATTATTTTAAAGTAATAATTTCACGATAAATAGTAAAAAGAATGTAACGAGGCATGGTGATTTTACTTTTATATTAAAATACTGGTTGAAAATGGGAAATATTTTTAGTTATCCCTACTCCCTTTTTTACCTTTAATTAATTAATTTCCTACAATGAGTATAATCATTAATAATATCGCGGCTGTCAATACTGGCCACTTCCAGTTGCTAAGCCAAGGTCATCAAAGTTGAATGCATTGTGTGGTCGTTTGAATTAATATACGTACTTTTTAATTAGGATTATGAAGCTGGTGTTGAGTTTTGGACTCCCTTCTTATGTAAAGAAAGGCCCAATTTTTGGAACCTATTTGTGTTTCACTTATTTAAGTGGAGATGAGATAGATCATGATTTGGCTGGAGAGGTCTAATTTAGATGAAAAACACGACCATTTGAGGGAGAAGAGGAGAGAGCAATTTTTACAGCTTTACAAAGTAGTCTCGGTAAATCAATGTTTGCGCATTTGTTGGCCATTGGATCAGGCTGAAGTTTTGTTAGTAGGTTCGCAACTCACAATGTGTCATTTTCAACGGTGGGATCATTCCTGTATTGAGGTTTCATTGAGCTTTGTTTTTCTGCGTATTTTTAGCTTCTATATTCTCTAATGTAAGCTTGTAGTTTTGGTTGTTTGCACTTATTTGTGCACCTAGCTGAGACTCTCTTATACCCTATTTTGATTATAGTGTATATGATTTTCATTGGTTTGAATGACCCGTAACTGTTACCCTAAATTGAGGGCTTTTCCATGTTAAAAATTGGTTCTATTTAATTTCTACCATATATTTATTTATTTGTTTCTTTTAAGACTCTTGCAAGTAAAAGGAAGATTTAACATCCATTGCACTTTTCGTAACAAATCGTATCAGGGCCAAGTTGGCAGGTTGTACAGTTGTTTGACCGTTGAGTTGCTTAATTTAGTGATGGGGACAAATACAAATAAGATGATTTCTTTAAATGGCTAGAGGGGAAGAAGTTCAAAAAAATGTATATGATAGAAGCCTTAGTGGCTAGATAGTGTGGATGCTGTCAATATAGAGGTATCAAGTTTGTAGCATCAAATGCTTAGTCATATTCGTGGAAAATGAAAGGATGTATTTTCAGGTTTGTAGACTGTAGAATTGGAGAAGAGTTCTCACTGCATGATTGGTAAACAAGTTCAGGTATCTTTCAAGAAGGTCAGAGTTGCTTGAATTGGTGCAAATTGACATATGTGGAAATCTTAAAGCTTGTTGTGAGATTAATGGATTGGCAGATATCTCCACATAGTTGTGAAAGAAAGATGTTGGGTTTTAGGCTCTCTTCCTGTGTGAATAAATGCCCAATATTTAAGGCCCATTTGTGTCACATTTAAATAGATAGAGAGTAGATTAGGACTTGACCAGAGAGGTCTTATTCAAAGGGAAAACGTGGCCATTCGAGAGAGAAGAAGAAAGAAAGCTATTTTCATGTACTCACAAGGCAATATTGGTAAATCAATGTTTGCGCATTTGTTAATCGTTAGATTGGGGTAAAATTTTGTCACCATGTTTGCAACTCCCAATGCATCATTTTCAACGGTGGGATCATCAATTCGTTACTTGGTTGAGAGATATGGAGTTTACACCAAACTTTGTTTTTTTTTTTTTAAAATACACTAGCTTTCCTTTTGTTTACTCTAAATTACAGGGACCTTTCCTCTCTTTTGAAAACCTATAAGGTCCTCTATTAAAATCAAAATATATGTCGCATAAACCTCCTTTCTAATTTTGATATTTAATTTCCATCCACCCAACCGTTAGTTGACCGTTAAATCATAGCATTGACCTATATAAATAATACTTAATAATCATTTAATTACATATCTTCATCCAAAATTTTTAAAAAATATATTTTAATATATATTTTAAAATTTTCACATAAAAACTACTTAAATGTTTTCTAAGTTTGGTAAAAATATTAAGGGAGAATGACAGAAAAATATCATTTGAACTTCAAAATCCCGCTGACAAGAATGGTAATGAAATTGACAAGAATATTAATGAGAGTGACAGCGCAAATCTTTGTCAAATGACTAATTTGGGATTTTGAAGTTCAAGTGGTATTTTTCTGTCATTCTCCTAAATATTAAATAGATCATTAATAATTATTAATATTAAAAGATAACTTAGGAATTTGGCATAATGAGGGGTAAATTAGTAAACAAGATTGATTCTAATATAGTTTCAAGTTAAAAAATAAACTTTAAGAATCTTTTTTAGAATATTCTTTAACGATGTTAATGATTTAGACTAAATTGTATGTTTTCAAAATAGAGAGAGATTTGTGTAATTATAGACAAACAAAAGGGTGGTTATAGTATCTCTCTCTCTCTCTCTCTCTCTCTCTCTCTCTCTATTTTCAGCATATTCATTATCTATTGTAAACGTGTAGCTTTGATTGTTTGGTTGGTTATTTGCACCTATTTGTGAATCTAGTTGAATTGAGACTATATATCTTGTAACTTATTTTGATCATAGTAGATATGATTTTCATTAGTCTGGATGACATTTGGCTTTTACCCAAATGTGAAACTTGTTAAAAGTAATAACAAATATCATTATTGAAATGGTAAATACTTTTAGAAATGTTGTCATTCGTGTTACAAATATACTCAATGATTTAAAACATTACACTCTTGTGAAAATTGGCAAGTGTAGTCAATTTCACACTTGCTCACCCAATTAATTGAATTTTATCATATGTTGAACTTAAAAAAGTAGTGGTAAATAACTAGCTAAATGATCAGGACAGAATATTTTGGGAAGTGGAAAAACCAGACAAGGTTTTCTAATCATACCTTCAACAGTATATAAAGATGACCAAAATGCTGCAAATTAGGGAGAGACAGTGGGAAAGTAGGGAGTGGCTAATACCCTAAGTGCCAACGATAACTGCAAATTCCCCTCTCAGACTCTACCTGAGGAAGTATTGCTCAAGCAAGAAGCCTAGGAGTTATTTATTTTTGGTTTACACTAATTTTCTTTTCTATTTATTTAGGGTGAAGATGAAGTTGAGTGTGGGGCTATCATAATACGGTTGTTATGGGTCACATATACAACTTACAAGGGAGAACATGATTTACAACTCGCCCCTCTCTCCTAATCATGTTAAGGTAGAGCTAAAGATCGCTAACGATCTTAAGTATGCCCTTCTAGTACCCAACCCATATGCAGATACAGTGGGAGTAGTTGTACTTAGCTTTGTGTGTGGCTTGACCATTTTATTGTCATACCATCTAAGACAAAAAAGGTATATCTTCCTTTTATAACTGGCTAATGAAATTTATAATATCTGTTTTGCTAACTTCTCAGCTTATTTATGTGAGGAGGAAAAAAAGCAATCAGTAAGCTCAATCTGGCAATAGTTCAATGTCTTGTGTGCCAAAGAAGTCGATTGAGCTTGAGTAGGCTATTCCACTAGTTTCCTCTAGATACCGGATATGTCTTGAGGAACATGATGTCGTAGTCGCTGCCACAGACATTGAGCAAGAAGACTACACAAAATAATTTTTTTTTAGGAAGATGTCTAGGGGAATACACACATGACTTTGTCTACCGAGCACTAGTCAAAGATGTTCTCACATCTGATATGGCATGCACATATGCTTATAACTTTTGTATAAGGTATTTCTTCAACTGTGAATGAATAGTTAGCTGCTTATAACATTTATATATGATGATTTGTTTGTTTATGAATTTAAGGCACCTTTATAAGGAGTACATAGCCCCTAATAGCCTATATGACAAGTTCCCGTTCCTCAACCCCCACTTCTCACTATTAGAAAAAAGGCCTTTAAGACCACCACATCTAAACCTCTTATAGGTGGAGATGGTTTAAAAATTATGACTAGTAGCATATATTTGTAAAATTTAGATCAGTCCCGCATACAATAGGACTAAAATATACTTTTAAAACCGGTTGCTTTTGCAACCAATCTAAAAGGCATAAAAATAATATTTATAGACTTTTAGACCTGTTATGTATACAATGGTCTAAAATATACTTTTTAAATAAGGTGTTTGTATAACTGGTCTAAACAAATACCAAAAATATCTTTCTAAAAAAATATCTACAATCCTTTATACCGGATTTCATTAAATCCAGTCTATAAAATAGTCTAAACCCTAAAAACAATTATGTAGAGGCTACCCCTTTGAAACCAAATTTAATGATCTTTGCATCTTTTCATCTTTCTTCTCCATTTTTCTGATCCGCTCTCGTTCCTTATCTCTTCACTCGTGATCTCCTCCTCAACTACTACAAGAGCAACCAATTCTCTACCTTCATTAGATGGCTTCCTCGACACTAGTTTTCTTCTTCATGCTTGTCTTTTTCTTCATGATTTTTGGCTTCCAGATCTGTGCTTGTTGGCTTTCAGATCTATGCTCGTCATGTCCAGATATGTGCTCGTCAAGTCTAGATCTATGCCCTTCATATATGGATTGCGCAGTCTCAAGCTCTCAATCCAGTTGTCACCCAAATCTTTGTGCTCGTTGGATTTTTCTGATTTTTTAATTTTTAATTTTATTTTTAAACCAGTTGTCTATTATCTAGTCTTACAAGTGTTAGACTTTTAAAACCACTTGATATAAGACCAGACCTCAACCCGGTCTAAATAACTACTTTTGACTGGTCCAAAAAGCCTTTTTTCTAGTAGTATTTATTCCGGCTTTTTAGAAGGTTTAAAGGCAAACGATTCTGAGAGAAAAGCAAGGGAAGTGGCTGATATAGTCATCATAAGGGCACCAAAGAAGAGGGACAATTTCTTTTTGGCATTGCACTGCCAAGGTGAGTATATTGCTTAATTAAATTGTCTATTAATAGCTGGTATTGAACTAATTATGTTTATTGAACGTATGGGACATTGGCTCCTCATTGTGCTAAATCCCTTTAAGCAAAGGATTTGGTACTTCGATTCGCTTCAAAGGGATTCAAACAATCGACCACAGATGGTCGAACTTTTCAATACATAAGTTGACGAATATGTTTGTTTGTATATTTATTATGATGTGTTTCTTTATAACATTTGACGGTCATTAATTTCTTATTACTTTGTCAGATTTGTTTATTGGTTCACCACAAATGAAGGCCTTAGCTGCCCCCAGCACTTGGCCGCGGTTATGGATCAATTTACACATGGAAGAGAATAGATGTAATTCACCAATATTATATATATATATATATATATATTTCATTTTTGTTTATGTACTTATTAGAATTGTTTTCTTTTGTTCCTTTTACACAAAAGAAAGCAGGAATTAATACATTTCATTTGTTTCTCTATAGTGTCCACAGCAACCAGATAACAACTTTGATTGTGGGTACTGTGTCTTGAAGAATATAGTCACTCACAATCTCGCCTCAATCACTTCTAAGGTGTGTGTGTATATATGCATGTGAATGTTTAACTTAAATTAAATTTCAAATGATATATATTTTAACATATATATATATATATATATATATATATATATAATGTGTTTTTGCTTGCAATGCTTTGAATACACTTTTTGTGTCGCCAAATTGAAGAAGTCATAAAAGAGTTGGCTATGACTATTATTTTTAGTCAGTGGATTGCTACATAATAGCATTAGCTAGAGTAGCAATGTTTTTTATTACATTGTTTTAAATTTGCTACATATGTTAGGTTCTTAATTTGTTGTATGTGTATATATAATTTGCTGTGGAGTAGCTCTGAAAAAGTGGATATCTCTTTAGGTTTCTTCTTTAAAGTTTTTGTATGTATATGCATCAAGGCTGATCGAAAATGAGCCTCTATTTAAAAAAAAAAATTGTCACAAATACTTCATAGGTATTCGTTAATAATTGTAAAATATTGGGACATATTTTACGGTTATTGAAAGCAACCATGAAGTATATCAACATACTTTACAACTTCGAAATATGTACAGTGAAATAAGCTTCTTAAAAATGACCAAAACTGAAAACAAATACTTTACGATTAAACATTACAACCATAAAGTTTTTTGCTATATAATCCAAAGTTTTGTTGTACAACCATGAAATACAGGACATAATATTTGACAGTGATTTATTTACAACCGTGAAGTAAATTGAAAATATTGCACGGTTTCTTTATTATAACCGCCAAGTATTAGCTCAAATATTTTATAGTTAATAATTGTAAAATATTAATATTTAACTATTCTATATTTTACAGTTCAAAACTGTAAAATATTGTCAAAAATAACCGTAAAATATAGACAATTTCATAGTAGTACAATATTAATATGGGTATTTATCATTTCAATAACGTTTTTAACAAGTCTAGTCAGTGAAGAGTAATTTTGTAAAACCACCAATATTTTAAAATTTCAGATTTCTACCCTCCCTCTTATCTGTCTTTTTGCATGGTCAAGGGATCTTTTGGGGTTTTAGTAATTCATGAGATATTTTTTGGGGATTTTCCCTAATTTTTATTGTTCACCAATCTTGTTCATTTTACCTTCTTCTTGATAATTGAGCAGAAGCGTCAAAGTAAAAATCTACTGAGTTAAGTCATGAACTGGACATTTTTTTTCCTCAAAAACCATAGCTTTGACTGTAAGAATCAGAATATAAATCTGCTTGAACGTCAAATAATTACCACAACTCAAGAGAAATTACTTAAAAATCAGAAGATTCAATGATGACTTGTGTATACCCAGAACATGAGCAGAAGAGGAGCTACATTTTTTTTCTGGGGAGGGGGTCTGAGGGTTGATTCCGATGAAAGATTTCAATTTAAATTTGGTGAAGGAGCTTTGAGGAGACAGTCTACTTGATTAGAAGATGAAGAGTATTACAGGGTGAGAGAGGTCGTCAAACCTTTCAATAATGGCGTTATTATATAGTTTTATTATATATGCTGTGAACTGATATGTCTAAATCAAACTATTCATTTAGTTTAGTTGTTTGTTTGAAGTCAGGTATAAATCCGATCATTTTGCAAAAATACATTTTATTTTTAAGAAAATAATAAAGCCTTTATGTTCTTTTCATACAACTTATACGCAATTCAACATTTGAGAATTCTGTCCGAACAGTTATTTGATGCTCAAACAAATTGTGAATTTGATGGAAAAGCAATCAATAGGACTCATGCATGATGCATGCACGAATGGGATTTCATATAACTGGAGAATAGTGCATGTATCTTAAAATAACCTGATAATGCAGAAAAACACAAAAGAATTGGTCCATCACAGAGGAAAAGAATGAAAAACGACTGAAATATCATTGAAGTGTTGGTTAAATTAGCGTTAATTATGTAATTCAGACTCATTATCAAACAAATTAAATTGTATATATGAATATTGGATGGAGTGATGAAGAAACATCCAGCAGCCAAAACTAAAAATTGATGATCCTGAAAACATTCACTCAGGGAAACCGCTAGTTTTTTCTTTAGGGAAGGAAGACGCAAAAAAGAACCTCGATGGTCCACAACTCATTTATATATTTAGAAAGCGAAAAGGAAAAACGAAAAACAAGTAGAGAAGGCATGGTTAATTACCTGGAAGGCAGAGTTATGAAGGAATATATAAAAAAGAGAGTTGAGAAGTAAGCAGTCTTATTTCTTCCTGCCGGCCTATCATGTTGGATCAGGTTTCATAACAATTAGAGAATAACGTGAGGAGAAATACAAGTGAGCAAAGAGTATAGCACTTTACCGGCGAGGCTGTGACTTCCTTGACGGACTGATGATCAGCATCAAGAGACAGCGTTGGCCGCGGTGGATTTCAACTGAGAATATTATGGTATGTTATGCGTGTTTGGATTGCTATTGAGAAAGGCAAAATTTTTGCCCTATTATATTGTGTTATAATAGTTGAGATTTATTCTATAAAAATGTTATTACCATTTCATATTTAATATTATAATAATATTTTTAACATAGTATAAAATTTCAAACATTATATTGACAATCAATTTAATGGTGGAGAAATTTAGTTGAGAGAAAATGGAAAGAGGGGTTATTGGAGACATTCTTTCCCGCCTCAATTTCTCATACCAAATAAACTCCCTCTGATTTATAATATAGGACATTTTAACTACTTTACTTAAATAAAAAAATTGACAGTTAACTCATTTAATATGTTCTAAATTGAAATATTTTTCCACGATTACCCTTATTTAAGAATATGGACCCTATGTGTTATTTTGAAGAGAGAGGATATAATGAGTAGATAAAATTGGAAAGGAGTATTAATCGGTGGGACAAAACTGAAAAATAAGTATTAATTATCCTGTAAGCAATTTATATTTTAGATCATATCTTTCTCTTAGAAGTGTTCTATATTATTGATAGTAGGGAGTATTAAATTGGTTCTTTTTCTAATTCAATTTTATTCCAACCCCCAAATTTACGGCTTAAGTCTCTACAAAAAGTTGAATGAAATGACAATAATTTCTCATCTAAGTTCCTTATGGATGATTTGACCAAAAAAAAAAAAGTTCCTCATTGATGATACTTGCCCCAAAAGAGGATGGGGACCGGAGACACTAGAGCCCGTTTCGTGGGATGAAAAAATTCTGAACGAATAGGGAAATGGCTTTTTTTTTTTTTTTGTTTAATCTGTACGCTGAATAGCTTCTTCACGAGAAGAAAATTTCATCCATTCTCACTTTCAGTGTGAAGCAAGATTTTAAGGCAAGTTGTTTCAAGATACCCCCCTTTTTTTTTCCCACTATTGTGGTGTTCTGAGCGTATTTTATATTTTTTATATTTATTTTTATTTTTTTGAATTTATTTATTTTTCTTCTTTTACATATCAAAGGTGCATGTAGTGGGAAATTTTCTATTCATTTCCTTTTTATTTCTCTCACTTTTTTTATCAAAATACATTCTGTTTACCAAACGTGTCTTTAGTGCTTGATTTCATTTGTTTTTAGACAATAAGTCCTTATTATGCAAGTCGAGATAAAAATCCTCTCACATACTTATTTCGTATATGATAAATCACGATTTATAAATATTTATTATCTAAAAATAAATTATTTCAAACCAGTAAATGATACATTCCATTATTGCAATCCGACAACAAACAGATCATGACAGATGTAGTATTGAAATTATATATCACGGGACCAATTTGAAAAGTCAAATTGAGGCGGTCTACCTCACATACATAAAAACGTCTACGATGAAAATATCAATTTCTCTATTACTCTTGTTTTAAACTAATAATCTTGTATAGTTGGCGTTTGATCTCAATTTATAAATGTTTCAATTACTGTGTTTTTTTGTACAATTTTCAGTTATAAATTCAGAGTCGTTAAAGCTAGATGCAAATTAATATCGCGTGTGTTTGGGGGGGGGGGGGGTTTTGAGCCCCAAACGCTGGTTTGGCTAGCAAAAGCTCAATGGGCAACATAAAAAAAAAAAAGAATGTTTGACAAGCACAATAAGCAATTGAGTTTAAGATTGGAATAATAGTTTTTGGCATAAACTCAATTTTGGAGCTTTTGGTGATTTAGTTTTTGGGGAGAGTGAGAATGATTAAAATATTTTTTCAGTTGTGTCCAGTGTGATATCAAACTGATTGCAATTTTACCCTTAATGTACTTTTTCAGCTACCAAAATTAATTTCAACTATTTTTTGGTGCTTGTAACTTTAAAATATTTTTTAACTGTACCCAGTGTGTTATCAGACTGATTGCAATTTTATCCTTAATGTACTTTTTTAGTTCCAAAAATTATTTTAAAATATTTTTTTGATGTTTTTAACCCTTTAAAATATTTTTCCACCCACTCTCTTTTACTATTATCACAAAAGTCACTTGTGCTTAAGTCAATCCAAACAAATTTTATTTTTACAAAAGTCATTTATATAATCGCTGTTCCAAACATAAATCACATTACACAATCGAGCTTTTACCAAAAATGAAATTACCAAACGCTAAATTGAGAAACTTTATTTTTCCCATCGCTCTTCCAAACTTCTTCATCAGTTCAAGTTTTCAAATGGCGTATTTCCTGTTAAAAAAAACACTTCAAAATGTATATCTTTGGCAAAGTTTGAAAAAATCAAAATATGTGGGTATAGTTCACATAATTAAAAAGTTTTCTATTCAAAATGTTAATCTCTCTATTACTCTTGTTTAAAACCAATAATCTCGTATGTTTGTGGATTGTTGTTCTATTTGTAATTTATAATCTAAATTTATAAAATTTTCAATTACTTTTTTTTATCATTTCTAATTATGAAATCAAAGACGTTAAAGTTGGGAACAAATTAATGCAAATTTTTGGCGGGACCAAGTCTTGAAATGTCAAAATTATATTTTGTTGGCCCACATTTAAAAATCAAAACTACGGGGGTCTATTTTCATATATCAGGGGGTCTAGTCTTCGAACGTTGCATTCCCACGCAAAATTAAGGATCGAGTCTACTCCACATATTTCTTATCGCAATTAAATATTTTGGGCCCATTTTGAAAAGTCAAAATATGGGCCTTAAACTCACATATAAAAGTTTTGTTTTTTTTGCTGGAAAAAGATTGAAGGTTTTCCTGTTCAAAACATGCATCAATTCATATATTACACTTGTTTAAAATCAATAATGTCATTTCACATGTTTGTTTTTAATTTTTGATTTATAATTTCAATTTATAAATATTTTAATTACTTTTTTCCCAGTTTTAATTACAAATTTAGAGTCAATAAAGTTGGATGCAAATTAGTACAAATTTGTTGTGGGATCAAGTCTTCAAATGTCGTATTTCCTGACAAAAATAAGGGGTCCACTTCACATGTTTCTGATTGAAGTTATATAACTTGGGACCAGTTTGAAAAATCAAAGTAAGGGAGTGTAATGCATGTAATAAAAAATATTTCTGTTCAAAATATCTATTTGTCGATAACTCTTGTTTTAAACCAATAATTTCGGTTCAAAATAACAATTTCTCTATTATTCTTGTTTATAACCAATAATCTCATATGTTTGTTGTTCGTCAATTTGTAATTTTTAATTTCAATTTATAAATATTTAATTACTTATTTTTACCACTTTTCATTATAAACTCTAACTTGTCTAAGTCATTAAAATTGGATGAAAATTAATACAAATTTGTGGTGGGAGATCAAGTCTTCAAAAGGTTCATTTCCAGACAAATTTCGGGGAGTCTGCTCCACATATTTCTTATCGCAATTATATCAGAAAATTCAAGATATGGGGGGGGTCAACTTCACATAAATAAAAATCTTTTTGTTCTAAATATCAATTTCTATGGGGTTAATATTATATTTAGTTCTTATAATTAATCTTCATTTTGGTTTTGACCCCCTTAAGGAGCAAAATATTCTAGGTTATTATTAAAATATAGGGAATAATATTTTGGATGGAAAAATACTTGATGGACCAAAATTTATGGTTCAAAACTAAAGAGACCAGAGTCAAGATAAAGACAAACAATAAGAATCAAACATTGTATTAACCTCATCTCCATATTACCCTGGTTTAAAAAAAAATAATAATCAAAGTTGTTTGTTTTCATTTTGTAATTTATAATTGGGGAAATCGAGAAAAAGCTCTCAACTAAAACTTTTATGATTAGGATTAAGGAATACCCAAATCTTAATCCTGATACTCTATACATATGTACAAAATCTTTAGAGTATTGATACTTCTTGTGTATATTTTTTTTTCAGATCCTTCTCACCAGAAAAATTTTCTATAGGGAACTTCCCCCCAATTTTCCTTGTATCAATTGTTAAATATTTTAATTGCATAATTTACCATTTTTAGAGTATTGATACTTCCTGTGTGTATATTTGTTTTCAGATCCTTCTCATCACTAAAATTTTTGATAGGGGACTTCTCCCCAATTCTCCTTTTATCAATTGTTAAATATTTTAATTACATAATTTATCATTTTTAATGTTGAATCCAGAGTCGTCAAAGTTGCATGCAAATTAGTACAAGTTAGGGGTGGGATCAAGTCTTCAAAACGTATATCTTTTGCGGAGTTTGCAAAATCAAAATAAGGCATTCTACTTCTACCTCACATAATTAAAAACGTCACTGTTCAAAATATCAATTTCTCTATTGCTCTTGTGTTAAACTAATAATCTCGTATGGTTGGTGTTTGATTTTAATTTATAAATGTTTCAATTACTGTGTTTTTTACCATTTCTAGTTATAAATTCAAAGTCGTTTTGGTGGGATGAAAATATTCTGAACGAATAGAAAAATGGCATTTTTTTTTTTAAATTTTGTTTGAGCTGTACGCTGAATAGCTTCTTCACAAGAAGAAATTTTTATCTATTCCCTTCCTCTCACTTTCAGTGTGAAGCAAGATTTTAAGGCAAGTTGTTTCAAGATACCCCATTTTCTTTTTTTCACTATTGTGCTGTTCTGAGCGCAGTTTATATTTTTTATATTTATTTTTCTTTTTTTGAATCTATTATTTTCATTTTCCTTCTTTTACATATCAAAGGTGCATGTAGTGGGAAATTTTCTATTCATTTCCTTTTTATTTCTCTCACTTTTTTATCAAAATACACTCTGTTTACCAAACATGTCTTTAGAGTTTGATTTAATGATCCATTCTATTATTGCAATCGGAAAACAAACAGATCATGACAGATGCCGTAAGAAACACGGAAACATTAATAGTGTCTACTACATATATTTCCTATTGGACCAGTTTGAAAAGTCAAAACGAGACAGTCTACCTCACATACATTACATAAAAACGTCTACGTTGAGAATATCAATCTCTCTATGTATAAAAAAAAAAAAAAAACCAATTTCTCTATTACTCTTGTTTTAAACTAATAATCTCATGTAGTTGGCGTTTGATCTCAATTTATAAATGTTTCAATGACTGCGTTTTTTTAAAGTAAAAAAAAATATTACTGTGTGTGTGTGTGTGTTTTTTTTTTTTTTTTACAATTTTCAGTTATAAATTCAGAGTCGTTAAAAGTTAGATGCAAATTAATATAAATTCTTCGTCAAATCAAGTTTTCCAATGGCGTATTTCCTGTTAAAAAATATACTTCAAAATGTATATCTTTGGCAAAGTTTGAAAAATCAAAATATGTGGGTATAGTTCACATAATTAATAAGTTTTCTATTCAAAATGCTAATTTCTCTATTACTCTTGTGTAAAACCAATAATCTCGTATGTTTGTGGATTGTTGTTCTATTTGTAATTTATAATCTCAATTTATAAATTTTTTAATTACTTTTTTTATCTTTTTTTTTTTTTGCCCACCTGGTTCACTGGAGTTTTGCCCCGACTACATTCGGATCCGACCTGCGTTGCGTACCTGGCTATGGTGGGAGAGTCACCCAACGGGAATTTTCTGCATACACAAGGTTCGAACCTGAGACCTTGCTTAAGCGGAACCAAGCAGCTTATCACTTGGACCAACTCCTCGGTTTTTTTTTTTTTTTGATCTTTTTTAATTATGAAATCAAAGATGTTAAAGTTGGCTGCAAATTAATACAAATTTTTGGCGGGACCAAGTCTTGAAATGTCGCATTCCCTTACAAAATAATGGAAGTCTGCTCAACTCCATATGTTTCTTGTCACAATTATATTTTGTTGGCCCACATTGAAAAATCAAAACTTTGGGTCTATTTTCATATATTAGGGGATCTAGTCTTCGAACGTTGCATTCCCACGGAAAATTAAGGATCGAGTCTATCTACTCCACATATTTCTTATCGCAATTAAATATTTTGGGCCCATTTTGAAAACTCAAAATATGGGCCTTAAACTCACATATAAAAGTTTTTTTTTTTTGTTTTTGCTGGAAAAAAATTGAAGGTTTTTCTGTTCAAAACATGCATCAATTCATATATTACACTTGTTTAAAATCAATAATGTCATGTCACATGTTTGTTTTTAATTTTTGATTTATAATTTCAATTTATAAATATTTTAATTACTTTTTTCCCATTTGTAATTACAAATTTAGATTTTAGAGTCAATAAAGTTGGATGCAAATTAGTACAAATTTGTTGTGGGATCAAGTCTTCAAATGTCGTATTTCCTGACAAAAATAAGGGGTCCACTTATCATGTTTCTGATTGAAGTTATATAACTTGGGACCAGTTTGAAAAATCAAATTAAGGGAGTGTAATGCATGTAATAAAAAATATCTCTGTTCAAAATATCTATTTGTCGATAACTCTTGTTTAAAACCAATAATTTCGGTTCAAATTAACTATTTCTCTATTATTCTTGTTTAAAACCAATAATCTCATATGTTTGTTGTTCGTCAATTTATAAATATTTAATTACGTATGTTTACCACTTTTTATTATAAATTCTAACTTTTCTAAGACATTAAAATTAGATGAAAATTAATACAAATTTGTAGTGGGAGATCAAGTCTTCAAAAGTTGCATTTGCAGACAAATTTCGGGGAGTCTATTCCACATATTTCTTATCGCAATTAAATCTTGTAGGGCCAGTTTGAAAATCAAGATATGTGGTCTACTTCACGTAAGTAACTTTTTTTCTGTTCAATATATCAATTTATTTGGGTTAATATCATATTTAATCCATTTGGCAAAAAAAAAAAAAATCATATTTAATCCTTATAATTTATCTTTATTTTAGTTTTAGTATCTAAGAAACAAAATATTCTATGTCTCATTAAAATATAGAGACTAATATTTTAGACCGAAAAAATTTGATGAACCAAAGCTTATTTTGAAAATAAAGAAAACTAAAATCAAAATGAGAACAAATAATAAAAATCAAACATTATATTAGTCCCATCTACCTGTTACTCTGGTTTAAAACCAATAATCACATAAGTTGTGTGTTTTCATTTTGTAATTTATAATTGAGGAAATTGGGGAAAGGTTTCCAATTGAAAATTTTATGATGAGAATTAAGGATGACCTAAAAACACAGTATTAATATTCTATATATGTGTATACAAAATTTTTAGAGCATTGTTACTTTCTGTGTTTAATTTTTTTTTTTCATATTCTTCACACTAGTAAAATTTTTAATGGGGGACTATTCCATTATTTTTCTTTTATCAATTTATAAATATTTTAATTACATTATTTTTACCATTTTTAACTATGAATCCAGAGTCGTTAAAGTTGCATGCAAATTAGTACAAGTTAGGGGTGGAATCAACTCTTCAAATGTCGCATTCCCGAACAAAATTAATTAAGAGGGAGTCTAATCCACATACTATATCTTATCAAAATTATATACTTTTGGCCCCGTTTAAGAAATCAAAATATGGCGGTCTACTTCACACAATAAAAAAAATAAAAAAATTCTTCAAAATATCAATTTCACCATCGCTCTTTTTTAAAAAGATATTCACATAACTAAGTTTGTTGTTTGTTTTCAATTTTTAATTTTTAATTTCAATTTAGAAATATTTTAATTATATTTTAACCATTTTTAATTTGATATAAAAGCCATTGAATTTGGATACAAATTAGTACAAATTTGTCGTGGGGCCAGGAGGTCTTTAGAGTTGCATTTCCTTACAAAAGTAATGGGGTCTGCTTCATATATTCTTATTGAAATTATATATCACTGGGCCAGTTTGAAAAATCAAAATAAGGCATTCTACCTCACATAATTAAAAACGTCGCTGTTCAAAATATCAATTTCTCTATTACTCTTGTTTTAAACTAATAATCTCTTATTGTTGGCGTTTGATCTCAATTTATAAATGTTTCAATTACTGTGTTTTTCTTCCAATTTTCAGTTATAAATTCAGAGTCGTTAAAGTTTGATGCAAATTAATATAAATTCTTCGTCAGTTCAAGCTTTCAAATGGCGTATCTCTTGTGGAAAAAAAAAAACTTCAAAATATATATCTTTGGGGGAGTTTGAAAAATAAAAAATGTGGGTATAGTTCTCATAATTAAAAGGTTTTCTATTCAAAATGTTAATCTCTCTATTACTCTTGTTTAAAACCAATAATCTCGTATGTTTGTGGTTTGTTTATCTATTTGTAATTTATAATCTCAATTTATAAATTTTTTAATTACCTTTTTGATCAAATTTAATTATGAAATCAAAGACGTTAAAGTTGGGTGCAAATTAATACAAATTTTTGGCTGGACCAAGTCTTGAAATGTCGCATTCCCTTACAAAATTTAATTAATACATGTTTCTTGTCACAATTATATTTTGTTAGCCCAAATTGAAAAATAAAAACATGGAGTCTATTTCATATATTAAGGGATCTAGTCTTCAAACGTTGCATTCCCACTCAAAATTAAGGGATCGAGTCTACTCCACATATTTCTTATCGTAATTATATATTTTGGTCCCAGTTTGAAAATTCAAAATATGGGGCTCAACGTCACATATAATTTTTTTTTTTTTGGCTGGGAAAAAATTAAAGTTTTTTCTGTTCAAAACATGCATCAATTCATATATTACACTTGTTTAAAATCAATAATGTGATATCAGATGTTTGTTTTTACTTTTTGATTTATAATTTCAGTTTGTAAATGTCTTAATTACTTTTTTTCCCAGTTTTAATTACTAATTTAGAGTCAATAAAGTTGGATGCAAATTAGTACAAATTTATTGTGGGATCAAGTCTTCAAACGTCGTATTTCCTGATAAAAATAAGGGGTCCACTTCACATGCTTCTGATTGAAGTTATATAACTTGGGACCAGTTTGAAAAATCAAAGTAAGGGAGTGTAATGCATGTAATAAAAAATATTTCTGTTCAAAATATCTATTTGTCGATAACTCTTGTTTTAAACCAATAATTTCGGTTCAAAATAACAATTTCTCTATTATTCTTGTTTAAAACCAATAATCTCATATGTTTGTTGTTCGTCAATTTGTAATTTTTAATTTCAATTTATAAATATTTAATTACTTATTTTTACCACTTTTCATTATAAACTCTAACTTGTCTAAGTCATTAAAATTGGATGAAAATTAATACAAATTTGTGGTGGGAGATCAAGTCTTCAAAAGGTTCATTTCCAGACAAATTTCGGGGAGTCTACTCCACATATTTCTTATCGCAATTATATCAGAAAATTCAATATATGGGGGGGGGGGGGGTCAACTTCACATAAATAAAAATCTTTTTGTTCTAAATATCAATTTCTTTGGGGTTAATATTATATTTAGTTCTTATAATTAATCTTTATTTTGGTTTTGACCCCCTTAAGGAGCAAAATATTCTAGATTATTATTAAAATATAGGGAACAATATTTTGGATGGAAAAATACTTGATAGACCAAAATTTATGGTTCAAAACTAAAGAGACCAGAGTCAAGATAAAGACAAACAATAAGAATCAAACATTGTATTAACCTCATCTCCATATTACCCTAGTTTAAAAAAAATAATAATCAAAGTTGTTTGTTTTCATTTTGTAATTTATAATTGGGGAAATCGAGAAAAAGTTCTCAACTAAAAATTTTATGATTAGGATTAAGGAATACCCAAATCTTAATCCTGATACTCTATACATATGTACAAAATCTTTAAAGTATTGATACTTCTTGTGTATATATTTTTTTTCAGGTCCTTCTCACCAGAAAAATTTTCGATAGGGGACTTCCCCCCAATTTTCCTTGTATCAATTGTTAAATATTTTAATTGCATAATTTACCATTTTTAGAGTATTGATACTTCCTGTGTGTATATTTGTTTTCAGATCCTTCTCATCACTAAAATTTTTGATAGGGGACTTCTCCCCAATTCTCCTTTTATCAATTGTTAAATATTTTAATTACATAATTTATCATTTTTAATGTTGAATCCAGAGTCGTCAAAGTTGCATGCAAATTAGTACAAGTTAGGGGTGGGATCAAGTCTTCAAAACGTATATCTTTTGCGGAGTTTGAAAAATCAAAATAAGGCATTCTACTTCTACCTCACATAATTAAAAACGTCACTGTTCAAAATATCAATTTCTCTATTGCTCTTGTGTTAAACTAATAATCTCGTGTAGTTGGCGTTTGATCTCAATTTATAAATGTTTCAATTACTGTATTTTTTTTTTTTGGTACAGTTTTCAGTTATAAATTCAGAGTAAAGTTAGATGCAAATTAATATAAATTCTTCGTCAAATCAAGTTTTCAAATGGCGTATTTCCTGTTAAAAAATGTACTTCAAAATGTATATCTTTAGAAAAGTTTGAAAAATCAAAATATGTGGGTATAGTTCACATAATTAAAAATTTTTCTATTCAAAATGTTAATTTCTCTATTACTCTTGTGTAAAACCAATAATCTCATATGTTCGTGGATTGTTGTTCTATTTGTAATTTATAATCTCAATTTATAAATTTTTAATTACTTTTTTGATCAATTTTAATTATGAAATCAAAGACGTTAAAGTTGGGTGCAAATTAATACAAATTTTTTGGGGGACCAAGTCTTGAAATGTCGCATTCCCTTACTACTCCACATGTTTCTTGTCACGATCATATTTTGTTGGCCCAAATTGAAAAATCAAAACATGGGGTCTATTTTCACATTAAGGGATCTAGTCTTCAAATGTTGCATTCCCACGCAAATTAAGGGATCGAGTCTACGCCACATATTTCTTATCGCAATTAAATATTTTGGTCCCAGTTTGAAAATTCAAAATATGGGCCTCAACTTCACATGATAAAACTTTTTTCGGCTCGAAAATATTAAAGTTTCTGCTGATCAAAACATGCATCAATTTTTACGTTACACTTGTTTAAATTCAATAATGTCATATCATATGTTTGTTTTTAATTTTTGATATATAATTTCAATTGATAAATATTTTAATTACTCTTTTTCCTCTTTTAATTACGAATTTAGGGTGCGTTTGGTTTGAGGGGAGGGTGGGGACAGGAAATTACAATTTTGGACAAAAGAAACCCAAAATTTACCCTATCATTTTTTTAAAAAAAATTTTGGATTCCCGCTCAAAATTTACTCTCTTATTTCTTTTAAATTTTGGGTCCTTGTTCAAAATTTAAATATTTTCAACTCAAAAAGGTAATTTACCCATCCTCTCATTCCCTTCCTACCCTCCCCTCCCCTCCCTTTAAACCAAACACACCTGCGATCAAGTTTGATGCAAATTAGTACAAATTTGTTGTGGGATCAAGTCTTAAACTGTCGTATATCCTGACAAAAATAACGGGTCTACTTCACATGTTTCTGATTGAAGTTATATAACTTGGGACCAGTGTGAAAAATCAAAGTAAGGGAGTATAATTCATGTAATAAAAAATATTTCTGTTCGAAATATCTATTTGTCGGTAACTCTTATTTAAATATAATAATCTCTCTTCATCCCATGGCTTGTGATTGATTTCGATTTATAATTTATAATCTAAAAGTATAAAAATCTCAATTATTTATTTTACCAAATTTATTTAAGAATTCTTCTTGACCTTGATTTTGAATAAGAACTCAAAGTATATGCAATTAGTAAAACAATTTTCTCCCGCCCCCTCAATGTCTTGCTTATTCCGTAATTTTGTGGTCTAATTTATCTTTTGTTTACTGATATATAACTTTCAAACTATGCTTGGCCATCTTTAATTTAAAAAAAAAAAAAGTAAAACAATTTTCTTGTGATCGAGCTAAATTTCGCGCTCCTTGACAAATGTAGGTGTGTCTACTTCCCATATTCTTATCGAAATTATGTATCTTGGGCCCAGTTTAAGAAATCAAAATAAGGGGGTCTTTTAAATATAACTATAAATGTTTTCGGTTCAAAATAACAGTTTCTCTATTATTCTAGTTTAAAACCAATAATCTCATATGTTTGTTGTTCGTCAATTTGTAGTTTTTAATTTCAATTTATAAATATTTTTATTACCTATTTTTACCACTTTTCATTATAAATTAACTTTTCTAAGTCATTAAAATTGGATGAAAACTAATACAAATTCGTGGTTGGAGATAAGTCTTCAAAAGCTTCATTTCCAGACAAATTCCAGGGAGTCTACTCCAAATATTTCTTATCGCAATTATATCTTGTGGGCCCAGCTGAAAAATTAAGATATGTTGCGTACTTCACATAAACAACTTTTTTTTTTTCTGTTCAAAATATCAATTTATGTATGTTGATATAATATTTAATCCTTATCATTTATCTTTATCTTGATTTTGATTTTTATAGAATAAAATATTCTATGTCTCATGAAAATATAGAAACTAAAATTTTAAACAAAAAAACAAAATTGATGAAGAAATTAAACGGAGAAGAAGTAGGGAAAGGGGATTAATGGAGACACTCTCCCCCGTTTTCATTGGGTTACAATTTGACGTTCTCCCCCAAGGCTGTGGTCTACGACCACAGAGGCCGAGGGGCGAAGATGTGAGCTCTCTGGGGACTCCTTCATTCCTTTCTTAATAGAAGACCGACTATTCCAGTATTGCTTCCAATTATTGTACCCCTCTAGTTCATAATATAGGACATTTAGAAAAAAAATAGTTTGATTCATAATATAAATTATTTGTAGGATAATTAATATTTATTTTTCAGTTTTATCCCTGTAATTAATGCTCATTTCTAATTTACCCATTCAATAAATTTTCAAAAATATTTTCCAATAAGAGTAAAAGTGGAAAAAAAATTAATTTAGAACATATTTATTGAGTTAATTATCATTTCTTGTTATCGGTGAATTAGTTGAAGTGCCCTATATTGTGAACCGGAGGGAGTATAGTTGATATTACTCCCTTTTTATAAGCAACTTTTATTTTTATTGCGTAAAACGAACTAGCGGTTAAGATTACTTAAAAATAATAAATATTTTAAAAATGTCTTGTTTCTTCTCAATATGCCCCTATTTATGAAATAAGTATATGAGAGAGAATATATAACAAATATGAGAAAGTATTGGTATAAAATATGAGTAGAGAGAATGTATAATAAATGATTAAATGAAAGAGAATTAGTGGTGAGTGGAGGACAATTAATATAAAGATATATATATATATATATATATATATATATTTAAGAGGGTAGAAAAGGAAAAATAAGTTTAAATTTTGTGACACAAGGAGAAAATTGCTTATAAAAAGAATCAGCTAAAAAGAGAGAAAGTTACTTATAAAAAAGGCTGAAAGAGTATTCTCAGTGTAGACCTATTTTTTTGTCTTGGATTCTTTCTGGGACCCCTTCATCCCTTTCTTCTTTTGCCACTTTCATCTCATCGTGGTGTGGGGTAATGGAAGGATGATCTTAAAAAAGATGCTTAGTGATAAATAATCAATTTCTGGTTTAAAAAAAAAAAGGAAAATCGCATAGTTAAAACCATGTTTTAAATTGAATTGCTATTTAAAAAAAATAAAGGAAAATCGCCCAAAAATACTTTTGGGGTAAATTAATTATTGAATGCAAACAATCTTACGTGTATGCGAACGATCTCCCATTGTGTGTAAACAATCTTCTATGTGTGCAAATAATATTATATCTGAACTTGCAAATAATCTTCTATTGTGTGCAAAATATCTTCCGTTGTGTGAAAAATATCTTCCGTTCAAGTGCAATATATCTTCTAAGGTACCACTTGGCAATTAATTTATCCAAAAGGTATTTATTCACAATTCTTCCAAAAAAATAACAAGGAAAATCGCAGATAATTATTATTATATGGTCCGGCAATGGTTGTTTTCATTGGGAGGATGGTATGGCCGAAATCAAATCGAATTGAAGTGGCTGAGATTGATACATGGGAGAAAGAAGAGAGCAACCTTTGCCCACAAAAGAAAAGGAGGCACATGGATAACAGCTCTGTTCCTTTCAATCTCGTCGATGACTTGATCGCCTTCATCTCACCGCTTCACCCAGCTCGCTGCTTCGACCCAGCGCCTGCATAATCCACGTGTGCGCCACGTCAATGCTTTTAATGGATGTTTTAACACCGTTTGCATATATTTAACGGCAGGGATAACTAATTTAGTGTTTATTTAAAGTAACAATTGGAGTTTTTAAAAATAATTTTTTAATTATGATTTATTTCGATTTACATGAATTAGCACTTTTGGATATATCACTGCTCTCAAAGGATAGTTTTAACACCGTTTATAGGGACTGACTAATTTACCAGGTTGTGAAAACCGGACTGGACCGGCCGGTCCGGCCCGGTAACCGGCGAACCGGCCGGGAAACCGGTCCGGGTCCCGGTCCGGTCCGGGTTGGTGATTTTAATAAAAAAAAAAAAAAAAAATTTCCTTTAGAATTTCATACTATAAGTCTAAAATTTTCAATTTTTCACCGGTTTGGTCCCGGTTTAGCTCCGGTTTGGTCCCGGTTTGACCCACTGACCCTTAACCCAGTACCCCGACCGGTTCAATGACCGGTCCGAGTTTTAATACCTTGCTAATTTAAGTTCAAGGACAGAAAGTTAAAGGACTTAATAAAAAAAGCTTAAGGAATTGATTCAAAATAGAAATAAATTATAAGAACTTTCAGATTAATTTTTTCCTGATTTTCTCATGTGTGCCCATATTTTGTAAAGTAACTGTAAGAGAGTAGAAATTAATATAAGGTGTAATTAATATAAATATTATTAGAATTTAAATTTTATGACAAATTTAATATTTTAATTATTTTTAGTTATACTTGTGAATTGTTAAAAACATTTTATAAAATAAGCTGGAGGGATCATTTTTTTTAGGCCTAGAAATGCCCTGTCATTCAAATTGAAAAGATCGACAACAGTATTTTGATTTTCAATCTGAGCCATGAAATATAATTGGAAGAATTACATTCAGTTCCGTCCAAAAAAAATAAAAATAAAAATTGATTCTATAGAATTATTAATTGTATCCTTAGACATGTTAATTCACACCCTTAAAGTTATAACGAGGCCATTTTTTCTTTTTTTCTTGGGCTGAAGCTGAATGTAATTCTTTCAATATAATTTTGATCAAAAGCATGTGAAGTAGACCCCGCATTTTTGCCACGTGATGCAGCATTTTATTCGTGAAAATGGAAACATTTTCACTTTCACTTCATTCAAAATAACTTTAGGTTCTGTTTGGCAAGAGGGGGATGGATGAAAAGAGAGGGAGAGAAAACTTTTATGAGTTAGATTTAAAAAAAATTAGAGAAACAGGGTTATAAAATTTTAATAAAGATAAGATGTAAATTAAAATGATAAAAAAAGTAACTAAAAACTTCCAACCTCACTTTTTCAATTCATTTTTATAAATCCAATTCATCAAAATTTTTCCTCCACTCTCTTTCACTCCAAATCCCTCATTCCAAACGGCCCCTTAATGAATCAATCCTTTAAAATAACTCTCACGTATCCACGGGGCATTAATCTTCCAAGGAGACTGTCTCCTCTTAAGCTCCGCCACTGAGACCCTTCACCAACATTTGAAATCTTTCATCGGAATCAACACTCAGACCACCTCCAAAAATAGCGAGCTCCTCTCCTCGTGTTCGTTCTAGGTACGCACAAGTCATCACTCATCACTGCATCTTCTGATTTTTAATTAATTAATTTCTCTTCTTAGTTGTGGTAATTAACTAATTATTTGATGAAAAAGGTACAATATAATGAACAAGACTGACCAATAAAAAAGTAGCATTTAAGTTTGGGATTTTACTCTTCTATGACATTACATCATTTACTTATTTATTTGAACAATTGATGTTTATATTTCCGCACTACATCTTCATTTTATATTACCTCAACATGTAAGCATGAGCCATCACCTCTTTTTCCGTAAGTTCTCTTGTGCGTTGTTATAATACTCGATGCTGAAACAGCTTTAGGACTCGTGTGCATGTATTTATTATATATATGGATCTGAATCTTGCAATCAAAGCACTGCGTGATGCAAAAAAAAAAGTCAAGTTCATGACTTCAGCTCAGGAGATTCTAAGTACCTGAAGCTGCTTAATTCGTAACTCATGGAGAAAAAGAGAAAACTAAAATAATGGAAATGCTTGATTACTAGTAATTTATTTTTGCTTCTTAATATTTACAGCTGGTAGAAAATGAGCTAATTATTTCATTATTCTGAGTTAAAAGTACTTATATACATTATTTGCTTTCTTCTGATTTGAGTAGATTGTCTCCTTTGAAGTAAGTATAGATCTCCACTAAGAGCTTTCATCGGAATCAAGATTCGGACCTTTTCCAATAACTTGTCTCAGTATGTTTAAGCCATAACTTCTTTTCAATTAATTTGTCTTGTGAGTTGTGTGATAAATTTGATGTTGGAAGAGCTTTATATATTATAGTTGATGCCATCTTGTTACTGGGTTTTGCAGGAAAAAGAAAATGTCAAGTTGATGATCTTACCCATCAGGAGACTATTACGTGAAGCAAGCTGCTTAGCACTCATCCGTACAATGCAGAACCAAACAATCCAAAGGCTTGATACCAAGTAAGTGACTTATTATTTTACTCAAGTCAACATTTCATTCTCCCTTATCTCATGTTATTTGTCTTAATTGGATGCGCTGCATTTCACTGGGTATGCTTGCATTCATGAAAAATAATAACCATAAACTAAACTGCAATTATTTGCCCGTAAATAAAAGTACACCTTAAGAAAAGTTTTGAGTAACTTTTTAAATTGGGTGAAAATGTTATCCATGAAGTTTTTGGATAAATGCATGCGCGTATATATGATGTAAATAAAATCAATATTTAATAATTAAACAAAGTACTCTATATTTATATTATAATTTATAATATATCCATATGAGCTGATTCGGAGATTAAATGAAATTATGAAAAGCCCAAGTCTTACCCATTGAATATTCAAACTTTTTACAAGCAAAGAAGCTGTTGGTTGAATTAGTAAGTGTCTTTAAACAACAAATTATAATATAAATGTTCATAGTTGATTCACATTTATAATTATTTCATATGAACATTTTTTTTATTAACTCTACAATAGAAAAAGCCTTTTATAACAGTTATTATCTACCCTATACAATAGTTCTGAACTGTCATATATGTAGGCGCTATATATGCTCTGTATGGATAAATTATGATTCCGAACTGTTATTTATTCTAAAACTATTACAATAGTTATAATATAACACACATTATGAGGCCATGATATGCGCATTGCTATTATAATAATTAACGGGAACACATGAACAACCATCATAATATATGTTAATGCTTATATAACATATAACGGTTTCGCTTTAATAATGGTTGAACATATATAACGGTTATATATCGATAGTAATACTAACATATTTATTTAAAGGGTTAAGATGCAAAAATACACATGTGATTGTCCTCAAAGTGCACCCAACACCAAATGTTTTTTTTAGGTGCAACAGTGACTATGTGGTTACAAAATAAGTGCAAAAATACCCTTTGACCGTTAGTTTGACTTTTTGACTGTTAGTTTGACTTTTTTATCCTAAAAGTGATGACGTGTATGATGACATGGACGTTGGAGTGACATTCTAGAAAAAAACTTATTGAAAATCAAATTTTCCTAATAAATCATATAATTTAATAAAAATTAGTAATATAATATATGTATTATAATGATTTTAATTTAATAATATTGAGAATCTAGGGTTGTGAAAAATTTGAGCAATCAGTATGTTTTTTAAGGCAGCAGCTCTGCTGAGTGAGTTAAGTACTTTGCATTCAGATTTGAATCTACTTCAGCGAAGGTGGTACTGAAATAGTGAAATGTGGGTAATACTAATTGCAAAGCTTCACCAGTCAGCAAGTTTTTTTTCCAGAATGTTACTCTAGCGTCCATGTCATCATACACATAATCATTTTCAGGGTCAAAAAGTCAAACTAACGGTCAAAGGGTATTTTTGCACCTATTTTGTAATCACATAGTCACTGTTGCACCTAAAAAAAGAATTTGGTGTTGGGTGCACTTTGAGAACAATCACATGTATATTTTTGTACCTTAACCCTTATTTAAACAACTGTTCTTTATATATCGAATCTAATTTTTCTTTTAAAAATTGGGAGGGAGAGGGTCCTGTTTTCAATATCCCCCTGCATATATATTTGTATATATTTGTATAGAATGAATCAGAATATATATTTACATTCATTCATATATAGAACAATACAACAAATCAGAATATATTTATAGTTATTCATGTAAATGTATACATTATTAAAACCACAATTTTAAAACAAACAAATCAGTGTCTAGAAATTTATAGTCATTTAAAGGTTTCACTCCCACTGATATTGTAGAGATGTCATCAACTCTTCAGCCATTTCTTTCATTTGTGATTTTCTAAACATCATGCATGAGATATTAAAATTCTGTACACAAAATGAAACAATAGATGAAAGTTAGATGCTAAACCACGGTAGAAAAAGCACAATCCACCTTACATGGTTATTGAAATGAAACTTTCATTCATAAAACCAGTAATGTTTTTTTCAGGGCCCCCTCTAAATCCCCCCGATTTTGGGGGGGGGGTTTGAGAGGGGGAGGGGTCCCCTCCTAAATTTCTGGTATTTCCAATTAAAGGGAGGGGAACAAAATCCCTCCCCTCCCCTCAAATCAAATAAATCCTTAGGGCGTGTTTGGTTGGAGGGGAGGGGATGAAAAATAAGCCCATCCCTTTACTTGGTATGAAAAATTGGAGGGGAGGGGAGCCAAAAAAGAGGCTCCAAATCCCTCTCCTTCCCTCATTTTTGTTCCCTCCGAAAAATATTGTGACTATTTTGCCCCCATTACTTTTTCATATTTCCATTAATACACTTGAGCAGAAAATAAAAGAAACGCTGGAAGAGTTATAGTTTTCTATTTCCAATGAATGAAATAAGTTATTAAAGTCTAATGGCTTTTTTACACAAAATTGTAATCTCTATTTGTTTTCTTTTACCAATAATTATTTTAGTAATTCCAACAGTGAGTTAAAATAAATTTGTGTTCACTTGGTAAAATAAATTTCAATTTTCATAATTTAGTTAATTTATATTGAGGTGTTTACTAATTTAAATAATTTTCATTTCAAAAAAACTAATTTAAATTATTTATATAAGCAAAAATATGTAAACTAACATATAAAGGTAAAATAGTAAATTAGTTATTATCTCCCCTCATTCCCTCTTGAATCAAATAAAGGATCATTAAAAAATCTCTCCCTTCCTCCACCTTCAACCAAACCAAACAAGGCGATTCTATACCCTCCCTTTAAACCAAACAGGGCCTTAAAGTTTAACCCAAAATCC
The DNA here is from genome assembly GCA_963210345.1 of Inga oerstediana. Taxonomy (NCBI): domain Eukaryota; kingdom Viridiplantae; phylum Streptophyta; class Magnoliopsida; order Fabales; family Fabaceae; genus Inga; species Inga oerstediana. The sequence goes on from OY723400.1 coordinate 84,260,570, forward strand.
CAAATATTCATATTTTCTTATAAACCTTAAATCCAATCCATCCATTCTTCGTTATAAACCTCAATAAGCTAAAATATAACATAAAATTCGAATTTAGAGCCCTAAAATCATAAATCACAAATTTCCCAATCAAATCATAACTCTATTTTCCTCAAATCAACTGTTTAGGTAAAAATCAAAACCATACAACTCTTATTCTAACCTCGTTAGCTCCATTTAAAATCAAATCACCAATTAAAACACTCAGAAATTCAAATCCATTCAACCCTACATTTTCTTCCTCCATTGAAACTGAATAAATGAAAGAGGAAAGAAAGAAATAATAGGAAACAATTCCTTACCAAGCTCTATAAAAGAGAAACTAACTAACAGCAATCACACCCACTCTCTCTCAGCCAAGCCTGTCGAACTGTTGAAAGAAGAGGAGAGGAAGCCACGCCACGCCACAGGAAAAAGAAAGAAAATGCCAAGCTAGCGTCTGGGAATGAATGGGAAATGCTGGAGTGGGTTACAAATTATGTGGGTCCCACCCGCATCAATTGCCCCTCCGCCACTTCTCCTATTGTTTTTTTTAGTATTCCTATTCTTTTATATTTTTCGTTGGTCATCCCTTTTGTCTAAAAAAACAAATTTAATTCAATTCCCATTCACTTGCTCATATTCATTTAAATATTAGCTTCATTCATAAATAATATATTTTATCTTGACTGATTTAAATCATCTTTCAAAATATACAGATAATTAAAATATACTTTTACTGAGAAATTAAATCATCTCAAATTGTTGTTTCTAAAAATCTTGACTTGAAATTAAGTCCTTAGAATTTAATCCCATTTTGAATAAATTTTTCTTACTCAAATAATCTCATACTAAAACCCAATTATCATAAAAAATATTTTTATTCAATTTAAATCAATATTAATATTTGTTTACTGCTTTTAATTCTGTACTTCTTTAATAAGAGGGGGGAAGTCAGATTTTCCACTTCAATTTCAAACAATGAATTTAATTTAATTTACTCTAAATTTCAAGTTAATTTATAAATCACAACATCATATTATTTAAATTTCATAAAATAAATTTTAGCATGATACATTAGATATTGTAATATATAACTGATCGAATATATATATAAACGGATTGAGCATATCACATATCACATATCTTATTTGGATCAATATTTTCAGGACCATAATTATGTCCCTCATGTACTACATTACGTAGCACCCACAATCATTACTCTTATTTGGTTGCTTTGGGCACTACAATGAAATGAGAAGAAAAATTTGTCACTTAGTCACATATATATATAAACTATATGTGTGCTTTAATTTAATATTATAGTCATTGGTGAAAAATATATATACTTTCGAATGCAGCCATTAGAAGGTGCATCTTATAATAGTGCGATAAAAACTTTGTTTTTATCTTTTTAGGTATTTTCCAATTATAATAATTATGGTAGCTTCACTTCATTTAAACCACCTATCTTTTTCCATCTTTTTATATGATTAGTCTCAAATATCTAAATTTTGTCACTGTGGGATGACTTGATATCCTAATTTGACCTTCAAATTACTTCTAACTTATCTTTTATCAAAATTACAATGTGTATATTTTTTCTTGCTCTTTCTCAGGTGAAAAACCTTTCAATTCCAAAGTCGTTCTCATACCTTAAGGGTGTGTTTGGTTTGAGGGGACGGGAGGGAGGGAATGAGAGGGTGGGTAAATTACCTTTTTGGGTTGAAAGAATTTAAATTTTGGGTGGGAACCCAAAATTTAAAAAGAATGAGAAAGTAAATTTTGGGCAGGAAACCAAAATTTAAAAAAATAAGAGGGTAAATTTTAAGTTTCTTTTGTCCAAAATGGTAATTTCTCCACCCTCCCTCCCCTACCCTCCCCTCCCCTCAAACCAAACACACCCTAAGGTCAGTTTGGCAGGAGGGAAATGGAGGGGAAGGGAGGAGAGGAAAATTTTTATGATTTGAATTTAAAAAAATTAGAGAAATAAGGTTATAAAATTTTAATAAAGAAAATATGTAAAATAAAAAAGTAAAAAACAAAAAATTAAAATCCTTTAATCTCAATTCTCTAATTTTTTAAAATCAATTTCATAAAAAAATTTTCTCCCGATCCCTGCCATAATACCAAACAACCCCTAGAGTTAATCTCTCCAAACCAAAAGAACTATATGATATTACATGTGAACTTATTTTATTATTTCTTTTTCCCTCGTCTTTAGCCGGTATTGAATTTAAAATGTTTTTCAACCATGAACATATATATGGCATTGTTGGCATTGTTTCCCATAACTTAATTCAATGTATAAATTTTCCCATTGTAACAACAGTTTATTGGATACGCTTATACACCGTGGATATTGCATTGTCACGTTGAATGTAGTCTCTGTGATTTAACTACTGAGGGCATATGAAACTCCTGATGCCCCCTACCAGATGCGGCAAAAGTCTAGTTGTCAAGTACAGGAAAGATGTTTCGACCAAAAAAAAAAAAAAAGTACAGGAAAGATGAGGGGTAAAGAAAGAAGGCAATAATTTCACACGTAATTTTATGTTCTCATCTATTTTAGATTTATCTTTATTATATTATATGTAAATTTATAAATTAGATAAAATAATTTGAAAAAAAAACGATAAATATAAATATTTTAAAATAATTTAATTAGCTTTCATAATATCTCTAAAAAAAATCAAATTTGTCTTATACTTAAGATCAGGAGTATTTGCTACGAGTAATTGAAGCTACTCTGGGATTGCTTGATAGAGCCTTGAATACGGGTCGGCCCTTCACGGGCTCAGGCCTAAACGGGCTTAAACTCATTTTAATTCAAAAAAATTTCTTTTTCGAATTTTACAATTTATTTATTATTTTGCTTTAAATTGAGATACATTATTTTTAAAACTCATAAATTTTTAGTTAAAATAATCATCTATGTCCAAATTAGGTTTTTTTTTAAAGTTTAAATTAATAAACCATTGTAGAAAATAAAATAAATCAAACCAATTAATAAGTGTTTGCCTGTTATTAATACTTTATTAAGTATTTAGATGTCTCTCATATTGATAATTTGATATAATAATATTATATTTATTAATTTATTTTAAAAAAATATTAAACGGACCAAAAAAGGATGGCCCTATAAAGCTGGCCCTTTTAGGTCCGTTTCCCTGTTTAGCCTCTAAATCATAAATCCGGCCCTTAAAGGGCTCGGACCTAAACACGTCGGCCCGACAGGCTCGGCCCGAATTCCCGACTCTATTACTTGATACTAATCCACATGGGATTACTTAGACCCTCCCCAAACCCAAATGGTATTGAAAAGCCGGAATAATTTTAAGACAACAACGTCATGTTCATATAATAATTTTGACACAAAAGTACCCTCATCAATTTTGCCACTGATATTTGACATACCAAGTACACTTGTTTATTTTCAGTCCATCTTCATCGGCACTAACGCTCTCACTCTTACCCTCTTGACGTCAGTAGCCTCACCACCGGTAAAGTGATACACTTTGGCTCACTTATCTTTCTCCTTTCGTTCTATTACTCTATAAAGCTGATACACACACACACACACACACACACAATATCCAACATGGGCTGGCAGGAAGATACAAGAGAGCTTACTTCTCAACTCTTTCGTATTCCTTCTTCAAAATTCTTCGTTCCAGGTAATTAAGCATGCCTTATCTACCACACTATCTCTCTTACTTCTCAACTCTTTCGTATTCCTTCTTCAAAATTCTTCGTTCCAGGTAATTAAGCATGCCTTATCTACCACACTATCTTCTTGTTTTTTGTTTTCGCTTTGAAATATGTTGATTAACCAGGTATTCTGTACAATGCGTAGAGAAGTTTGTATTACTCTAATGAATAATATGGGTACAGAACTTATGTCCAAATATACCTAATGTCCTACATTTATATAGTCCAAACAATACACTACCTGGACTGGGCCTAATACACTATGGCCCATTACAATACAACAATAATATAAGAGCTTATTTCATACACTCCCTCTCAAGTTGGGGGGCAGAATACGTTTAGTGCTCCTAGTTTGCCTAGAAGCCTCTCATGACTCTCTTTGTTGACCACCTAGCTTCATCAGAATATCAGCCTGTTGATTTTTTGATTTCATATGTTCTAGCCTAATCAGATTTTTCTGCAATTTTTTCCGAACAAATTGACAATCTATCTCGATGTACTTTGTCTGTTTGTGAAAAAAAGGATTGGAGACAATGTGGATTGCCTCCTTACTATCTCAATATACACTTACTGGCATATAATGTTTAATCTCTAATTCTTTTGGGAGTCCTACCACCCAAACAATTTCTAATACAGCAAAGCCTACAGCTCTATATTCCGCTTCTACTGAAGAACGAGACACAATACTTTGTTTCTTTGTTTTCCATACAATAAGAGAACCACCTAGCTTCAAGAGATATCTTGTCATGGAGCTCCTATTTGTTCTGTAAGCTCCCCAATCTGAATCACAAAAACAATCCAAGGAAAGATGTCCTATTGAACTCATCAACACACCATGCCCTGGATTCTTCTTTAGATAACGAACCACATTCAGTGTTGCCGCCATGTGCACCTTTAAGGGACTTTGGATGAACTGGCTCAAATTCTGCACAAAAAAACTAATGTTAGGTCGTGTCATAGTAAGATAAATTATTCGAACCACTAAGGTTCATATCGCTGTGGATTTGACAACAAGTCCTCCTTCTTGTCTCTCCCTTCTTCACACGCTAGTAATTTCACATTTTGTGCCATAGGAACTTCCAATGGTAGGCACCCACTAAGTCCTGTGTCACACAAGAAGTCAAGTATATACTTTCTTTGACACATCATTATACTTCTTTTAGACCTAGCCAATTCAATACCAAGAAAATACTGGTCTTTGATTCGAAAGTTATGATGTAAAAATTGCTTTACCTCCTCTGTTCTTTCCTCATTGCTTCATGTAATCAAAAGATCATCAATATATACAAGTACATATACTACATCACCATTAAAATGTCTAAAGAATAGAGAGTAATAATCACTTTTACTTTAATTGAAACCACATTGAATTAAGGCTGAAGTGAACTTATGGTTTTATTGTCTAGAGGCTTATTTAAGTCCATATAAAGACTTCTTTAGCTTACACACCATGTTCTCCTCCTTATTAAAGACTCAAAATTAAACTTATAAAACCAGTAAAATGAGGAACACAGGCTCACTGAAAATGTTTTCTTACCATTCATTTACTTTTTATCGTGTAATTATTACCTTTAAATAATAAATTTTATTTTTGAAATTCAAATATTTTTTAAAACATTACACGAGAGTGAAAGGTTTGTTTTGGAGTTTAATTAGAATGGAACGGAACGGAATTCCTATTAATAGATTCTTTTTTTTGGATGAAATAAGTACAAGAACATTTCATCTAAATCAAACACATCGCATCCTTGCTCACAATCTCACGGATACATGGAGGAGGAGGAGAAAAAGCCACGAATCCGCTCATCATTGACACAACACCAAATTATATGAACCTCCCAATCACGGTTCATTAACTCATTAATTTCTCTGGCTATATCAGTCCCTCTTCATTAACATTGTGGAACTTTTAAACGCCAAATAATCCTCCAAAGACTTTAGAATGACCTATCACCCTGCTCACAAATAGTATCATAAGCCGTTTCGCATGGACAACTCACCAGATAACGACCAACTCCAGGTGGGCACGTCTTCCGCTGATGCACCAACGTCAATCCGAAGAATTTTCCATACAACATCTTCAAGTAAATACTTCCACAAGAGATCTATATGCCATGAGCTATCATCATTTAAAAATTCTATAACTTTCACTTCCAGATGATCCTATGATAACAGGCAAGTTGCCAAAACACTAAGGGCTTGTTTGATTCTGTTATCTGTTTTTGGTTTTCACAAACAGTTTTATAAAACAGTTTTTGGAAACAAGTTTTAAAAAAAAAACAAAGAAATATGTTTGGATAGATTGTTTTGAAAAATTTATTATTAAAGTGACGTGGCAGTGCGGTTGACGATGGTAACATGGCAGTGGTCATGATCGATAGTGTAGTGTCAATAGTGAATAAATGACAACTTCAAAAAATAAAAAATATGAAAACAAAATAAGAAAACAACTAAAAACTGTTTTATTTTTTAGTTTTTAAAAACAACTTTTTGTTTTTTTATTTTAGAAAACAATTTTTTGAAAACACTTTATCAAACAGGTTTTATTGTTTTTAAAAACAAAATCAAACATCCCCTAAGTTTCTCAATACCCGGACATCAGTTATCTCCCTAAAATCCGATGCCTGTACCTTTCTCAATGAACCATCGCAATCCTGACACAACATTCTTCCAACAACCTTTAATTCATTTCCATGCTCTAGACTCTGTACTTCTAGCCTCCACTTAATGTAACACATCCCGCCCACAGTGATACTCCTTCCTAATAAACTGCACCCACAGTGAGTCTCTCTTCTTTATTAATGCCCAGCCAAGTTTCATAAAAAATGCTTCATTATGCTTTTTCGAACTTCTAATGCTTAGATCTCCCCCCTCTTTCTTCATGCATACCTTCTCCCAAGCAACAAGATGAGCTTTCCTACACTCAGCCACCCCGCCCCATAAAAAAATATGGCAACGTTTATCTATGGCTGAACAAACTGAGGAAGGCAACGGAGCAGATTGCATCGCATACGTAGGGATAGTCGACATAGTAGAAGACAGCAACATATTTCGAGCCGCAAAAGACAACGTTTTTGACTTCCAATTGCTCAACCTTGTGTATCCATCTTCTCAAGAATGTAATTATAAGTTGACTTCGCCACTCTCTTATGATGGATAGGAACACCCAAATATTTATCTAGATCGGCTATAGGAGTGAAACCCAGAAATTCACTAATTTCTTTTTTTTTTTTTTTTGTATTACAAAGGCAAGCAAAGCTTGTAGATTGTCATGGCCTATAAAGTAGGCCGTACAAAGTGATCATGTGGTGGTACACCACATTCATGGGCAAAAAGAAGGATATAATCTGTAGGGGAGGACCCCAATTCAACGTAAGTCTGGCTGTGTATGTGAGCCTGACGTGCAAGATAATCTGCACACCGGATGCTTTCCCTGTAAGGGTGGGAAATCCGCAAGTCCCAGTGTGTCCGGGGGGTCTCCCATCATGACGACTACTTCCAATTGAGAAATGGGGAGCATGTCAGAACCTTGATTTTTTAGGTCTCTGGTGGGGCTTTCTTCAATCCCCGGAACCACCTCCATGCATAAAGGATCTGAAGATAAAGTCTGCTTATTGGCCTTATCAGTGGAGTGAGACGCGCTGGCTTCTTTTGCATTCCCATTTTGATTCACGGTCCCAACAGCACCATCAAACGTTCTCATGGCATCACATATTCTATTGCATGCATTCAGTGTATCCACAATAATTAAATCATCTTGGTGGGGTCCGCCACCATTTAGACTCCCTCTTACCAATTTATGCACTCTCGTTCCAGCACCTTTCTTCTTGGTTGCATGCGTGATGTGCTTGGTGGGTCCGTGAATGTTGTCCGCTGATTCACCCATGGTTACATGCATGATGTGCGTGTTGTGCGTGGAGGGTCCGAGCGTGGAGGGTCCGTGCGTGGTGGAGGGCCCGTGTGTGTCATGCTTGGTGGAGGGTCCGTGCGTGGAGGAGGGACCGTGCGTGGTGGAGGGTCCTTGCGTGGTGGGCCCGTGCGTGTCTTGCTTGGTGGAGGGTCCGTGCGTGGAGGAGGGACCGTGCGTGGTGGGCGTGTCTTGCGTGGTGGGTCCGTGCGTGTCTTGTTTGGTGGCTTCAAAGTGCAAAGCCCCTTTTGTCTTTACTTTAGTCCAGCGAGGGTGACCCACATGAACTCCCTTTTTAAAATACCTAACATCATTGGATTCCTCACTTGACACATTCTTTCCAGCGCATATTTGGCTATCCTTTGCAGAAATTTGGAGATGCTTCACGTGGAGATGCTTCTCTTTTACCAACCTTGGCTCAACCGCCGATTTTTCTTTTCCTTTTCCTTTCCCCAACACAGCAACTAGAGGCAACTCTGAAGGCTCACACCCTACCACATCCGTGCTAGCAAGCATGCCGAAGCGGGATCCTCTCCCCATACCCTTGTCTTCTGCAAAGACCTTGGTGCTTTTGCCTTCTGTAAAGTTCCCGACACTATCTCTGAACCTGCCCTCCTGACTCCTTAAAGGTCGCGCTTTGGCAGGCCGCTGCACAAACATCCACGGCCCAAACACCTCATCTTTTGCCGGGAGGGAGGTCCCCGACGATGACTCCGGCGGTGGAACGGGTGCCTGACTAACAGAACCAGAAGGAACCTGCACATGGGGGGCGCTTTCAGGTGATTTCCAAGGACACTGCTCATGCTTGTGACCGTATCTGCCACATGAGAAACAAATAAGGTTCAGGCCTTCATATTCAATATTGAAAAGCTCCGAAGCTGAGATAACACGAGGGACCAGTTTTTTCTGCAAATTTAATTCGACACAAATCCTAGCATAACGACCCCTTCGGATTGTTACTTCGTCCTGGTCCAGCTTCTCCAAAGAGTTTATGTCCACTTTGAGGGTCTTCCCCACCATATCTCCAAGCCTCCACATGCATTCCTTATTGTAGCACAGAAGTGGCACATGGGGAATGCGGATCCAAGTTGCTACCCTTCCCAGAGGATTATGGAATGGATTGAAATATGGAGACCACCTCTGCACCAGAATTGAGTGTTGAGCAATCAACCAAGGCCCTCCGAAAAGGATATTCGCATAGTGCTGCTGCCAGCCATCTTGTTCTTTTAATTTTACAACATAATAGTTGTTTGGAAGATCAATGAGATCAAAATTGCTTGTCAGCCAAATTTTGCATAGATGATCCTTAAGCTTGAAGAAATTGAATCTTGCTCCCAAGACAGAGACAATGAGAGCATTGTTCCAAGGTTTGGCCCATCGGTTGAATTCTTCTTGGGACATATCCATTGTAGGATAGACATCCATGAGGTTTTTAATCTCTTCTGAAGGCTGGGGAAGATCCCAGGACTGGTTCAAGGAATCTGAAAGAAAAACCACATCTTCCACACTAGAGGCGCCATGGGAGATACCATTGAACTCTGCTCCCCTGAATCCTGTAAGTGAGTCTTTGAAAGAGTAGGCAAGCGTAGGCTTTGAAAAAGAAGCATCCCTGCTCTTTATTGTGTTTCCTGGATGCTCCGGATCTAAGGGAGGAGCTCCATCATGCTCCTTAGATTCAGAAACTCCCTCCGGCAGCAATGCAAGGTCGCCGGGGACCTCCATGCTTTGGAGAGCACGCTCCTGCTAGACTAATTTCTTTGGACTAACTGTGATTCATATTTTTAGAAAAGAAAAATCTCAGCTTATGGTCATTCACCTTTTCTCCGGATGCAGCACATAAATCATCCAAATTGGCTTTAAGTACAGTTGCCTGATCTAGAGATGCTTCCACAAATAATATAATATCATCAGGAAAAAACAAATGAGACAATAACATACCATTCCTGCGGAGACGGAAAAAACAACCAGATATCATTTTTCACTTCAGCTTGAATGAGATGCGCAAGATTTTCCATGACCATAACAAACAAGTACGCGGATAAAGGATCATCTTATCAAAGACCTCTAGATGGTGTAAAACAAGGCCCTTCAGTCCCATTCCATGACAGCTTGAATTATGCATAGCTCATACATTTCTCCATGACTTCTATCATCAGACGGTCAAGCATAACAATTTCTTTCAAACATTTATAAACAAATGACTATCAAACCCGATCCAAAGCTTTCTCTAGATCGATTTTAAGTGCCATGAAACCTTTACACCCTTTCGTAGTCTTCATCAAATGGAATATTTCCTGGGCCAACACAATAGTATATACAACTTGTCTACTGGGAACAAAGCTGTATTGGTTTGGAGATATAATTTTAGCCAATAAACTCCGAAACCTAGTTGCTATGGTCTTCGTTAAAATTTTATAGATGACGTACATAAACTTATTGGCCGAAAATCATGAACAGTCTCTCGATGATCCACCTTAGGAATAAGGGTAATATTTGTGTCGTTTGGGCGTTTACCTTCTGGATCTCCACAGGAAATGCGAACATGTTACCAACCATCTCAGTCATTATAGTACCAGCAATTTCCCATTGACTCTGGAAAAATAAAAGATTCAAACCATCCGGACCTAGGGCTTTCAAAGACCCATGGCAAAAAGCACTTGTTTAACTTCTGTTCCACTAATATTTCTGCCAATCCTAAATAACATGTCATCGTCAATCTGAGGAAAAGTACCACCAAAATTAATGTTCATGTTACCTGATTCGTCCTCATGGTCAAGCCTTTAAGAAAAATCTCATACGTCCACTCCCCATCATCCTTCCGTAAGGCTTCAATACGATTCTTCCGATGCCTACTATTGGTCATGGCATGAAAAAATCATGGGTTCCTATCCCCATCCAAATACCAATTACATCAAACCCTCTGTAGCCACATAACTTCCTCTTGCATTAAGACCTCAAGCTTTATCCATAAACTTTATTTTTGTTGTTTAATCATTTGGCCACAAGCCCTGCTACAGTTCTCATTCAAAATTTCCATCCTTCTCAAAAACTCACTCTCTCTTATTAATATCGCCAAAGATATCCCTATTTTACTTAGAAACATTCATTGTAAACGCTCATACGTTCTCCTGCATCCACGTGTCCTTAGCCACGAGTTTTGAACGCAATCTGAGAAAGATTCATGAGAAACCCTTGGCGCGAAAAACCTGAATGGCTTAACATCTCTTTTTGTTTGCTTTGATCCCCCCAAACGAATAAGAAGAGGACCATGGTCCGTACTGTAATGAGGAAGGTGCGTGACGATTGCTTGTTGGAAAAAATCTAACCATCCGGAATTAGCTAACACCCTATCTATTCTGCTATGACTCCCCCTTTACTCCATGTGAACTTTGGCCCATTAAAGTCAACACCAACAAGATTATGATTCGAAAGCCATGTACGAGAATCCTTATCCGGTACTTGATTTCGACTGGAAATCGAAATTCTCTCACCATGCAGAAGAGTGGGCATTAAAATCACCGCATAAACACCATCTTCTTGGCCCATTAAGGGCCAAATCAGAGAGATGCGACCATAAAAGGCGTCTCTTGTTTATCGTCGGGCTTCCATACAGAATTGATAAACTCCACTCATCACAAGACCCTTCATTCATTACCCCACGAAGAACCCGATCATAAGATGCTTTAACAGAAAAATTCACTCCATGCTTCCATAAACACCATATACCCTCATTGAACCCCTTTGCACTCAACAACTACAACTTCATCAAAACCAATACAACGTGCTAGCAGTCCAGCCTTGATTCCCTACTGCCTGGGTTCTAGAATAGCTATAAATTGCAACATATACTTACGACAAAGTTCAGTTAAAAATTGCGCAAAACCTTATTTTCCTGAACCTTGGGAATTCCATATCATCATATTAATAATTTAAAAAACCATATATAAAAAATGAACAGATCTTTAGTACTGTAAAGCATTCTCTACTTGCACATGGTGGCTCTTGTCGTGAGCTATTATTTCTAGCGCATTACCCATTTTAGATAAAGGGTTATCACGTACCCAAAAGCGATCATCCTTCAAGGCTCCTAGCTACGTCCAATAGATCATCATCCACGATCATATCTTCTTCTTAACGGATGGAAGAATTTTTGCTTGGTTTACTAGTGATTAATTCATTATTTGGTGGCCCATTATCCACATCCATACCAACACTCCTCAACCCATTTCTATCTAAGTTAGCACTTTTGGGCTTTCAAGGCCCGACTTCTCCTTCACTTGTACATAATCTTCCATGGGATTTACTGAAAGTCTTTTAGGCGGAGGTAATGGCACTTTTTTAGGTCCATTTGAGCTGCTCCTTTTCTGACCCCGTCATTCTTATTTTTTTGGACAAACCCCGTTATTCTTTTTAAGTGCCCGTTTGTCACATACTCCAAAAGATATCTGATTGGCATATCATTAATTATTCGAATATTCTCCATGATCTCCTCAACTGGTACAATCTCAAGAACTGAAAATCTTGATCCTGATTGAGTGGCATGATTCTCTCTTCGTAAATCTCTCTCCTTCCCTTCTTGTCCGACCACCCGCTTACTCTGCCATGGCCTCTGAACCACCATCCAACCGCTGTAGGTGGGTTCGCGGGAAATATTTTGTTCAGCTACCTCACTTCGTATCCCTTTCTCCATCCCCTTCACCGCCTCCTCCTTATTCTTCCTCACTTCTGGACAATGATCAACTTCATGCCCATACTTACCACAGTGAAAGCAAATCGTGTGAAGAGCCTCATATTCTACTTTCTTCTCTTTTCGGTTGAACATAATGCAAAGTTGGAGAGGTTTCTTTAGGTTCAATCGAACACAAATTCTGGCGAAGCGGCCCTTTGATCGACGCATCGTATTCATGTCAATTTTCAACACGACCTATTTGGTTGCCCACAACATACAAGATACCCTTATAATATTTGGACCCTTTGCAGAGCGCTCAACCTTGATACGGGGTCTCCATCCCTCATTACTCCACCAATCCTCATCCTCCATTCCGCCAAGATCCTCAGTCGCATTCTTGTTGGGGCACGCCTGCTTATATGTCTTCCTCCTCCCTTGGTGGCCTCTTGCTCCCCTGCCCCTGGAGACAAAGCATCTCCTTCCACCATCCAATCCTCCTCCCTTGGAACCACCGGTCTGCCATCAGCCACCACATCCAGACCCATTCGGGCCTTTTGCCGACTATGAACCATAGAATCGCCTCTTCCGCCGTCACTATCTCGCCGCCTCCTCTGTCGCTCATCATCTCTACACTCGTTGTTTAGTTGTTTTGTTTCTTTTCCAGTCATATGACAGAATTCCTATTAAAAGAATGGAAGTGAATATAGTGAATGGAATTTTGAGCAAAAAAAGAATATAGTGAATGGAATAGAATATTTCATTGTCTGGGAGTTTCTCTAGGAGAAAGAACATTTTCTTTCATTGTTTTTTTATAAGACCGAAAAGAGAAAACATTTATAGGAGAAAGAACACTTTGATTTGACCACTATTTAATATTTGTTAAAAATGTTTTTTGCCATAAGTTATTTGTTATAAAATTAATAAAATGTAATTGATTATTGCAGGGAGCATCTATATATATATATATGATGTAAATAAAATTAATTTCTAGTAATTATCCAAAATCACATGTAACCATGTGTTTTATTTTTTAAAATTCACATTAAATAAATAAGACACATGGCTTTATAGGGCAGAACTTTAACATATATATAATCAACTTGACCTAAATTTTTCTAATATGCGGTATATTAAATGAGTTAATTTCGAGATTAACATTGCAACAGGAAAAGCTTGACTCATTTCAAGTTTTTTAACATGACTCCAAATTTGTGTTACTTGTGAAGAGCATTTCGGCTGCGGCTTCTGATTCGTTTGGGAATTAAGGCCAATTATTGAGACCTGAGACAACTTGTGGTCAAGCATATCAATCAGGTTAGACAAGAGGAGACTTTTTATGCCATTATTGAGTCTAATAATTCCAAACAACAAATCATAATATGAACGTTATTACTTTATTCGATATATTATAATTATTAACCAATTATTTCATAAAAATATTTTTAAATGAAGAAATTAACAGGAACCTTTTAATGATGTTGTTTTGCTAGAAGAAATATTAAATGAACTAGCAATTAAGGTGATAATTCAAGCAGTCAGCTAATAAAACATGCACGACTGATCTATTAACAACTTTGTTTTAAGGGAAAACTAAGGGCTTAATGTGTGATTCTATTAATTATTTTAGCAAAGGGATAATTTAAGCAGTCAACCTACAAAACATGCATGATTGACCTCTTAACAGCTTAGTTTTAAGAGAAAGCTAAGGGGTTGCCGTGTGATAATTTTTACGCTTTTAGAATATTTTTGCAGGGTAACTTTTTAGAGTAAGTTTTGAAAACAAAAATTTTTTCTTTAAAGAAATTGTTTCATTATTTTTAAAAACATATCTAACATGGTGGAGTGAAAGGTAAGAAAAATAGTTTGCTTTTTTAATATGAATGAGTTAAATAAAATCGAAAAGAAGAAACTAGGGAGATAAAATTTGAACAAGCTGAAAATTCTCTGGTAATTAACATTTCTTAACCGTTTACCAGGCTTGGAGTTTTCAATGTCTGGGGCGGAGATAGCGATCGCTGGGATAGTTCTTTCCACTGCTGCGACCCTTGTGGCACCTTCATTGGCGGCACTTTTTAAAAAAAAAAATAGCCGAGAAAAAAAAATCACTTGCTGACTTGCATGAATTGCTAGAGCAGGGATTAAAGGAGCTACTTGCTTTGCAAAGTGACAAAGAAGGAGAAGTTCGGAGAAATAGAGGACAGAAAGATCCGTCTGATGTTTACAAGCTCTGGAAGAAGGGGGTATCAGATATTGAGAAAATGGTGACTTCCTTGGATGAAGATTATAAACAAGTAAAGGAAGAGAAACGGAGTCATAGGAAAAGAAGGGGTCATGTTAAGGAAAAGATCAAAAGGGCACTGAATGAAGTAATCGATCTTCTTGGAAAATGCAAAGATATGAATGTTCTAGCTTATAAGCTGCCAGAGAGGGTAAAAAAGGAGTATGATGTCCCACCAATTGCGGAGTATGGGACTCTTAAGAAAGCCTTTCAAGACATTCAGGATCTGATAAAAAGAAATGGAGTAAAATGCGTGGCACTTCATGGACAAAAAGGGGTGGGGAAAACAACAATAATGCAACACTTAAATAACCACCACTTCTATGATAGCTCTGACAATAAGGAGTTTGATATGGTGATTTTCATCAAAGTGGCGGCTGCTGAGCAGACTGATGAGCTTCTGGAGAAAATTGCAGAGCGAATGAGGGAGGATACAAATTGCAAGGAACTTGGAGTTGCTGAAAAAATACAGGGAGGGCTCGAGAACAAAAGATATTTGCTGATTTTAGATGGCGTAAGGCATGCATCCACACTCGATGGGATTTGGGGGAAGTTGGATATTTCAGAAGACAAAAAAGATAGTAGGGTGGTAATAACCACTCATTATCCTCTTGTTTGGAAGTCCAAATATGTTGACAGGAAAGTTGAGCTCAAACCGTTATCCCCTAATGAAGCATTGTATATGTTTCGAAATATTGCTGGTGACAATCATTTACCACACAAAGGAATTGCTCAACTGGTATGTAAGAAGTTCTGCTGTTGTCTTCCCCTCCTAATAGATCGTATTGCAAAGTCTTTTAAGTATCAAGAGGCTCCCATTGATTGGGAGAGGGCTACGTATGAATGCACGCCTTGGCCTCAAGTTGGAGATGATGATTTAAAAGATTTATACTCAAACTTGGAACTTTGTTTTCGAATGTTGGGTGATCAAAGTAAACAAAAATGCTTCCTTTATGCTTCCCTATATCCTGCAAACAGCAACATATGCACACATTACTTAGTGGAGTGTTACATAGTTCAGGGCTTTCTTGGTGATGTTGCAGATACTAAATACAGTGAAATACGCCGGAGAGCTAAAGCTGTAATATTGAGGCACCTTGTTAATGCCGCATTCTTGGAGGAAGGGGAACAAATGAGGTATGTTAAAATGAATGATCTCTATAGGCAACTTGCTTTATACATATCGTCCAAATATCCAGATTTATTATGTAAAACTTATGTGGATGATGAAGAACATAATGAGCCCTATAGATCAAAATCATGGCAGCTTTCCAGATGGGTTTCTATGGTGGGCAGTGAAAGGCATAGTCTACCAGAAAATCAAAATTGTGGGAGTCTACTAACAGTACTATTGTTGCAAAAGAATATGAAGTTGGGTATCCCATCAAACTATTTTGAAAGTATGAGGAATCTTACTGTGTTAAACTTATATGGTACTGAAATAAGCAAGTTACCATCTTTGAAAGGATTAATTGGGCTTAAGGCATTCTATCTAAATGGGTGTTCAAAGTTAGCTATATGTTTAGATGAGATCATATCACTTCAACATCTTGAGGTGTTTGACATTCGAGGTATTGAGGTAAATTTTGTGCCATGCTTGAAAAGTTTGTGGTGCTTAAGAATCTCATACATGACAGGAGATATTTATCATGGAATTTCAGAGCTTGACAAATTAGAAGAATTGACCATTGAAGGGTGCAATCAAATGTCAAACGTCAATGCTCTTAACAACACCCTTGACAATGAAGGTCTCTCGTTAAACTTGGGGCAATTACGTTTGGATGATTTGCAACATACGAGCATTCTTTTTAAGGGTCCCTTACATCGTGGTAGCTTTTCCACATTGCATACTTTGACATTGAAGAACTCAAGTATGGTTTTCTATGTAGCAGTTGATGATTTTCCTGAACTGCAGAATTTAATTGTTCAAGATTGTTCAAGAATTGAGGTTCTTATCAAGGTCATTGAAAGGGGGGAAAGTATAGTTGCAAAATTGAAGATGTTAATATTGGATAACTTGTCAGACATCAAATCCATATGCTCAAAAGAAAATCTAGAATGGAGTTCTTTGGAGAAGTTACATGTACGAAAATGCCCTGAGTTGAGACATTTGCCTTTCAACAAAGCTAAAGCAACTAAGCTTAGAACCATTGAAGGCGAGGAAGAATGGTGGAGCAACTTGGTGTGGACCCATGAGGATCGCGACCAACTTAAATCTGCATTTTCAGCTTTTACTTAATATTTCCTTAATGTTTCTGATATTGATAATGATCAATGTTGGTGTCCAAGTAAAAGACTTGTTTGTTCAAGTGTGATGTTTGATTCAAATGTTTCCTAGTCGCTCATAGTAATCTGTAATGAAAAGTACAAGACTTGTGTGTTTTGTTATGCTTTCAAATGTTTTGTATGTTTTGTCATCCTTGATATTTGTTTTAATGTTAATTAGAAGTTATTTTGTGTAATCTTTCTCCTTTTCATCGTAGTGAGATGAACTTGATTTGAATGCTTTAGTTTTTCTTTGAACTTCAATGGACGTGAGATCTGAATCACTTTTCATATATTCCACGAACTTGTAATAGGCTTTAATTTACAGGACAAAGATCAAGGTGTGTTCCAGTACGATGAAGCTATGATATAATTATCCCAACTAAAGTTTCTCACTGTTTTGGGTAATACAAATTACAAACCCAAAGCATACCAACCTACCCTTAATTTTGTACAAGTCTTCAGCAAGTTTCTGCAAGTGTTGTCCGTAATAGGTAGTCTTACACAAGGCATGCTCCACCTGAATCCTCTTCATTTATTTGGTTGTTTTAGGTAGGAACTAAGAATTTCAAGTTTTCTCCAGAAACAAACAGATGTATCAAGGAACTTCAGCATGCATATAAAAAATGTGAAAAACCATATAAAGATATGCTGTAAGAAAGAGGATAAAGTTACCACAGAAAAGCTTTCAGTGATGAGAATGATGAGGAGATGGAAATTAAATCACCTAGTTGTAGGCAAAACAAGTCTGTACATTCTTAATATTTTTAGTACCTTTTTTGTCTATGTGAATCGTTGCAATTGCAATTATGTATTTGATTGAATCCTTTGATTTTCATTAGATTAGGACAAGCTCTCAATCTAAGTTAAAACAATCTTTTTTGCCTAATTATACTCTCTTTCAACAAACCAAAATTGATAATATCTATGGTTGACACTTGACAGTAAAAGTGATAGTCTTCCAACAAACCAAGATTGTAGGAGTCTTCAGATTCAGACACTATTGCTACAAAAGAATTTGAGGTTGGTTGAAATCCCAATAACCTATTTCCCAGAATGGGCAATCTTTTTGTGCTAGACTTAAATGATACTAAAATAAGGAGGTTACCATCTTTATTAGGGTTAATTAGTGTCAAGGTATTCTATCTAATTAAAGGTTGTTCAGACTTGATAATATCTCCATCTAAGATCCAACCGTTTGAAAATCTTGAGGTATCTGACATTTGAGGTAGTCAAGTAAATTTTGTGCCATACTTGGAACATTTGATGTGCCTAAAAATCTCATTCTCTAAGTGGTGATTATCTAATAATTTCAAAGCTTCAAAATTTAGAAGAATTGAACATCGAAGTTGCAAAGCAATTCCGACTGCAATGGGGTAATGATATGCTCAATATATTAAACCAAATGCTGCTTCGAGAAATATAACTTTAATTAAGATGCAATGTGGCGTGCTACACACGTTGGTAGTTGTGCTTTTTTCCCTTGATATAATTATTTATTTTTAACTTTTAATTTTTTTATTTTAGTGAATTCAATTTAATCATAATGATTCAAATTATATTAGTCTCAAATAAAATAAATTAAAAAAATACGGGTCAACTTTGTAGCTTTGATAGATTCATCGTTTAAAAAAGCCTAATTTTTTTTATTAATTACAAGATAATGAAAAATAAATTAAATAGTGTTGATTACTAATTTAATTTAATTAGTGTTAATTAGTTTATGACTTTAAAGTATAAATTAGTTGAATTTATTCTTGATTAATTTGTCCATATCCAATCCATAATACCACTCTGGTCCTATTTATAATTCATTTTTTAAGGAAACTTTTGGTCATTATTATCAGACCGCTTTTAGAGTAATAAATGTGATTTTTATAATTTTTCCCTTATTAATTATAATAAACAAAAAGAATGTATTCATGTTGAGTTGTTGACTCTTGGAATCACTCACAAATGAGGGCAAAATTGAAAATTTAACCAATAATTCATAAGCTAACTAACTCTCATTTGCAAACGGCAACATATGCACACATTACTTAGTGGAGTGTTATATAGTGCAAGGCTTTCTTGGTGATGTTGATGCAGATACTAAATACAGTGAAATACGCAGGAGAGCTAAAGATATAATATTGAGGCACCTTGTTAATGTCGCATTCTTGGAGGAAGGGGAAGAAATGAGGGATGTTAAAATGAATGATCTCTATAGGCAACTTGGTTTCAATATATCATCCAAAGATCCAAATTCAGAATGCAGAATTTATGTTGATGGTGAAGAACAAAAGGAAGCCTTTAGATCAACATCATGGAAAGATGCTGAATGGGTTTCTGAGGTTGACAGTAAAAGGGATATTCTTCCAACAAGCCAAAATTATGGGAGTCATCAGACACTATTGTTACAAAAGAATCTGAAGCTAGTTGAAATCTCAACAACCTATTTTGATAGTAAGGGCAATCTTCTTGTGCTAAACTTGAATGATACTAAAATATAAGGAGGTTACCATCTTTGTTGAGGTTAACTAGTCTTAAGGTGTCCTATCTAAATGATTATTCTTGATAATATCTCCATCTGATATCCAAACACTTCAACATCTTGAGGTATTTGACATTCGAGATATTCGAGTAGATTTTGTGCCTTACTTGGCAAATTTGAGGCGCCTAAGATTCTCATATACTGCAAGTATTAGTGACTATCATAATTTCAATGCTTCACAATTTAGAAGAACTGAACATTCAAGTTGAAAGGCAATTCCAACAGCAATGGAGTAACGATATTAAAGATCATATTGAACAAATCGCTGCTCAAAGAAATCTATCTGTTATATGTGATTTGAAGTAATTTGGGATGGACACATCGTGAGGTTCACGAGGGATTTGAATTCCTTGAAGCTTCTGATACTCATACTGATCAATGTTGGTGTCAAAAGTAAAAGACTTGTTTGTTCTAAGTGTGATGTTTGATTCAAATGTTTTTTTGCTCATGATAACATGTATTGAAAAGTATAAGACTTGTATGTTATGTTATGCTTTCTAGTTTGTTGCAAAATCTCAAAAATTATTGTCATCCTTGATATACGTTGTAATGTTTACTAGAAGTTATTTTGGGTAATCTTTTGCCTTTTCATCTTAGGGAAATGAACTTGGTCTGAACTAAGCCTTATTTCCAAGATGCCAGATGTTTTACTGCGCAGGTTATTTTCTTAATTTTCGCTCATTATTTATGGTTGCATCTCAACTAAGCAGTGATAAAATTGTCTGCATCCATTGATCAGGCTTATTACACTTCACTCTCGATCAATGAGTTCTACGCTAATATGCTATCGTTTGTCTTTGAACTTCAGTTGACGTGAGACCTGTATCATTTTTCATATGTAAAAAATTAATAAGAGAACCCTCCAAATAGTCCTACATTCATTGTGTATTAACTATTAAAGCTTAATATTACAAGTTCGTGGAATAGATGCAAAAGGCTCAACAATTCAAAGTGAACCTGAAATAATAGTTTTATTATTTCTCAACAATTCAAAATTGGAAAGGAAGAAAATATTTTAATTTACAGGACAAAGATCAAGGTCTTTTCATCATGATGAAGCTACGATTATCCCAACTATAGAATCTCTCTCTGTATGGTAATACATATTACAGACCCAAAGCATGCCAACCTACACTTGATTTTGTATCAGAGTCTTCAGTGAGTTTATGCATGTGTTGGCCATGATAGAGAGCACTCTCCAATCGAATCCTCTGCATTTGTTAGATTGCTTTAGATAGGAACCCAGAATATCAAGTTTTCTCACGGATGCATCAAGCTATGAACTTCAGATTTCAATGATGAGTAAAAAGACATTATATATAGATATCCTGTCAAAAAGAGAATAAGTGCATGTTTGGATTAACTTTTAAAGAATGACTTTATAATTTACGAAGTAAGTATGTGAAAAGAATTTTGTCTCGGCTTATAGAAAAGGACTTCCGAAACTATGGTTTTAACTTTTCCCAAACATTAAACCAACTAATGGTAGGCAAAACAAGTCTGTACTTCCTTTATTTTTTTAATCATTTTTTGTGCATGCGAATCATTGCGATTGCAATTATGTACTCATTTGATTGAATACTTTGATTTCCATTAGATTAGGACATGCTCTGTCTAAGTTAAAACAATCTTTGTTGCCTAATTACATTCTTCCTAAGTCTTATTATATGTTCAATAGGTCTATCGGTAGCAATCAAGTTCAGTCGATTTGAATTTGTGGAATTTTGACTTGTTAATAGCAGTCAAAACTATTCTGCTTTTAGCATTTGGGTGGTCTAAGAAGTAAGAACATTATTCCTGTCTAACTTATCTCCCTATGGCTTTCTGAAGGACCCCTGTTTCTTGGCGATGATTGATCATTATAGGGCGATTTTCTCTGAATCGCCTACTGCAAGTCCATTTTGTCTGAATCCAAATGTTCAATTTTAGTGCTAAAAAATATATATCATAAATATTTTACTGCCTTTTATAAGATGAGTCTTATGTTAAAAGAATATGAAAAGTTCTAAGCGAGGATCTTAAAATAGATCGAGAATCAAGAGAGTATTTAATTAGATGCTCTATTCCAATTAAATAATAAGATGAGAATGAATTAGGAAAATGTGAATATAAAATATAAATGCAGATTAAGCACATTAAATGAATCAGATGAGATAATAGCATGCTGCTAGTACTAATATCAACAACTAAATATGTATGTTTCTGATTAACTAAGTATAAAGCAATTGTGAAGTAACTAACATTCTGTCATAAAAAGGCAACAAGCCCATCTAATTATTTGCTGCATTTATTACTTTATGATGTTGAGGAAGTCCTATATATATATATATATATATATATGAAAGAATTGCTAATGTTAGAGTGAGTGTTTGGGAATTTCTCAAACCTAGGTTTGCGCAACCCGAGATAAAACTTCTTTCACACACTTATCTCGTAAATGACCAAAAAAACAACCAAGAGAGAGGCACAATATAGTATCAAGTCACGGAAGTACAAATAACAATTTCTGTCTGGTAACTTAAAACAATACAAAGCACAACCTCATAGCACACTAAAATTTCCATTTCTTTTAGAAAGAAAGCATATCCTGATCCAAGCTTTTAAAACATGAACAATAAATCAACTCTCAAACACAAACACCGAAGGAAACAGTTCAAAGCACACAAAACATCAACATAGCGGTCTTATGGCGAATCTAAGAAAGTGAAGTAAAATCTTCTGTTGAATCCCCAGACACAAGCAAGAATCAGGCCTCCATTTCCCAACCAATCAATTCTGAGGGAAAAAATAGTATAAGAATTTGGTAGATGTGTCATCACAATAACTACAAACATTTGCTATGTTCTGGTGAAAAAAAAAAGACCATTTGTATGTTATAAATGTAACTCCAAGGTAATTGTGCATAATTCTCCTAACTTTTCTTCTTCAAATGTAGGGTTTAGTTCACAAAAAATGGGACGGCCATAAATTGGCTTGTTAGTGATGGTTCTTAGATTTTTCATGTAGAATATGATTAAGAATTGCATGCAAAAGCATCCATTCAGGTCTGAGGCTGCTTCATATTCTTCCATATCTACTATGCACTGCATTTCATTACATTCTCCTAAAATGCACAATCGTAGCTGTTTCAGATTCTTCAACCCAGATTGGGTGAGATTGTTGATGGTCATGTGGCGATCCAAGAAAAATGCCCAAGCTTTAGAGAGAATGGACTTCACTTCATCAGGAAAATCTCGACCATTTACAAATTTTAAGCCAGGACTAATTTTTTTGAAAGTCGTCACAATCTTTTAGATACAATTCTCTAAGCTCCTATAGATTGAAAATTGAGCTTGGGAGTTCATGTATGCTAGTGTGTGACAAGTCGAGGGTGCTGAGTAGAGGCACGTGATCAAAAAATGAGGATGGAATTTTCATCAAATTAAGGTTGTCTCCTAGCAATAATTTTCTTAGTTTGGGAAGATTTAGGAACTATGAAAGATATGTAATCTGAGTGTCAGAAACATCACACACCTCAAGATTTGATCAAGAGTTCCCAAATTTCTTGTGGCAGTGTCTCCAATAGCTCACACCCAGCCAGCCAAGATCAACGTTTCAAGATTCTCAAGTTTAGCAATTAGTGGAGGCAGTTCCTACAATTGAGAAGAGTGTGCCAAAGACAAAGTTTCAAGTATCTAGAGTTCCCAAATTTCTTGTGGCAATGTCTCCAATTGCTTACACCCTGTCAACTACAACTTTTTAAGATTCTCAAGTTTAGTAATCTGCGGTGGCAGTTCCAGCAATTGGGAACAGTGCTGCAAGGAAAAACTTTCAAGCTTCTGGAGTTTAAATATTGCTTCAGTGTTTCCAGCATACAGCCTTCTAAATTAATTCTTTAAGATGAGGCTATGTATTTACATCATATAAAATTCGCATGTGAGTGTTGGATAAGTTGAAAAACTTAGAGGTCTGAAATTGTTGATACCAATGCTCCTTCACTAAAGTTCTCAGGAATTTCCTCCCCCAGTGTGTGTAAGATAATTTGAATATCCTCAGGCAATTGGATATTGCGCCGACTCAGGGTGTCTTCATATTGTAGTAAGAGAGAACATTCCATGGAATTTTGTAAGATACTTTTTGCTTATTCTGCTGTGTCTACTAGTTGTTCAGAAAACCAACGATTAAACAAGTCATCATCACCCATGATCTTCCATTCTTGGGATTTGAAGTCCATTAAACACTTTAGAAGACGAACCTTTTTCGTTTCAGAGTTTACATTTGCCCAGATGATGTGGAAGAATGCATTCACTATTCCTTCACGATCATGATAATGCTGATTTTCTAATGCAAGTTCCCAGATTCCAACTTCTGTCTTATATTTCAATGACTTGGCCATGAGAATAATGGCAAGAAGATGACCCCCACATTTCTCCACACTGCAATTTCTTGGATGTTAATAGATGAATGTAGAAGCTCACTACCAACATTGCTGCAGAAGACCTCCCAAGGCAACAAATGATCCTCTGTCTTGATTGTCAGATCCACATTATTGATCAAATAAGCATTTAATGATAGTGTTGTTATAAACACCATGATATGTTCAGAATTTCCTTTAATTGGTAAAATCGCCTTATGGGAGCCTAGTTTTTTGTCACCATCCCCATCCACCACAAGCACTAAATGTCTGCTTCTTCTATAATTCTTTTTCGGTGGCTCTGAACTGGTAGTCTGCTCTAGCCATTCAGCAGGATTTAAGAGCACTATCTCTGTTTCGATCTCATCATCAATCTGATTAAGATCAGTGACTTGGAAATCATCAAATGCTGCACCAATTCGAGAATTCGCTGGTATGTTTCCCACAACAGTTCGTTTTTCTGCATCATTATATTACTGGTTGAAAACCAAATGTTTTGATTTTGAATATTCTCTGAAGTTAATTTAAGAGTGAGTTGGTGATGGCAAGATGAGTAGCTGAGAGCAGAATAGGTTGGGGCACTTGTTTGACGCTACCCCCATTTATGATCTCTTTTGGTATAAGGGCTTGTACATATCTCAGTGGGCTTTCAGAGAGAAGATGTTCAAAATCTGCATCATAATCATCTGCAAAACTAAGCTGATAGGTATTGTTGATCCATTGCTTCAGAAAGTCTTCATACCCAATTCTCATGGGGTAGCTCAATATGAGGTGTAAAATGTCCCGTGTCCTCTTCGACCTTAACACATCTCTCCCTATACGCTGTTTTTTTTTTTTTTTTCGTTTTCCAGAAAAAAGAGGATTCATTAAGAAGATAATGAGATATCAGCAGCAACATATATACCTTGTTTCTCCCTTTTGGTCAATCACACATGATTTATTCACATTTTGATATATGTTTTCCCTCCTTTAAAACCATATGGTTCTTGAATTTTATATTTCAGTTCACTTTTACGCAGCTTTTTAGAATCTTAAGAAGTGATAATATTGTTTTTCTTTTAACCAAAAACTTGCTTCAAAATGTGGATGAAGTGAGGACACAGTGCAGCTTAAGAAGCTCATATCATATATCTATATATATATATTAGATTGGTTAAGATATCTACAATTCCCAATTATCATTCTCACAGCATAAACCAATATAATAGATCCTCTTCAAACTTAAAATTTCTCTCCAAGTAGGAACGCCATGCTGCTTAGCTCACTTAGACATCTTTGGTGTGACTGGAACCTCCGCCGCAGGGGCTGCTTTCAAAATCCAAAGTATAACGTGTTACTAAAGATAACATATCCTTTGATAGTAAAATAAAGAGCAACAATAATCTCATTCCTTATTACATTGATGCTGACCTAGACTTAAAATTCAAAAAAAAAAAAAACAAAGAACATATGTTAAAAATCAAAAAAATTTGCAAATTGAAGGACTTCTTCAAAGAAAAGTCCTTTTATGACCCTCAAAATCTATCAAAATATATTTAGTAAAAAGTCTATTTGGGCTGCCAATAAAGATTTATTTAATTAGTAAAGAGTTGACTTATAATCAATGAGATCATGAGTTCAAATTCCATTGCTTAAATTGTAAAAAATAACTAAATATTGGCCCAATAAAATACAAATATATAAATAAATTCAAAAAATAATATTTAATTAAAATTAAATTTAAATAAAGTTATATAGATATTAATTATTGTCTTATGATACCTAAAACATATAATATGAAATTTTTAAATATTAAATAGAAATAAATTCTTTTATATGGTAAAAGAATTTTCATCATCGTTCCCCAAAGTCCAGATCACCAAAAACAAAAATCAAACTTGAAAAATAGGCTGACACGTATAAGAACTATGGAAAGAAGCAATCAGATAAAGCCCATATTTAACAAAATCAAAGCCACTAATAATATACGAACGAATATTATACGAGGGTGAATGTAAAAGCATGGAGCTTTTGTAAAGAGAACATGAAAATACCAAAATATAATCAGGCGGGACAGAGTGAAAGAAAATACATATGGTACCTGTTAGTACGTACGTTGAAGCTTGCTTGTAAAGAAAGGACACAAAGACTTCCCATTCAGCACCGAATGTCTCATCATTCTGATGAGATCACAGTGATTTAAATTTAATATGAACGTCTAAATTTAAAATTTTTAATTATTTATGATATTTTGAATGATAAATTCATTTTATGAGAGGTAATAATTATAAGGTTGTATTATTTTGAATTTTACATATATTAAAATAAAAAATTATTGATAAAAACAAAAATTTATATAAAATATAAAAATTAAATTAAATCAAATTTGGATAATCCAAAATCAATCTAATGATGTAGATAGATGATCAGTACACTTATGCTCGTGAGAATGATGAGCAAAAAATGTGCTCTCAAACATAAAAGTTTTCCTTTTTTTTGCCATTGACGAAGGAAGGTTTCCTACAAACTCCTCAGATGCGCACCTTGCTAGAATATTTGGAGTAATTGATATATATATATATATATATATAAATATATATATCTTATCTATTTTTAAAAACCAAATCTACTCATCAAAAAATCTTGATCATTATATACCATTGTCATATTAATTATATCTACTTTTTTTTGGCCCGAAACATTACCACATAGTTAAAATTACCAATATCTTTATCAATATTTAATATATATATATACACACAAGCAAAAATAAAAAAATAAAAATATTAATATGAAAATTAAATTGAATCTTCTTAGTTTTATAAAATTTAAAAAAAATTAAAAATATATAACCTTCCCTATTGGCCTATTTTGTGGAGAAAGGCTTACTGTTGTTATAATCCAATATTAACATGATTAAAAATATTCATAAAATTTCAAAAATTTTGCTTCCAATTAAAAATTGTATTAAAATAAATTTTATTTAATGATTTACTCTCACTGTACTAAATCTCTTATTTGTTTGAATGAATGTGTTTTTGATTTTACAATTTCAACAAAAACTTACAGCAAAATTAATTATATTCAGTTGGAGAGGAAAAGACGTCAAATTTGTGATTTTTTACCAAGCTTCAGAATTGGAGAAACTTAGAACGGCCCGTTTTGTTTGTATTACCTCACCTTTTCTAGCTGGTTTCGTACTGACCAAAGGTATTTATCATGGTTGGTTTGGGATGTTTCAACTAGTTGGCTGATCATTTTTTACTGAGTAAAAAGCTCATGTTAAGGTGCCACTGATGTTAGGAAAGAACCATGGAAAATGCCTGGTTTAAGTAGTCACTAGTAAAGCTTGTTATGTTTGTGTCATTTTACGGGATAGCATACTCGGAGACCACCTTTTCGTTTTGGGGGTTTAAGATATTAGAGTGGATAGTTTACTGTTCTTGGATTAGGCTAAGTTGCAGAGAGCATTTTGAATTTCCAGTCGTCCATGGATAACTTTTATCTTTAAGGCGCAACAATAAACTTTCGTAAGTGTAATAAACTCCATGTTAGTTTCTCCATTGTACAATGAACCTTTAAAACTTTATTTTTTTGCAGTTGCATGTAGAAAATTGTCATGAGGTTATCTAGAGAAAAATTAAAGTTTATTTGTGTGTGTTGGCAACTTTTGAAGATCAAAAGTTATGTACTTATGACCTAAAGTTTGGAAAGATTATATTCAATTCAGTCAAGTTGGTTAGGCTCTTAATCAGACTAGAGACTGAATCAATTTTTACACTTAGTTTGCCATCGAAGTATTTGACTTTACTTATTGTTTTCCCCCTTGATTTTAGGTTCTCAAATTGGATAGTCAATCATTGAAACATATTTGAGCTTGATGTTTTTCCTGCAGAGTCTCATGGCCTTGATATGTGTCGGGAAGGATGCTGACTGATCAAGCAGGAATGTTTTATAATCATCATCGATGTGGAGTTATTGTTCCTATTTAATTTGAATTCAACTACCACATGCGATTGAATAGAAGGCACAACTACCAGAGGATTTCTTGAATCCATGCTGTCAGAGAGCATGCGTGGAATCTGTACTTTGGGTAATGCCCCTGACGAGAATAGCTACCGATGCAATCGGTGTGGTGACCATTTATCTTGTAGCCATCTTGACTCTTCTTGGTTTTCTGTGCCTTGTGTATCATTTTACTTCCGCTCTCGAATCCATCATCAAGGTTTTGTTCAACTCAGTTATTTTGGTGGTCCTTGGATAATCAGAGTTGCATTCATCCTATTTGCAATTTGGTGGGGTCTTGGAGAGAACATTCGGCTAACTTATTTAAGGCGCGTCCTTCACCTAAAATGGCACGAAATTGTTTGCAAATGTTACATTGTATCAAACCTGGGGTTTGCAGAACCATGCCTCTTCCTTACCCTTGTGTTTCTCCTCCGTTCCCCTTTACAGAAGTTGGAGAATGGAATTATGAGCCGAAAATGGAATTGGAATACAGCGGGATGTATTCTTCTTTACTGCCTCCCGGTGTTTATTCTTCAGCTCATTGTTGTTTTGATTGGACCTCAGTTAGACAAGAATAAGGGATACGGAAAAAAGTTGCCTCATATTTTTACTAGTACAGCTGCTACATCTTCAAAGACATGGGACCATGATATTACCCTCTGTACTTACCCTTTACTCAGTACTATTCTTCTTGGCCTTTTTGCCATTATCCTGACTTCCTACCTTTTTTGGCTTGGAAGAAGGATTTTGAAACTAGTTATCAACAAGGGTTTGCAGAAGAGGGTCTATACATTAATATTCTCAGTTTCAGGTTTCCTTCCATTAAGGGTTCTTTTCCTTGGTTTATCGGTTTTGTCTGGACCTGAGCAATTTACTTTTGAAGTTCTTGCTTTCTTGGCTTTTCTTGCCCTTGTATGTTGTGCTGGGGTTTGTATATGCATGCTTGTATATCGTCCAGTTGCAGATTGTTTAGCACTTGGGAATCTACAAGATCTAGAGGCTAGGAGGTTTATTGATGATCATAATGATTTTATGTCTCTCATTGCTAACCAGAGTCATCTGGAAGATTATGTCCAAGAAAATGTTGGGTCTAGTCCTGGTAGGTATTCTGATGCTTCAACAAAGCGGGGTTCGATTTCCTTCAGGACAATGGAAAACGCTGGGTCATCAACAGGGGCATTTGTTGAGCTGAGCCTCTTCTCTCCCAGCAGAAATGCACATGGTCTAGGATCTCCATCGCTTCTAGGTTGGCCTATGCGACGCCCAATTCAAGTTACTGGACCATAGAAGCAGAGGCTGGAAACTGATTTACTGAGTGAATGTCTTCAATTTTGTGGAAAAGTTAAACTGATTGTAAAGGCTTTAGCTTCAATAAGGCTTTTATTCTTGTTTTGTTCCTAATTTAAGCTTATAATTGTTTTTTTTTGGTCTGGAATTTACTGAGTACTCCTTTCAAATCCCCCTTGTGCCATCTATAATTTTTTTTCCCAGGCTCGTAATTTTGTATTTACAATGTTTGAATACTTTTAATGTAGTGATGTATTCACCTGAGTTGGAATCTAATCATCTATGGACTATGGGTGACTATGCATGAAAAATCTGTGGATAAAAGTTAATTGGTACGTGTTTGGGCGGGAGATGTTCCTATTTTCTTTTGATTGGTACGCCGAGAGCTTTTTGTTGGATTTCATTGTTGTAAAAATCAGGAGTATTAAGTGCAAATATGTAAGAAATGCAACTCTTTTGACATTTTCGTTAACTTGGTTTATTAGACCTAAATTTCTTGGGCCTTCGGACACTGAATATATTATTTTGGACACTCGGCTTATTACCTTGAAATTCTGGATCCTAAGGCGCTGTTGGGTATGAGGGATTGATAAGGGAGGGAAGGAAAATTTTTTAGGGAGAATTTCTTAAAAAGAATTTGAAAATTGCAAAATTTCAAATGTTTCTTACTAAAAGTTTATTTGAAGGTGTTAGAAGTTGATAAGTAATTTTCAACTTATTTTTTGGAAAATACTTGATTTTGAATTTTATGATTTCAAAGTTCTTTTTCTAGAATATTTTCAAATTTTTATGAGGTGGATTTTAGAAATTAAAGAAATGGACTTATCAAATTTTAATAAAGAGGAGAATGGAAATGTAAAATAAAAGGGTAAAAAAAAAAATACTTAAAACTTTTAACTTCATTTGTCTAATTTTTCTAAATCTATCTCAAACTCTTAACCTTAAGTGAAGGACCGCCTCTCATCATACATGCTCTTTTGGTTTTGCTGCAGCATCTGAAAGAATAGCTTATCAAAGGGGGTTAGGCAATTTCAAAATTTTTGCATCAGTTCCAGGTAGTCAACAAATTAATAGAACCGTAATTAAAGACAAAGCAAATGATGGATCTGAGAAGAGAGTGAAGGGGTACAGGCATACTATATTACCAGTGATTTATATTGGGTCGTTTTAACAACTTAGGAACTAGAATCGTATGATAGGTAATTCTTTTTGCCCTTTTGGTGATATGCTGCTATGCTAGCAGGAAATTTTTAATTTTTCGAAACACATCAAGACCTATTCATGATTATGTGGGTGAATAAATCCAAATATATCATTTCCATGGTCTACATTTTTCACATAATATAAGAACACTATCACGTCGCACACCTCAAATTTTGTGATAAAAAAAGGAAGGAACAGATGCTCAAAATAGACCTCCTGAAAACATTCCAAGCCGAAAGTCATTTAGTTGCTCCAGAACTCAATCGACAAAAAGAAAATTGCAAAGTAATCAATCTACGCTCTCAATCAAAATGATCTATAACTTCTCACGCAGTAAAGTAATCACACTCAATTGTACAATAGGACAGACCGAAATCTAGCATCTGAAGGATGCAGGTAAGTTTTTATTGTATAAATACAGAACCAAGTGTAAAACAAGATATAATGTGGATGAACTGATGACATGAATTAACTATTCTCAAAAGTAAGTTCAATCATCAACTTCAGCTTTAATTTCTTTCAGCAGCTCGTCCTTGTAATCCTCAAAAGTTCCATCAAAGAATTTGATGGTACCATCCTCAACTACCCATATTTGACTCCTCTCTTCATCCTCACACACACGTGATATCAATCTAGAATCATGACTAACAAGAACAACTCCACCAGTGAATTCATCCAATGCATCAGCTAACGCGTCCATACTTTGCATATCAAGATGATTAGTTGGTTCATCCAATAGCAAAATGTGGGGCTTTGACATGGATGTCGATGTGAACACCACCCGAGCTTTCTGCCCTCCCGATAGCTTGACAATAGGGGTAAGATGATTATGGCTAGGCAATCCAAACTTACCGAGTTTAGCTCGGACGGCTTCTTGCTTACTGGGTCCTTCCTGATCTGGATGGAGACGAAGATACTGAACAGGTGTTTCAGCCATGGTTAGAAGGTCCACAAAGTGCTGGGAATATCTTCAAATCCTCAATTTCTGACTTCTTCGAACTTCACCCTCAGTTGGAGTCAAGTCACCAGCAAGAAGATTCAGCAGTGTCGATTTCCCAGCTCTGTTAGGCCCAACAATGGCCACACGAGTCCCCATATCAATGCCAACATCAACATTTGAGAGTCTGAAATCAGGTCGATTTGGATAGCTGAAGCTCACTTCAATAAGCTGCAGCAGAGGTGTTAGTTCAGTAGGTTCAGGGAAGTGAAACTCAACACTGTAATCCCTCCACTTTTGTGGAACCTCTGCTGGGGCTTCATCCTCATCAACCTTGCCCTTGCCCTTGCTTTTTGCTGCTTCCTTAGAAGTAGCAACTTAGCTCGATCCTTCACCTTTTCCTGCTGAACCTGATTTCCACTTCTTTTGGCTGCTTTCATTTGCTTATCATAAATCTCCAACTTCTTATTCATCTCTTTGCGTCGCTGCTCATAAGCACTTTCAAAATCATCAAAATTTCCACGGTATATATGACGTTTCATATCATGCAGACGACTAATCTCATTGCAAACTGTATTTAGGAAATCCCTATCATGTGAAACTACCACCAAAGTCTTCTTCCAACGGCACAAGTACTCCTCCAACCAGAGAACAGCTCTCAGATCAAGATGATTTGTTGGTTCATCAAGCAATGATAGAGTTGCCTGAACAAAAAGTGCTCTGGCTAAAGAAATTCTCATCCTCCAACCCCCGCTAAGTGATTTTGTAGCACGGCCCTGTATATCCTTTGTAAAACCTAATCCTGCTAGAATCTTTGATGCTTGAGTTCAGCAGCGTCAGATCCCATCAGCTGTAACTTGTCATACGCTCAGCAAGCTTCTCTCCTGCATCATCTTCATAACCATCATCCTTGTCTCCACTTTCTTCAAGAGAACTTGCATTTTGAAGAAGAGCCACTTCTTGTCGGGTTTTAACAAGCTCTTCATTAGCTGAAACAACACCTTCAAGTGCTGTTTTATCATCACCAACTACCTCCTATTCAACCAGAAGCACATCAATATTCTTCGCACTGGTATCTTCCTCCAGGCAAGGAGCTTCAACAGTGTGGACTTGCCCTTTCCATTGGGCCCAACCAAACCATACCTCTTCCCATGAGATATCGTTACTGATGCATTCTTAAGGAGTTCTTTACCCCGAGCTGACACAGATTTTGCCTTGGGCTTACTGGATGAAGAAGATACTTTTTTGGGTTTATCGAGTTTTTCATCCATACTGGCAAGCATGGCAGAGACAGAGAACTTTTCCTTCTTAGCCTTTGTGGCGGGGCCACCTTACTCTGACTTTTACCTTCCCATTGCAAAAAAAAAAACAGAGAGGAAATATGATACAAGGAAGAAGAATCCAAATAAGTTAATGTAACAATTCTGAACTACACTACTGCCAAAGAAGAAAATAGGAATTCACAATCACATTAAGTCATCCAAAACACTCAACCCCCATTGACAGATCACAACAGAAAATTGTTAAAGATAATTTTTTCTGTTCCTTTAAAATGTAGCTTATGCACTGAATATATATCTGTTGGGAATTGGGCTTAGTTCACCCTTGGTGGATTAGGCCCAAACCCATTAAGTTTTAAGTTTTTGGGGCCAAATAAAATACCCAAAAGAATATAGGGTATTTGTAGGTAATTTTCCCAAGGGTTTGAATAAGAAACCTGTTGGGAACAGTTTTCCCGAACGTTTTGGGGGGAAAAGTTAGTTGGCTTCGGTGTGTGTATAAACGGACGCACATCAAAAAGAAATACGACATAGAAAAGTTTCATACAGAGAACCTCTTTTCCCACTCTTCTCTTCCTGTGTGCATTTGCTGTGTATTATAGTCGAAATCCTGGTGATTCGACTCGCGTGGGTACCGGAAGAACTCGAAACGACACTTCAGGTACGCCCGAAATCCGACATTGGTATCAGAGCCATGGTTTTTTTCAATCTGTCTGATAGTTGCTTCTGCCATACTGTGCGTTCATGAACACAAAATATGCTTTGCGTCTGCGTTTTTTTTTTTTCTTGAATGCATATATACAATTTGTTTTTCGGTCTGTCTATTTCGTTTTGAAGTTCATGAATATATCTCTTTCTGTATGAGAATTCCAGTTCATGTGTTTAAACCAAAATAAGAAATTGAACTTGAGATTGGTTCTGCGTTTTTTCAGTTTTTTTTTTCGGTGCTCTACTGTGCATTCTGTTTTTGTCTGTAAACTTCAGTTGTATGATAATGTTTTGGTTCTATGAGAATTAGAATATTGCAAAGCATTATAAAACATATACTAGGGCTATAGAACAAGAGTACCGATAGGTTGTGCGACATCCGAAAAAAAACGCATAAGACAGAAAAGAGAATTGAATTGGGTTTCCATAAAATGAGGTTTTTAGGGTTTAAAAATAATCCCATTGCGTAGAACTCGAAAAAACGATGAAGATGGACACCAAGAATGCGCAAAACGGATGCCGGACGGTGAAGTTACGGAGGAGAGAAGATACCGGGTTGACGAACCCGACCCGCGGATGATATCGGGTCCGGGTCGACCCGGCTGGAGGTTGAAGACAACCTCCAGCGATTCAAAACGGCGCCGTTTTGCGCCTTATAAAAAAAAAAAAATCCGGATCGGGTATGCCCAGCCCGATCCGGTCCAGTTATTTTAAAAAAAAAAACGTTCTTTTTGGGCCAACAGTGGCCCAAAATAAAAAAAAAATATTTTTTTTTTTGGCCATCCGTGGCCCAGAACCCAAATAAAAAAAAACACACACTGGATCGGGTCGGCGGGTAAAAGCCCAACCCGACCCATCAACAAAAAAAAAAAAAAAAAAAAATTTAAAGGGGCAGACACGCCACGTGGCGCGTGTAGCCACGTGGCAGATCCGATTGACACGTGGCGAACATAGACCGACTTCGGGCAGCGCGTGGAATCCAGAAAGACGGCGCGTGTGACGATCGGAGGTCAGCAGGGTGGCGCGTGCGCTTCACGCGCCTTCAGTGAGAGTGGGTTTTTATCCATTTTTTCATTTTTCCAGGATTTTTCCTTCTCGGGGCGCGTGTGGGCGCGTGGAAGCTCCGTTTGAGATGCGGTTTGTTCCTAAAAATCCCTAAATTCGAGGTCTTCATGTTGATATGCCATTTGCCTATTTTTAGGGCAATTCAGGATCTATTTGTGAGGTTTTAGTGCTTATTTAAATGTTTTTTATACATTTAAAATCATAAAAATGACTTACATTTGTTTATGTAGGTCAAAGATGAAGCAAGAGGCTTCTAACAGCACTGAAACACTTGAGTATGGGTCTTTGAGCATTGAGTATGTGGATGATCATGCTCATATGGATGATCCTGAAGAGGATCCTGAAGAGGAACCTGAAGAATATGAAGTTTTTGAGGAAGACCCTGAAGAATTTTTTGAGGAAGATGCTGAAGAAGGTTTTCTAGAGCCTGTCCCAGTGGAGCCTCAAGTGGTCTACTCTGACTCTGGACCTAAGTCTGTGCCCTCCTGTCCTGATGAACCTCAAAATTTGGAAGAAGAGGTCGATCAACCCTATTCTGCTGCTATGGCTGAGAAGAGAGCAGAACTTGACGCGGACAAAACAGCTAGAATAAATAATGTAAAAATCATATACTCAATCATTGCGAATTATGTGGAAAGCATAAAAGACAAAAAGAGTACAGAATTCTACGTGAGTGTAATGATGAAGTACCGCGCGGCTGTAAGGGCTAGGGGCACATTTCCAATGACTGTTGGTTGGGTTGATGCTGTGACGAAAACAACAAAATTCATGAAGAAAAAGAAAAGATTCTTTAGGAAACTAAGGAAAGCCATCATTGATTATTGTTGTTCTGATATTTAATGGTGTATTATGTTACTATTTCTATTTATGCTGTTTGTATTGAGAATATGACTCTAAATGTTATTGGTTGTATGTTTTATGTATGGACATGGTATTATTTACATGTAATGAATTACGTTTGTTATACAATGCTAATTTTTTAATTATGCATTATGATACCATGTATCCCTGATGAGTGGGAGCTATTAGAAGGTAAAACTTCTAAAAGCTGATGATTTATTTATAGTACTTATATAATTTTTTTTATTGGAAAATAATAAGTTGCTAGTATTTGTATGATGGGAGGTACAAACGTATTCTCCTGATTATGGATCTAGTAATGAACTTATTTTCTGGTCAAGAATGATATAAGTATAGACGTTGTATACCGTTCTATGCTACATAATCGTTTTTGGTTACGTTCTCTTAAAGAGAACAACGTTTCTAAATGTGAAAAACGTCACTTCAGAATTGACAAAAATGGCCACGAAAGGGATCATTGCTGAACTGAATAAGGGGGAGAAACTGAATGGCGACAACTGGGACATCTGGCATCGTAAGGTGCAGTACATTTTGGAGGAACAGGAGGCTGTTGAACCACTAACCACTATTTTAGTGGAACCTGAAGCTGGGACTACTATTCAGCACAGGAGAAACTTGGAAGTTTACCAAGCGTGGAAGAAAAAGAACAGCATTGCAAGAGTCACCTTATTGAGCACAATGGAGAATGACCTGATGTGCCAATATGAGAAATACCAAACTGCTCAGGCTATGTGGGCTGCACTCAAGGATAGGTTTGGTGGCACATCAACCACTAAGCTTAGACGGTTGACAATCAAGTTTGATACCTACAAGCTTAGAGCAAATACTCCTATGAAGCAGCATCTGAGAGAGATGTCCAACATGATCAGAGAACTTCAGGAGGCTGGACACACCTTGACTGATGAACAGCAAGTTCAGGCTGTAATCAGGTCACTTCCTTCTAGCTGGGAGCACATGAAAGTGAACTTAACTCATAATGACAACATCGTCACTTTTGATGATGTAGTCAAACATCTTGAGCTTGAGGATGAATGCCTTGCGGCGTATAAGGCTTCTGGTCAAGCCTACTACACTGAAAATGCTGGTCCTTCTAATGCAAAGCTCGATTCCAAAAAGGGCAAGAAACCACAAAAGAAAGGCAAGAAGGATGGCTCTAATTTCAAAAAGGGCAGAAAGCAATTCAAGAAGAAAGGAAAGAAGGGCGGGAAGAAGAAAGTTGACCTGAATAAGGTCAAGTGTTACGCCTGCCAGAAAATGGGTCACTTCGCAAGGGACTGTACCGAGCGAAACGACCGTGAAAAGGTACTAGTGGATTATGTGAATTCACACATTTCTTTTGTTTTAAGTACTTCTTTTCTAACAGAACCTGTTTGTTCTTCTTGGATTTTGGATTCAGGCTCAACAGACCATGTGACGAGGGATCGGGGATCCTTCGTGGAATACCGTCGGTTGCCGCATCTAAGCAAATGGCTTTACGTGGGCAACAATGCAAAGATCGAAGTCAAAGGAATTGGCACCTGCAAGTTACCTTTGCGTGGTGGGAAGACTTTGATCCTACATGATGTTCTTCATGCACCTGACATCCGACGGAATTTAGTTTCAGTACTTTGTTTATTGGATTATGGGTTTGATGTAAACTTTCATGGCAAAGTTGCAGACATTTTTAGCAATGAGACCTTTTATGGTTTAGCTTTCCTTTCTAGAAAGTTTTTTGTTATGGATATTGTTGGTAATTTTAATGTGCATGACTCTTTCGTTATTTCCTCCAATATTACTGTTGATATGAATATCTGGCACTCTAGACTAGGACACATTAATCAAAATAGAATGATTAAACTAGCTAGAGAAGGTTTGCTAGGTGAAATTTCGAACATGGAAATGTCCTTATGTGAGAATTGTCTAGCTGGTAAGGCAACTAGGAAACCTTTTGGTAAGGGAACTAGAGCTGAGATTCCGTTGCAATTAATCCATTCTGATATATGCGGTCCAATGAGTGTTAGGGCGAGACACGGAGCTTGGTATTTCATTACCTTTATTGATGACTATTCGCGATATGGTCACATCTATTTGATCTCACACAAGTCTGAAGCTCTTGAATGCTTTAGACGATACATGACCGAAGTAGAGAATCAAATGGATTGTAAAATTAAAGCTTTGCGCACTGATCGGGGTCGTGAATACTTATCTGATCAGTTTAAGGAGCTCTGTGAAGAAAAAGGGATAATTAGGCAACTAACCATCCCTGGCACTCCACAACAAAATGGAGTTGCTGAAAGAAGAAATAGAACTCTTCTAGACATGGTTAGGTCAATGATGGCTCAAGCACATCTGCCAATTTCATATTGGGGTGATGCTTTACTAACGGCTGCCTTCATTCTTAACCGTGTGCCCTCAAAATCAGTCGCATCTACACCCTATGAGTTATGGACAAAACACAAACCAGATTTAAACATCCTCAGACCCTGGGGGTCTGCTGCGTATATTCATAATGATTCCCATAGGTATGGGAAATTGGGTCCTAGAGGGAAAAAGTGTATCTTTATAAGATACTCTGAGCAATCAAAAGGATATGTTTTCATAGGTGAAAACGAAGATGGAACTGTGACTGAAATTGAATCAAGAGATACCGTATTTCTAGAAAATGAATTTCCTAGCAGGGGAGATATTGATCGTACAGTATCTCTTTATGAAACACAAGAACAAGGCAGTACAGAACAAAATCAGACTAATGATCCTCAATC
This sequence comes from Inga oerstediana, assembly GCA_963210345.1. Classification (NCBI taxonomy): domain Eukaryota; kingdom Viridiplantae; phylum Streptophyta; class Magnoliopsida; order Fabales; family Fabaceae; genus Inga; species Inga oerstediana. Next base: position 84,298,413 of record OY723400.1, read on the forward strand.
ATCTCAATACATTGACTTGAGTGGGAGCTCAGAAAGGCCTTTACAAAGGCCTAGACAAGAGAAGCGAAAGAGACAAGAAGTTCCCACAAGAAGGAGTGACAGGGGAAATGTACCTAGGAGACGCTTCTCCATAGAAGGAGAGGCACTTATAGTTACTCCAGACGGAGATGATGAGCCTCGTTCTGTGCAAGTAGCCTTATCAGGTCCTGCTAAGGATGAATGGAAGAATGCAATGGAGGAAGAAATTGATTTAATGAAGAAGAATCAGGTTTGGGAACTAGTTGATCTACCAAAAGGGCGAAAAGCCATTGGGAACAAATGGGTTCTCAAAATTAAAAGAAAAGTTGATGGATCAATTGACAAATACAAGGCTCGATTGGTTGCAAAGGGGTACACACAACAGGAAGGTATAGATTACGAGGATACTTTTTCACCTGTTGTACGTTTCAATTCTATAAGACTTATTCTGGCAATAGTAAATAGTTTAGATCTGGAACTACATCAGATGGATGTAAAAACCGCATTTCTAAACGGTGATCTGGATGAAGAAATCTATATGGAACAACCATTAGGTTTCATTAAGAAAGGAATGGAGAGTAGAGTTTGTAAGCTCAAAAGGTCCATTTATGGACTGAAACAATCATCCAGACAATGGTATTTGAGATTTCATAGAGCAATAACCTCTTATGACTTTCAAATGATTGAAGAGGACCACTGCGTCTACATTAAGCGGTTTGAGGGTAATTTTGTAATATTATCCTTATATGTAGATGACATACTATTAGCTGGAAATAGTCTAAATTCGGTCTTAGCTATTAAAGAATGGTTATCATCGAATTTTGAGATGAAAGATATGGGTGAAGCAAAATATATACTTGGAGTTAAAATCCAAAGGGATCGCTCTAAAAGAATTCTCTCTCTTTCACAAGAGAATTACATCAAGAAAATTCTTGAGCGATTCAACATGAGAGACTGCAATCCCTTAGATACCCCAGTAGCTTCAGGTGTAACCTTAAGTCTTGATATGTGTCCCAAAACTGAGTCAGCAAAGAAGAAAATGGAAAGGGTTCCCTATGCTAGTGCCGTTGGAAGTTTGATGTACGCAATGTTGTGTACAAGGCCAGATATTTGTTTCGCAGTTGGACTGGTTAGCAGATTCCAGTCAAATCCCGGTGAGTAACATTGGAAAGCAGTGAAAAGGATTTTGAGATACTTGAAGGGCACGTCAGATTATGCACTATGCTATCAAGGAAGCGATCTGCGCTTAGTTGGATATTCTGACGCTGATTTGGGTGGAGATGAAGTTGAACGAAGATCGACTTCAGGATACACCTTCTTGCTAAACAATGGCGCCATATGTTGGAGCAGCAAGAAGCAGACGTGCATTGCCCTACATCCTATGGAAGCTGAATTCGTGGCATGCACTTCAGCAGTGCAAGAGGCTATATGGCTGAAGAGATTCATTGAACATCTTGGATTTGGAAATGAAAGCACAAATCCGGTGTTAGTGTATTGTGATAATACCGCTGCCATAGCCTATATGAAAGATCCCAAATACCATAGCAAGACCAAACATATAGATATAAAGTATAATTTTGTGAGAGATTATGTAGCACAGAAAGTTGTCACTGTACAACATATTTCGACCAAGAGTATGGTCGCAGACCCCCTAACCAAACCCATAGCCAAGGAAATGTATGACAAACATGTGAAGGCTATTGGGATGCATAAAATGTAAACTTGTAGACACTATGTAATATGTTTATGATTAATGAAAATGTTTCTTCATAAAATTTTATGTGTCTATATAAAGGTATACAATGTCTAGTATGTCGTACAGGCAGGTAAGGTTGGCTCTCTCACACGAGCAACCGCCTTTGATACTCAGGAAGAGTATGCAAAGATGAGACAATTGTGTTCACCAGTAAAGCAGCAGGAATGCTGATATGGTAGAGAAGAAACACAAATTATGTCACCTCGATAAGAGTGTAGTATATCGAGATGAGATCCAATAAGACATAATATAAATATGGATCGAATCATGGATACCTACTTCCATGATGCCTGTTGCCAGATAACAAATTCTTCAATATTGACGTCATGATAGATAAATGGAGTAGAAGAATTTGGGTTTAGATACTGGGAGCATCTAAACTAATGTCTGTACGGTGTTAATAATAAGTTTCAAAAACGACGTACGCTCTTATAGTGCAGAGTAACACCGTAGCATGTGATTCATACCACATGTGCGTGAGAACCGCAAACAGGAAGCAAGTGAATAGATCCCTGCTTCATTGCTGTGTGAGTCCCAAGAAGGTTAAACACTTCTGTGATGTCCTTTGACTTTGACATTATCATGGAGGTATACTTCAGCGACTGCTACCTTAACATTAGTCCTATGATTACGACTGATACAATCCATGGTATAATGTTAGGAAAGCGGTTGAGGTATATCAAAATGATGAATGAGCGAAAGGAAGGTTACCTGAAATATACACACCTATGTTGGTGTCTGAGACATGTCCCTTATGATATTAAAATTTGGTAATTTCATAAGTGTGGATACTAAGCATATGAAAAGGCAATCTAAGTTTTATCTTGACTTGAGAGGGATTAGATCTGCCATGTGGAAGTGTATATTGGTATATCTAGGACATATGAGGCATAATATTAAAATTCAAGCTACACAAAGAAAGGTTGTCTTGTGCTGGTCCTATGAGAGGGATTTCTAGTACAAACACCTAGGAGACGTCATGCCCATGCGGTCACGGCAAAGCACCTAGTATGAAAGAAGAAAGAGAGGGAGACAATTCTTATGACATCCAATCCACCAAGTGTGAGTGGGAGATGTTGGGAATTGGGCTTAGTCCACCCTTGGTGGATTAGGCCCAAACCCATTAAGTTTTAAGTTTTTGGGGCCAAATAAAATACCCAAAAGAATATAGGGTATTTGTAGGTAATTTTCCCAAGGGTTTGAATAAGAAACCTGTTGGGAATAGTTTTCCTGAACGTTTTGGGGGGAAAAGTTAGTTGGCTTCGGTGTGTGTATAAACGGACGCACATCAAAAAGAAATACGACATAGAAAAGTTTCATACAGAGAACCTCTTCTCCCACTCTTCTCTTCCTGTGTGCATTTGCTGTGTATTATAGTCGAAATCCTGGTGATTCGACTCGCGTGGGTACCGGAAGAACTCGAAACGACACTTCAGGTACGCCCGAAATCCGACAATATCAAAAAGGAAAGATACGATCATGATATCAAGAAACTGAACTAGTTAAATAAAAAGCTAAGATTAAAATGAAATTTCAACTAAAAAAGGTGTTACTAATATGGCCAAGATATTCACAAAGCATGATATGAAAAATGACTTTTAGGGTGTGTTTGGTTTGAGGGGAGGGGAGGGTAGGGGAGGGAGGGGAGGGAGGGTGGAGAAATTACCATTTTGGACAAAAGAAACTTAAAATTTACCCTCTCATTTTTTTAAATTTTGGTTTCCCGCCCAAAATTTACTTTCTCATTCTTTTTAAATTTTGGGTTCCCGCCCAAAATTTAAATTCTTTCAACCCAAAAAAGTAATTTACCCACCCTCTCATTCCCTCCCTCCCTCCCCTCAAACCAAACACACCCTTAGGATATTCTTCTCATAATAATTGCTTTATAGTTCTTCAATAATTTTTCCAAATCAATAGCATGAACCATTCAACTTAGAATATACTTCTCATATTTGGCCATCCATGAACCAAATTTTCAAAGTCGAAGGAAGCATGCAATAGCACAAATTTTACTCTATCACAGGTTACCAAAATAAAACCAGATAATGAACACATAATATGAAGGTAAATGAAAGAAACAATACTTATTAGGAGTTAAATATGCATCATAAATAACCACAATAAAGTTAGAAGAATCAAAGTGCTGGTTTCAAGACATGTACAGAAATACAGATTCTAGTAAAGATGAAAATTACAAAGGAATAGGATAATTTTAAATTTTAATGATTTTTCATAGCATTAATTCATTTAGGCTTGGACACACTTGAGATAGTTCTCCATAAATAGACCACGACTTGGCTTAAATTGGGAGAGCCTCTTAGTTCCCTAAACCAAACCAGACTCACCAGAAGGTCAGTTTTGGTTGGCTTAGTTTCGGTAGTTTATATTGTAGAAAAAACTAGACCAACTAGGCAACTACTAACCTCATGTAAATAAGTAAAAATTGCAGGAAGGTTTCAACGAGTCCCAATTTAATAAAGTATAGAAAATAACACGGGTTCGACTAGAGAATTCAATAAGTGTTGTAAATAGATAAAATGTTTTCAGTGTTGGGTTATTGGGCTTAGGCCCATACGTATTGGTGTCTAGCCTATATACATGTGGACTATTGTAATTGTAATACTGGTTGTTGATATTTTTCTGGTTAGTAAATATGATATTTTTCTGGGCCTTCAGTTTAACATAGTACCAGAGCATGTTGTAATTTTAGACCTATACGTTTTTTTTTTGGGTTCTGGATCTTGGTTTCGGGTTTCAGGTTGTCAAGATCCTTGCAGCTTCGTTTCATTTTCATCTTGCCCGAAGCCTCATCTTCGCTTCTCGTCTCTATTCTTCGTTTCGGGTTATCGAGAAGCCTCACGTTCTCGCCTCTGTTCTTGTTTTCGGGTTGCCGAGATCGGATCCGGTTAGTAGTTCTTGAAGCTTCATTTAGTTTTTCGTTTTGCCCGAAGCCTCACGATTCTCGTCTCTGTTCGCGGTTCTGGGTTGCTGAAATCTGATCCGATGGGTGGTTCTTGAAGTTTCGATCAGATTTCGTTTCTTCAGAAGCATCACGTTCTTGAATTTGTGTGCGTCGCTCCCTTTGAATCCTTCTTGCCATTTCCATCGAGTTATTGTCCGAATGGATTCTGGTTGCTATACTTGGTAAATCTTTACGATTCAATGAATTTCGAGTTTGTTTTGTGGTTCTCGGCGGTGATCTAGCGACTCCGTCTCTGTCTCGTGGTTCTCGGTGATGTTCTGTCCGTTTCGATTGTTCTCGGTGGTGATCTAGTGACGCACACGACACTCCACGTTGCCGACCGTCTAATCCCAGGTCTGATTCTACTGATACATCTTTCTCACTCAGAATGACTGATTCTGCTGACAATCCCCTCCAATCGGTTAATTTCAATCATCCTCTCTACCTTCATCCTGCTGATACACAAGCCACCACGTTGGTTCATCAAGTTCTCAATGGTGCTGAAAATTACGCGACCTGGAGTAGGGCTATGAAGCTGGCCCTTCATGCCAAGAATAAGCTTGGTTTTATTCAGGGGACTTGCACACGTGAGCAGCAGGATGACAAGTTGAAGGACCTTTGGGACCGCTGTAATTCGGTCGTGTTATCTTGGCTGATCAATTCTGTTGACAAGGGGATTGCATCTGGTATAGTCTTTTCCCTCAATTCCCACCTTGTCTGGATGGACCTCAAGGAGAGGTTTGATAAAACTGATGGTGCCAAAATTTACTCTATGCACCGTGCTATCAGTTCTTTGGTTCAGGGGAACGCTTCTGTCTCTGTCTATTACACCAAACTGAAAGAATTATGGGATGAATATTCTACTCTTGTCCCAATGCCTAATTGTCGCTGTAGTTCTGCTGTTGAATATTCTAAGGTTGCACAGGAGCAGCGCTTATTTCAGTTCCTTATGGGGTTGAATGATAACTTCCAAAGCACTAGAAGCCAAATTCTGCTTATGAACCCTCTTCCTTCGGCTAACCAGGCGTATTCCATGGTAATTCAAGAGGAAACACAGCGTCAAATAACCACTAACCCATCTGTCTTTTCACAAGACTCTTCGATTATGGCCACTAACTCTGTCAGAGGTGGTAGAGGACGTGGACGAGAGAGGGGAAGAGGACGATCAGTGGATACTTGCACTTATTGCAACAGAAGGGGTCACCGTCGTGATAATTGCTATCAGTTAATTGGGTTCCCAAATAGTTCTGCATCTCAAAGACAGAAGAAACCAGAGGATGATAAAGGAAGTCGAACATTCAGACCATTGAACACATTCCTCCTAAGGTCTCTAATGCAGATGTGACTTCTTCTCAGGTCCCCCTTTTCACACAAGAACAATATAATCAGATTTTGGACCTGTTGAAGCGGGACTTGGATCCTAAAGAGGTTGCGGTCAGCGTACAAGCAACGGCACCAGGTTTGCATACTAATGTCTTAACTCATGATTGGATTTTAGATTCCGGTGCTAGTTGTCACATAATAAGTAGTTTAAGCCAATTAGATAAATCACAACCTTACCTAGGACCATCCAAGTGGGTAAGAGTCCCAAACGGTCAAAGAATTAAAGTCACTCACACCGGTGAAATAAAATTAACCAATCATATTATATTGCGTGACGTTTTGTATGCAAAGGAATTCTGCTACAATCTGATTTCTGTTGCTAAATTGACTATGGATTGTTCTTGTGTGGCTTCCTTTTCCCCTCATTATTGTATATTGCAGGATATGACCAATGGAATGAAGAGAGGGATTGGTAGACTCTCTTCGGGTTTATATGTGCTCAAGAGAGAGAATAAGACTAAGGAAGATGTAAACATGCTTGATTCATGTAATACTGATAAAACTCTGTTATGGCATTGTAGAATGGGGCATGCCCCTCTTGATACTTTGAGAAACTTAAATGATGTTAGAAAGTACTGTGTCTCTGCTAATGGCATGGACAACAATAAATGTGATTCTTGTATTCGTGCTAAACATACCAAATTGCCTTTTCCTTCTAGTTGTCCTAAAAGCACATATTCTTTTCAAATCTTGCATATGGATGTATGGGGACCTTATAGGACACCCACACATCATGGCTACAAGTATTTTCTGACTATTGTGGATGACTTTTCTAGAGGAACTTGGATATTTTTGATGTCACATAAATCTGAAGCTGGCAAGTTTATTAAGTTGTTTGTTGCACATGTTGAAAATCAATTTTCTGTGAAAATTAAAATTATCAGAACTGACAATGGAACTGAATTTGTTAATCACACTATGCATGATTTTGTTGGGTCCAAGGGCATAATACATCAAACTTCATGTCCTAGCACACCGGAACAAAATGGGGTGGTTGAGAGAAAACATCGACACCTCTTAGAGGTAGCCAGAAGCATAATGTTTTACTCTCATACACCCATTAAATTCTGGGGAGAAGCAGTACGTACAGCTGCCTATTTAATCAATAGGACTCCATCCAAGATTTTAGGAAATATGACCCCATATGAATTAATCTATGGTGAACCTCCTGTTTTATCCCATCTAAGAGTATTTGGTTGTTTGTCTTTCGCTGCAACTTTAAATTCTGGTGATAAGTTTGCGCATAAATCTGATCCTTGTGTGTTTTTGGGTTATCCCTCTACTCAAAAGGGATATATTTTATATAATATGATCTCTAAGAGGTTAATTGTAAGTAGACATGTTACTTTTGTTGAAAATAAATTGCCTTTTAAGGACATGTCACAAAATGAACAACAACAGGTAAATAAGGTCCCTTTATACCCCTTTAATCTCTTATATGAATCTCGACCCATTTATGTTCATGAGGATAGGACAGATGATGTGCACAGAAACCAAACAGAGGAAATGGATGGTTCTCCTAATCCTTCACCCAACAATAATCCAATAATTTCCAGGCCTACTAGGGTGAGGCATCCTCCATCTCATCTCAAGGATTACCAATGTGAGTATTTACCTTCTTCTTCTACTCATAATTTAGGTGAGTATGAGGCAGACTTGGTTAATGATAATTCTTCTCTTGCTACTATTTGTTATGATGATTTATCCTCACAATATCAAACTTTTCTCACCTCTATTGACAAAGAAATAGAGCCAGACTCATATGAGTAGGCAGCAAGGGATCCTAGGTGGGTCCAAGCTATGCAAAACGAAATTAAGGCTTTGGAAGCAAACAAAACTTGGAAGATTGTGACACTACCAAGGGGTAAGAAACCCATTGGTTGTAAGTGGGTTTATAAGGTTAAATATAAAGCTGATGGATCTTTAGATAAGTTTAAAGCTCGCCTTGTGGCTAAAGGATATAGCCAAAGGGAGGGGATTGACTTTTATGAAACTTTTTCTCCGGTGGTAAAAATAGTTACGATTAGAATAATGCTAACACTTGCTGCTGTCCATAATTGGTTTATTTGTCAAATGGATGTAGATAATGCTTTCTTGCAGGGAGACCTACATGAGGAGGTCTATATGTATATCCCCCAAGGTCTTGAGAAAAAGGGGGAGGGTAGTTTCAAGGTGTGTAAATTGGAGAAGTCTTTGTATGGCCTTAAGCAAGCTTCAAGGCAATGGAATGAGAAGTTAACTCAATCCTTGATTAAGGGAGGCTTTCTCCAAAGCAAGTATGATTATGCCTTATTTCAAAAACGAACCACCACTGATATTGTTTTTATTCTTGCATATGTTGATGATCTAATGATTACCGGTAGTAGTATGGTAGCTATTAACAAAGTAAAAAGGTATTTGCATAGTGAATTTAAAATTAGAGATCTTGGCCCTTTGAAATACTTCTTGGGACTAGAGGTATTGAGATCCCATCAAGGGATACTTCTTAATCAAAGAAAATATGCTACTGAACTTGTTGACTTGACAGGTTTAGATGAGGCTAACATAGAGGAAGCCTTTACTCCATTTGAGCAACATCTTAAACTAACGGCCGAGGAGACAAAGCATGACCATTTCCTTAATGATCCCGGACCGTATAGAAGACTTGTGGGTAAGTTATTATATTTAACTCTAACTAGGCCTGATATCTCGTTCACTGTGCAGGTACTAAGTCAATATATGCAACTACCTAAGGAATCTCATATGAAGGCAGCCTTGAGACTAGTGAAATACCTGAAGAATTGTCCGGGTCGTGGAATCTTCTTGGCATCCAGAAGTGCAATTAACCTTGAATGTTATTGTGATTCTGATCATGCGGGGTGTGCTGATACAAGAAGATCAGTCACTGGTTTTTTGGTCAGATTAGGAGGTTCTTTGATTTGTTGGAAATCAAAGAAGCAAAACACTGTTTCTATTTCTTCTGCGGAGGCTGAGTATAGGGCATTACGTATGGCAGCTTCCGAACTAACATGGATTGTAGGTCTTATGAAAGAGATACATATATACAATATTGAACCAGTGAAGGTATTTTGTGACAACAAAGCTGCTATTCATATCGCTACAAATCCGGTTTTTCATGAAAGGACAAAGCATATCGAGATAGATTGTCACTTTGTCCGGGAAAAACTTGTGCAAAAGATGATTGTTTTTCAGCATCTTAGGTCATCAGAACAGCTTGCGGATATTCTTACGAAAGGTCTCGGTGGTCCACAACATGATTATATTTTGAGCAAGTTAGGAACTTGTGAATATAGGGTTCCTAACTTGAGGGGGGGTGTTGTAAATAGATAAAATGTTTTCAGTGTTGGGTTATTGGGCTTAGGCCCATACGTATTGGTGTCTAGCCTATATATATGTGGACTATTGTAATTGTAATACTGGTTGTTGATATTTTTCTGGTTAGTAAATATGATATTTTTCTGGGCCTTCAGTTTAACAATAAGAACAACTCTATAGGTCATCCAAATCATGGAGAGTACAGTCTAGATTTTAGAAGAAGAAAAACAATAACCCAACGCGAGAAATCTATAGATCTATTACTAACCGCTGATAATGTCCAAGATGTTCTTTGGCCGGCGCGAAGTTCACCGGTTGTCCAGCTTCCTCTTTAGTAGGATGGATGCTTAGAGAGACGTAAGGATGCTTTAGCCGGGAGGGGATTGGACATTTCAATACGAAAAACTTCAGGAAAGAAACCGACTTCGTCATGAATCAGATTCATTTGGGTAGAGAACGGACAAACGGTTTAGATTTACAATTTTATAAAATTATTATTAAAATATTAAATTATAAAAAATAACTAAATAAATTTTTTAAAAAATTAGTATTTAACAAAATTAAATTTCATGAAAGTTATTTAGATATTACTATAATAATTAAACTGAAAAAAAGTAAAAATTCCTGGAAAATACTTTTAAAATTTAAAAACCCCAAGTGTAATTTCCAATTCCTAATAAAGTGTAGTCAGTATATGGTAGGAAATAAAATTGATTTTTGGCAAAAAATAAAATAAAATTGATTTAAGATTTTAATATTTTAAAGGTATTATCTGAAATTTTCCCGTCTTATGACACCCAAAAAATATAATCTGAAATTATTAAATATAAAATAAAAACAAATTCTTTCACATAGTATAAAGGGAAAATTCCAAAAAACTATGTTAGAAATATAAAAAGGACAAATCAATATATTGAAAATGGAAAAAGACAGATCAGGTGGGTGTCAGACGAAGTGAGGAATCTGTCTTTTTGAAATTTCGGCCAAATGACGAAAATGCTCTTTAGCACTTCATCCCACTTCAGACTAACAATATGATCCTCGTAATTAATAGCTCCGGATTCGATATTAACAACTTCAATTCTTCTTTGACAATTCACAAGTTTCAGAGCTAATAACAACACCGATTTCTTAATTAACAACTCTGAATTCGATATTAACAACTCCAATATCTTCTTTCACAATTAACAAGTTTCAAGGCCAATAACAACACCCATCTCATAATTAACAACTTCCTATTTGATATTAATAACTCTAATTTCTTCTTTCACACTTTATAAGTTTCAGGGCCAATAACAACACCTATCTCTTAATTAACAACTCTGATTTTTCTTTAACATTTAACAAGTTTCAGGGCCAATAACAACACACATCTCTTAATTAACAACTCAGGATTCGAAATTAACAACTCCAATTTCGTCTTTCACGTTTAACAAGTTTCAGGGCCAATAACAACACCCATCTCTTAATTAACAACTCGGGATTCGAAATTAACAACTCCAATTTCTTCTTTTACAATTAATAAGTTTTAGGGCTAATAACAACATCTATCTTGCCATTAACAATTCCGGATTCACCTCTAACAACTCCTATATTGTTATTGCGACTGAGAGCTGAAAGGCATTTTCGTCATTTAGCCGAGATTTCAAAAGGACAGATTCCTCACGTCGTCTGACACCAGCTTGATCCGTCTTTTCCCATTTTCAATATATTAATTTATCCTTTTTATATTTCCAATATAGTTTTTTAGAATTTTCCCTAGTATAAAACAATTTCATCATCGTCCCTCAATGCCCAGGTCACCAAAAGCCAAAATAAAAAAAAAAATGTTAATACATGAGAAGTATGGAAAGAAGCCATCAGAGATAAAGCAAGCCCAGATTCCAAACTGAAAGCCACTAACACATACGAGGATGAATGTAAAAAGCACGGGGGTTTCAGGAAGAGAACATAAAAAGACCAAAATATAATCAGGCGAGAGAGAGAGTGAAAGAAAATATGAGGTTCCTGGTAGTAGTATATATACGTTCAAGCTTGGTTGTATTGCGACTTGGAAAGTACACGAAGAGAGAGCGGAAGATGGAGACTCAGTTTGGTTGAGGAAGTTGCCGGATACGGAGGGAGATGAGAAATATCCGTTTTTTTAATCACTTGAGATGGCGCACTAGCCCCCTCTCCATCGTTATTTTCCTTTTTCCTGTCTAACGCTTTATCCTGATTCCTGAGTGATACTCTCTCCGCTTCTAAACGTGAGTTAGAGTTGATTTTTTTTATGAGAGACTTAGGAAATTAAATAATTTAGTCATATCATATATTGTGTATCCTTAAATTATATATCAGTTTATTAGTTAAATTAATTAGTTTGGAAAAAAAATAAAAAAAATAAAAAATCTAAAATAATTTAATTAATTTTTTTAATCTCTCTAAAAAAAATTAACTTTATCTTATATTTAAGATTAGAAGGAGTAGTTTTTTTTTACGACTGCAATCTAAAATGGAACAGGTAAAAATATTTCTCAATCATATCAAGCTCAACATCTCCCAATGCAGTAGAAAAGACGACCAAATCTGAAATTATGTTCCCAAAGCTACTCTAACAACCACTTTTTAAAAGGACCATATCTAAATACAAACTCCAACCTATTTATCTATGCAATTCCTATATAAATGAATAAATCTGCAGATATTGGGTAAGTGAAAAAAGCTATACAATACCTATAAAGCTTTGACAACTTCATTGGCAAAAAAGGAAGAGAGTGATCAATATGAAGGAACTTATCTTCAGAGGTTGTGAAAACATTTCATTAATCTGAGAACATAATCTCTAACCAAAAGTGATGCAGAAAAATCCCATAGTTTGTTATTAAAAATTTGTTGACTTAGGTCTATAAAAAATCATTCATCCACCTATATTGATTTTACAGAGACATTAAAAAAAATCCCTTATAAAATCCTATCACTACTTCCTTCAATATCAAAGGTTTATGCTTGGGTAAACCTAATTGACCAATAATTTTTTAACCTTATGTTGCTCTATTTTCTGAATAAAACATTTAATATATTATACAATGAAGCTCCCATCACTCAGCCTTAAATTGGTCAGAGACTTCCTTTCTCATATTGAATGAATCAATAAATCACTATGGGCTATAGACTCTCAACTTTCTCCGTTAAGTTACACACTTCCCTTTTAAACTAAAGGCGCATCCTTCAACTTTCTGCATATACCTAGATGCAGTAAGAGGTACGCAGTATGCTTTGTTTAGCTACCCATAATTAAAGCTCTCATCACTTTCACTTGCACAGTCTATCCCTTAACCTCTGTTAAGCTACCTACAAGTAAAGGTCCCATCCCTTTCACTTGTCAAGTTTATCCCCAAAACTCTGTAGACTTTATACATTAGATCTCATATACTTTATAGACTTCAACAGCTGTGCTTATAAAAAAATGTGAAAGCTGAAATGGCTATATAGCATATTCTACTCAAAGACAAACACATTAAATGCAAAAGCTGGACAAAAAATTAGAACAACAAAGGAATTCTGCCCTTGTCAAAAAATTAGAAACTCGTATTAAACACATAGAGTTCAGCAGCATCTCTGTGCTTACCATAAGTAATAACCGAACGCAATAAGTGGAATCATCAAACAAAATGATAAGATAATGAACAAAAATTGAACATGATTTAAATCAATCCAAAAGTTGAAACCTAGTAAATTAGGGAGTTAGTCTCCTAATTAGACCTTATTAGGATTAATGTTAACAATATGATTAAGTGAGGAAAGCGAACTTATGTAGAAGTCCAACATATATAATATGGAAACATACGTGGCCGTGAAACTATGTTAACCACGTACTGTTAGTAATTAGTCGAAAGAAAGTTCAATAAAATAACAAAAAAATCGACTGTGTGACAAACATAGATTTTTTGAGGTGAGGAATTATAGTTAACCCATGGATTTGGATTCAGTATTCAGCAAATTCATATTTGGTAAATTTGAGTGAATTTGCTGACGGTAACAGAAGTTTATCAATTAAACCCAGAAACTTGTTAAAAGTCCAAAAACCAATGACTGTCAAAATCAGCTTGAAGGGGTAGAAATGGCCAAAGAAGAAAATAAAGCACCAGAAGCAGAAATGGGGGGAAATAGATCTCATTTTTATTTTAAAGAAGAGAAGGTAGAGTGTGATACCAGCTTCCTTAAAAGCAGCTCCGTGAATGAGAGTGAGGGCGACCATGAAAGGTTGAGGTGTGGAAGAGGAAGCTTTTGCTGCCACGAAATAATTCTGAGTAAGGAAACGTAAAGTGTATCTCATATCCATTAATGCCAGAAATACAGCAAGCAAAACCAATGACTGTCAAAATCACCTTCATCGCCATGTTTCCTACTGTATTATGTGGCTTATTCTTTTCTATAGAACTTTACAGTTTTTGATTTATTCCCACATAATAATGAAGATGGAAGCTCCAAACACATAGGGGAAAACCCAGTTATTTGAACCACTTGTAATGTGGAAAGAAAAAAAGAAAAGACAAAGAAAAAAAGTAAGGAGGGAAAAAAGGGAAAGGGAAATCAAACCTTATAGGAGTTGGTCCAAGCTTTCAAGCTCCTCCAGCGTTCCTTCTTGTTCTTCGCTCTTCTCCTGATCGGTGTTAGTTACAGAAGGGGAGAAAATATGTACTGGCGGTAAGGAATGGGATGAAGCTTCTGGAGAGAGAGAAAGGAAAAACAAATATTGAAGGCTAACGAGGGAAGCTCAAGACCGTCTCAAACAGAGCACATAAGGTAAAGCCAGAAGGGGAGAGAACAGAATCGAATGACAGAATGGAAGAACACTACAAACCCCTTTTACGCGTGTTCAAGATAAGAAGATAGCGGAGTTGAAAACTGCGCACTGCCCTCATTGTTGCTTCCCCGGGATTCTTGCTTCTCTACCATTGTGGTCACTGGATTTCCCCACCAGAACATTCCTTCCCTCCACCTATGTTCTTCTCCATCCACTTCCTATGTACTTGAAGCAAAAATGATAAAGTTACAATGAAAAGCAGAAAACTACATTCGCATACAAAAGATCAAGTAACCTAATAGCTGAAATCACCTTACTTAGATATGTCAAAGAGAGATAATCTACGGCCACAACGACAAAGGGGTTGACTTGGGTGAAAAAACACATCCATCTCCTTAACTATCGTGTTGACGACGAAGAAGAAATTTGATGCAAAAAAATGTATGAAAACCCTAGGGTTCTAGATTTGAAACACCATGGCAGAACCTGAAAATGGAGAGAAAGAAGACAATGTTGGTCAATGATGGGAGAGGGAGGCATAGAAGGTTGAAACTGAGGAGCATAATCCGACGGTTTACTATAAAATGAGAATGAGAATGGGAAAGATGATGGAAAAGCAGCCAAATGGGAAAAAAGGGAAAACTAAAAATAAATAGGGAGAAATATCTGGAGAGAAAAAAGGAAAACACAGACTAACCACTGCAAGCTCAATGTCGATCTGAAACTATTCATAAACTTTACGGCTTATGAACAGTACTATTCCATCTCTACAAAACAGAAGGGAAATTTATTATATATTGATATATATGATATATCATATTGGAGAGAGAGGGAATTAGATGAAAGATTTGAAAGAGATTTTAGATTAGATAGACAAAGACGTGGACCCTGCAATTAATGGTTTGCATAAAGTCAAGAACGGGCATACAGTACAGGGGTCACAAGGTTATAAATAAGAGGGCAGCGACACCTTTCTGGATCCGAACAATAATAAGGAACGTCTTTCTCAGCGGCGGCAAGAGGCGTGGAAGGATTGAAGAAACTGGACAACCTGCAGTGAGGAATTGATTGACTACTTCTTTCGTTTGTGACAGTAGCGGATATGAAGAAGAATTCTTTGACAGATTTGCTCTCCTTTCTTCTTCCTCTTTATTCTTTGAATATGAATTTTTTTGTTTCATTATGGATTTTATTTTAGCCATAAGTGGCTAATTTTCCTTTTAGACCTAGAGAAACTATGAACTCACTAGTGAACTAGATTTTATTTCTCTGATTTATTAGTTATGATTTATGTTAATTTTGGTCACTTAATCTTGTTTTATTATGTCCGTTGGATGATTGGCCATCATTAGATGTGAATTTGAGTATTAGGACTTACCTTGACGAATGGGATTTTAATTAGGCTCTGAGATTAAGTAATATGGGATTAAATTATGATTTAATTTGTGATTAGGATAGACATATACCTAATAGACCCATATAATTGTTGAAGAGTGTGTTTGAGTTATCTTGCCTCTTGAGTAATTAGGTTAGACATAACAGTTATACTTAAGAGAGGGTTGTGAGTAGACCGACAAGCACTTATAACTATTTATACTCAAGATTAACAAAATTAACATTTGAGATTAACTAATTAAATAGATTTAAGATTTGGGATACTAGTGAGGGATTAGTGACTCCAGGTTGTGTTTGACATTGATAGTTTTCGTTAATTAATTTTCTTTGAAGTTACTCATAACTAGATTCGTTTAACTTAAAAGAAATTGAGATTTTAATACCTAAAAAATTAATTGATTGATTCCTCGTGGGACGATACTCTAGTTATCACTTTATTACTTGGCACGACCCTTATTCTTGTGAAGCGCATTAAGTTTTTGGTGTCATTGCCGGGGAATCAAGGCAACTAATTTTTAGTATTAGATGACCTTTAGTATTTTAAGCTTAAACAGTTTTTTTCCTTTTTTTTCAGTTTGATATTTGATCTTTGTCTCTTTGTCTTTGTAGGGCTTCACATTTTATGTCAGGCAGAGCAAAGAAAATATCTAAGAAGACAAGGAAGGTTAACGAACTTTTAGAGACAACAACACCTCAGTATTCAAATCACGAGGAAAAAGAAACCATAAGCAAAGAGATGGCTGAGGATGAGAATGATACATTGGGGGTCAGTGATTTTCTAGTAAGGCAATCTCGAGGTTATCAGTCCGGAATCAAAGTACCTGCATTTCAAGCCAACAATTTTGAAATCAAGCAAGCTATGCTTAAAATGCTTGAACTACAGGGTCAGTATCAGGAAACAACACAGAAGATCTAAATCAACATCTCATACAGTTTCTTGATGTTTGTGACTGTTTCAAGCAAAATGGAGTTCCTAGTGATGTGATCCGTCTTCCACTCTTTCCATACTCTCTACAAGGAAAAGCCAAAGAATGGCTTAATAGTTTAGAAGAGGGCAGCATTACCTCTTAGGAGACATTAGAAGAAAAGTTCAAATCAAGATTCTTTTCACACAACAAGATGGTAGATGCAAGAGTTACTCTTACTAACTTTTGTCAACAGTTTGGTGAACATTTGTATGAAGCGTGGGAGAGATTTAAGTTGCTTGTCAAGCAGAGTCCAAGGCATAATCTAGAAAAATGGGTATTGCTTCAAATCTTTTGTACTCATTTGATTCCTGAATCTAAATCTGAATTGAATGCCGTCACTAATGGGGGAATTACAATGCAACTAGTAAATCATGTCTAGAAATGTTTAGATGACTTATTAGCTGACTTTATCCATAACAACAATGAAAGAAGGTCAGTGAAGAAAGTTACTGAGGACCCTTCGTCAGAGTTAATGGCAATGTTACAGACTCTTAACAAGAAGTTTGACCACTTAGAAGCACAAGTAAACCGATATAGTAGTGGGCATATGGGAGTAAATGCTATTTATGCTCCTTGTGATTATTATAGAGATAACCATATTAATGGCTAATGCCTCATATCTCAATAGACAGAGCCAGTAAACTATGTTGGAAACTACCGTGGCAATAACCAGAACAATCTATACTCAAACACCTATAATCCTATGTGGCGTAATAAGACCAACTTTTCTTGGAAACATGGTGCCACTCTTAATCAAGTCTCAACCTCTGGTACAAAGCAAATGTCACCTCCTGGGTTTTATCAATTGGAAAAGGAAGCCATTCCTACTCACGAGCCCAAAACTAATCTAGAGGCAATGATATCTCAGCTCGTGAATTTTCAATTAAAGAGTACTCAAGATCAAGCTGCTACTAATGCAAGATTAGAATCATCTATCAAGAATCTTGACACACAGATGGGACAACTTGCAACTGTTGTGAATGCATTACAACAAAGAGAATTTCCAAGTAATACAGTGCCTAATCATTGTAGAGATAGAAAAGCGGAATGTAAAGCCATTACCCTTAGAAGTGGTAAAGAATTACTTGAAGTGCAGTAGCCATCAACGAATCCTTCAGGTTCTAATGGCAAAGAAACTCCAGAGTTTCTTGTAGAAAATGATGAAAGGTCGACACAAAAGGTTAAGGGATTAGATGAAGACAAGGACTCCCAAATGAAAGAGGTAAAGAAAAAGGTGACAACTACTAAAACTCCTAAATGGAAACCACCTCTACCATTTCCTCAAAGATTTCAAAAGAAGGTATTTGATGAGCAATACAAGAATTTTTTAGATATCTTCAAGCAATTACACATTAACATCCCATTGATAGAAGCTTTGGAGCAAATGCCTAAATATGCTAACTACCTGAAGGAGATGTTGAGTAAGAAGAAGCATTTTATTGAGTTTGCAACGGTAGCACTAACCAAGGAGATCACTAGTATCATTGAACCAAATGCTCCTCTAAAGTGCACAGATCCTGGTTCTTTCACTATTCCATGCGTGATTGGTGACAAATTTGAAGGTTGTGCACTATGTGATTTGGGGTCTACTGTGAATCTTATGCCTCTATCTCTTTTTAAGAAGCTTCAGCTGGGGGTGGCCAACCCTACAACTATTACACTCAAGCTAACTAATCAAAGTTTTTCTTATCCACATGGTATCATTAATGATGTGCTGGTGAAAGTTGGCTCTTTTATATTTCCTACTGACTTCATTGTTCTTGACATGGAAGAGGATCAAGACCTTTCACTAATTGTTAGGAGACCATTCCTAGCTACTGCAAGAACATTAGTAGATGTCAAACAAAGAGAGATAATTCTATGACTTGGTGATGAGCAAGTTAAGTTTAAGAGGGACAAAGCAACAAAGTATCAAAATGAGTTTAAACAATGTGCAAGGGTTATTGTGACGGATGACCTCCATCCAACTAAATTAGATTCACGTGCCACTAAAGAGCACCTTAAAACAATGATCGTTGTTGAAAAGAATTTTTTTGTGCTTGTCCTTATACAATTGAAAAGAATTTTTCTTGGCAAAAGTTAAAATTTTTGCATTGCTTAGGATTGATCTTAACTTTGAACCTTTCCCATCTTAGAGAGTGCTATTGAAAAAAATTAAAATAGAAAAGAATGCTTCAATTAAGCCTCTAACTCTTGATTTTTTTGTATAAATCTTGAGATGGACTATGAGAATAGGAAATAGTTTGTAATATGATCAAAAAATTATTAGTTTATGAATATTTTGCTACCTGATTTCTTTAGGAAATTAGATTATGACCCTTGCTGGCTAAATAAGATTTTGTTCAAGGACATGACTCAGGTAAAAAAAACATATAAAAGAAAAGAAAAAAATGAAAAAAATAAGAAACACAACTCCAATGACTTCTCTAGACCTAACTTAGTTATCGGAGGCACTTCATCACCAATGTTGGCACTCAAGTCAAACGGTAAAGTCAAAGAGGGTTATAAGTTGGGCTAAAAGCCTCTTGAGGTATTTGTTGGAGTAACTGAGTAACCGGTGCTGCATCACCCATGTGCAGGGTCGCGTCAAAAGGGGATCTACAACAGCTCAAGATTAAAAAGAAAAGAAATAAAATAAATGAAGAAATTTTCTACCTGAGAATCCTGAGTAAATTAAATGAAAAGCTTAGTTAAGTAGGGGCATTTGAATTTTTCTAAAGGAGTTTAGTAGCGTAATATTCTTTTACTAATCTTATTGTTGTACTTATTACTTGCTGAGCCTTTAATCATGGGACATTAAGAGATAATTACAATTGTTTAAGGTTATTGGCTTAGTAACCATTATTATAAGACATTAAACTAAATAGAATTTGATAGCATGATCTAAGTGTGGTGGTGTGCTGCTCTCTGTGTAGGAATTTCATAAGTAATGTGCTTTTTGTTCAAATAATGAATTTTCTTTCTTTTGCTTGAGGACAAGCAATTGTTTAAGTGTGGGGGAATTTAATAAATATATATTTTTAAATTAAACAGGTATAGATTTTAGGACATAATTGATTAAATTTATTAATATTTTATACCTATTTAATTATCCTCTATATATTTACTATCTTTTAATTAAGTTCAGGATAAAAAGAAATTTGATCTAAAATCTAGTCATATTCTAGGGAGAATTGCCCAAAAATATCTTTATGGCAAATTAATTGTTGATTGCTACCAAGCGTGCAAGCAATCTTTCATGTGTGCAAGCAATCTTCTGTTTTGTGCAAACCATCTTCTGTGTGTACAAAAATCTTCCATATAAATGTGCAAACAATCTTCCGTTGTGTGCAAAATATCTACTGTTATGTGTAACAGATCTTCCATGGTAGCATTCAGCAATTAATTTGCCAAAAAGGTATTTATTAGCAATTCTCCCCATATTCTATTTTATTTTGTAGGAAATATTATGATATCTAGGAGGTGAAAAATTAGAAGAATATATATATAGAAACTGTGTGAAGATGGGAGAAGAATAATATATATATATATATATATATATATGTATATGTATATGTACATGTATGTATATATATGTATATTACATGAAGAAAATCGTAAGGGATATATATATATATATATATATATGAGATCTAAGAAGTACGTAGAACCCACAACACATAACCTACTTGAAAGAGCAAACATGCGAGTTGGTATTGGAAGTGGTTATATATATATTGTTATAATATATATGATATATCATATTGGAGAGAGAGAGAGAATTAGATGAAAGAGATTTTAGATCAGATAGACAGAGACATGGACCCCGCAATTAATGGTTTGCATAGAGTCAAGAATGGGCATACGGTACAGGGGTCGCAAGGTTATAAATAAAAGGGCAGCGACGCCTTTATGAATTCGAACAGCAACAAAGAGCATCTTTCTCAGCAGCGACAGCAGCAAGAGGCGTGGAAGGATTGAAGAAATTAGGCAACCTGCAGTGAGGAATTGAACGACTGTTTCTTCCGTCTGTGACAGCAGCGGATATGAAGAAGAATTCTTTGACATATTTGCTCTTCTTTCTTCTTCCTTTTTATTCTTTGAATCTGAATTTCTTTGTTTCATTATGGATTTTATTTTAGCTATGAGTGACCAATTTTATTTTTAGACCTAGAGAAACTATGAACTCACTAATGAACTAGATTTTATTTCCAAGATTTATTAGTTATGATTTATGTTAATTTTGGTCACTTAATCTTGTTTTATTATGTCCGTTTGATGATTGGTCATCATTAGATGTGAATTTGAGTATTAAGATTTACCTTGACGAATGGGATTTTAATTAGGCTCTGAGATTAAGTAATATGGGATTAAATTAAGATTTAATTTGAGATTAGGATAGGCATATACCTAATAGCCTCATATAATTGTTGAAGAATATGTTTGAGTAATAAGGTTATGTTAGATCCCAAGTTTTGATGATAACAAAAGTCAATTGTGTATAAATCATGTTTTTATAAGTTTAAGAAATGTTTACAAAGTTACCAAATGCATATAACAATGCTATGTGGTGTCTGCTGTCAAAATGAACTGGTGTGCTCGAGCATGAGTCTAGCACTCGAGCATGGAACCCTTCTGTGCTCGAGCAGGTGCGAGTGATAGCCAGAAAGTGTTTGCCCGAGAAGCATGCTACTGTCATTTTTACTGATTCACTCGAGCACTGGAGATAGCACTCGAGCAGAGGAGCCTTTCTCACTCGAGCACATGCGAGTGAGAGTCTGCGAGTGCTTGGCCGAGAGCAAGTTTTGTCATTCTTCCTTGATGCACTCGAGCAGAGAAATCCATGCTCGAGCACTAGCGAGTGAAGGTATGTGAGTGCTTGGCCGAGAGTCATGAAGATCAGAAAAGCACAAGTATGCTTGAGCATAGCTTCATATGCTCGAGTGACACATCAGCACTTGCGAGTAAAAAATCTATCTCTCTCAAATTCTAATGCGAGTGTTGGTATTAAGGGTATATTACTTGAGAATATTCTTCTCACTCGAGCAGGATTATGTGTGCTCGAGTGAGGACCCACATCACCTGCGAGTGCAAAATCTCACTCTTACTAAAATGATATGCGAGTGCTGTCCAGAGAAGAAACTCCCAGTGCAAAATTCAAGGCCACTCGATCAGAAGGAGTTGTGCTCGAGTGAGGCCCCATATCACTCGCGAGTGAGAATTTTGTCTCTTTGAAATCCTATGCGAGCACAAACTTAAAACTGAAGATCAAGGAGTAAAAATTGCAATATCACTCGAGTGAGCCCATCCATGCTCGAGTGATACTCTGCCAGATCACCAAATACACCAAGTCTCACAACGTTCAATCCGAATATGGTTTAATGTTATTTATTTATCTTATAATTACTTATTATCATTATTTAACATCATTTTGAATGTATTATAAGTGTGATACAGGAGGATGAACGTTTAAAATAAACTGACACGAAGAAAGTCAAACAACGGCAGACAACATCATTACAAGCACGCACGTACCTACCACATTCTGAATATTCAAACATGCGCGTGTCATTCCACAGAAGCAAGCCCCGCTCCTTAACGATCATTACTCAAACGGGCAAAAACTGAACATCTATAAATACAGAGATTCAGAGATCATCAATGACAAGGAAGCACAAGAATTCACAAGCATATACACAAGTCTCAGCTATTCATAATTTTCTCTGTATACACATTGATCTTTAGTGTTCATTTATTTGCTCTGTAAGAGAGTCTTCATACAATTCAAATTCTATTTTCATTTGATCTCAAGGTATTGGGACCTTGAGAGGGTAGATTTCCTTACGAGAGAAGCAGTTGAGAGAATTCCTTGTTAAACTTTCTACTCATAAGACTTATAAGATACAAGCAGAAGAGAACGTTGCTGCTCGTAAGACTTACAGTGGTGTAAGCAGGAGAGAACGTTACTGCTCATAAGTCTTGTATACATAAGCAAGTGGGAAAGGTCATAGGTTGTTTTTCTGCACATAAGACTTGTCGTAAGGGGGAGAGAAATTTCTTAGTAAGAGAATATTTCTGCTCGTAGTCCTTTCAAGGACAATTATTGTTTTGTGGCGTTTTGAGAGCCCATTGAATCTTGGAAGAATAGTGAAAATCTCAATAGGTCTTGATCTCTGAGGACTGGACGTAGGCCTGGTTGTTAGGCCAAACCAGTATAACTCTCTGTGTTCTAATTTTCTCAACTCTCTCTATCTACTCTATTTTTCATATCACCACAACAAGCAAAAAATTTATAACGTCACCCAACTCGCCCCCCTCTTGGGTGAAGCTTGCCTCTTTCAGGTTAGACATAACAGTTATACTTAAGAGGGGTTATGAATGGACCGACAAGCACTTATAACTATTTATACTCGAGATTAACAAAATTAACATTTGAGATTAACTAAGTAAATGGATTTAATATTTGGGACGCTAGTGAGGGATTAGTGACTCTAAGTTGTGTTTGATATTGATAGTTTTTGTTAATTAATTTCCTTTGAATTTAGTCATAACTAGATTCGTTTAACGTAAAAGAAATTGAGATTTTAATACCTAAAAAATTAATTAATTGATTCCTCGTGAGACGATACTCTACTTATCACTTTATTGCTTAGCACGACCCGTATTCTTACTGATCGCATCATCACCTGAGTTGGAATCTAATCACCTATGGACTATGGGTGACTATGCTCGATAAATCTGTGGATAAAAGTTTATTGTTATGTGTTAGGTAAGAGATGTTCCTATTTGATACCTGGCACAACAGAAACCAGAACTCTTTTAGGTATTTTGAAAGATTTCCTCTCCGTGCCATAGCTAACCTAGAGGCTTAAATCTAGAGTATGAGAAATTTGACAAAGATTAAACAATAGATACCATAGTAGTGATTGGGGTAGCTCTGCTGTCACACCCTCATCTTATTTTCACCTATTTTAGAGTATTTGCGGAAAATGATACGCAGTTCGATGGGCAATACAGGAATAACATAGATATACTGATATTATGTGCACGATTACGGAAATTTCCCATAGGGATTCGTATATGATAATTACAATTAACGTAGCCTCACAGCGCTACGTGGGTGTCTAAATGCATTCCAGTGAAACGGAAACATCTTCCCGTCTTCGTTCCACCACTGCAATCCCCTTCGTACGGTTCTCTTCATTGTTCTCAGCATATCTTCTGACTTCTCCTGTCTAAATTATGGGTAGGGGAGGGTGAGATTTTGGGAAATCTCAGTAGGAAAGCAATACCAATATGCATTCAAGATAAGTGCTTAATGCATGACATGCTTGCATTACATAACTCATGCTTACAGAATGACATCTGCGTGCTCAATTTTTCAAACAACATACATATGGCCATAGCATAAACAGAAACAGAGCTTCAATTATTCATATATGTTTCAAAAAATCAAGCAAAGCAATAACATGCATCAATACACCAGCACAAATATCAAATATATGCAGGAGAGGTAAGTTCCCTACCTTAATCGCCCTTCCCTGATCTTCGAATAACATGCCTCAATTTGCATGTCAATCCCTCGGGCTCTCTACTCAGTCCTAGAATATCAAATGTATAGTTTAGATACTTTCATAGTATTTTTGGTGGTTATATTAGTCTATGATGAAATTTTACCAAAATGCCTCCGGGACCCCGGCCCGGCCCTGCCGTACCCAGCCCGATGGTACGTTTTTCCAAAATTTTGACTAAGGCTACTCTAACATATTTTCGCCCAAGGAATCCGTTTCCGGGATCAAAATTAACAAATTCACTATAAAATTACCAAAATACCCTTGCCAGCCCCTATTTAGGGATTTCAATGGTGTTTTCGTAATTATGCTTTTTCGGCCTCTACCGAAAAAGTGCCCAACTGTAACCCCACCTATTTTTGCCTATTGAATCCAATGGAATCATTTATTTCATAAAATCTAACTCCTACCCCCTGAAACAGTGATGGCCGAAATATTTCAAGAAAAATGGAACAAATGAAGTTTTGTGTTTTAGCTTCCAAAACTTGTACTTTTCCATTTCTAATCCTTTATTAACTTGTTTAAACACATATTAATCATAATTTAAAGAGATTTGAGCAGAATAACCCGTTAGGGTTATTGTTAGCTAAAATACGAAATTGGTGACTTAGCTAAAAGATGAAATTGGCATAAAGTAGAGGAGAGAGCAAATGATGTGACAGAAAGAGAAAAATAATGCCCTGAATAATGCCTTTATTCAATTGATAAAAATTTGAGAGGGATAGATACAATTAGATCAACCTACGTATATATAGGCAAGAAAAGAAAATAATGGAGTCCAAAAAAATAGCTAACACTAACCATTATGAGCATTATCAGATCCCACTACTTAACTGTTGAGAAAATAAAGGATCACTAACTGACTCCATAAAATAAAATAAAATAAACACATCAATAAAGAGAAAATACGGAAGACATAAAAAAAAGAGTTTTGAATTATTCTTCAATACTCCCCCTTGATTCAAAACTGTAAACACCAAGTAATCCTCTGAAATAGCAGAATTTCTCCTTTGATAAAGCCTTCATCAAAATATCAGCCAGTTGCTTTTGGGTGTTGCAATATTCGATTGCTATCTCCCTTTTTGCTACCAGATCACGAATAAAATGATAATGAATATCAATATGCTTGGTTCTGCTGTGAAATGTTGGATTCTTTGTCATAGAGATAGTTGCTTTATTGTCACAAAATATCTCTGTTCGTTCCTTCTGCTCTTGTTGAAGGTCTACAAGCACTCTTCTTAGCCAAATAGCTTGACAAGCTGCTGAAGTTGACAAAGCTACTGTAGCTTGTTTCTTTGAACTCCAAGTGATCACCCCTGAGCCTAGGGTGAAAATATTTGCTGAAATACTTCGTCTATCATCTAGTGAGCTTGCCCAATCACTATCTGTATACCCACACAACTTGAAGCTAGAGACTTTAGCGTACCAAATGCCATGCTCTAAAGTACCAGCAATGTAGCGTATGACCCTTTTTGCTGCTTCGTAATGAACTTTAGAAGGATTTTGCATAAACTTGGAAATAATGCCAATAGGAAATGCAATATCAGGTCTAGTGTGAGTAAGATAGATTAAACCTCCAACCAAGCTTCTAAATCTTCTTGCATCTGCCATCTCTTTTCCATCTTCTTGCTGCAACTTTTCATTTATATTCATGGGAGTAGCTGCAGGTTTGCAATTGAGCATGCCAAATTTGTTGAGAAGGTCCCTGGCATATTTCTTTTGTGAAAGAAATATTCCATCTTTAGCTTGATGAATTTCAAGACCAAGGAAATAATGTAATAACCCCATATCTGACATTTCAAACTCATTTATCATTTGAGATTTGAATTCATCCACAAGAACATTAGAGGAACTAGTGTAAATGATATCATCAACATAAAGGCAAACAATGATGAAATCATTACCTTCCTTCTTTACATACAAGGTGGGCTCATTTTCACTTCTCAAATAACCCTTTTGTTGAAAGTATCCATCAATCTTGCTATACCAAGGTCGAGGAGCTTGTTTCAAACCATACAATGCCTTTTTCAACTTGTACACCTTTGATTCATTACCTTCTTTTATGAAACCTTCTGGTTGTGCCACATAGACTTTTTCTTGCAAATCTCCATTAAGGAATGCTGATTTGACATCAAATTGATAAACTGGCCATTGTAGTTGTGCAGCAAATGCAATAACTAATCTCACAGTTTCAAATCGAGCACTGGAGAAAAAGTTTCTTCAAAGTCAACACCATATTATTGTGCATAGCCTTTTGCCACAAGTCGAGCTTTGTGCTTTTGCAAACTCCCATCAGTAGCAAACTTTGTCTTGAACACCCACTTCAAGCCAATAGCATTTTTTCCTTTCGGTAAGTCTACCATCTCCTATGTTCCATTCTTTTCAATGGATTTAATCTCCTCCACCATTGCTCTTTGCCATTCTTCCTTTTCAACTGCTTCTTCAAAATAAGATGGATCTGAAACAGAAAGAGCAAATTGACATGTATATATATCGTTAGTATATCTGGGATTTGGCTTTGCAACTCTTGTTGATCTCCTCAGGGGAATTGGCGTAGTAGAAGACTCTTCAGAAGTGGTTAAGGAAGAGTTTCTACTAGGAGAATTTGCTACAAGTGGCTCTTGCTCTTCCTCTTGAGGAATTTCTATAGGAATTTCTTGCTGCACCTGTTTATCATTCCAATCCCAGCTAGCACTTTCATTAAATACTACATCTCTGCTGATGGTAATTTTGCCACTTATTGGATTGTATAGCTTATATGCTTTAGATTCAGAACAATAACCAACAAACATGTATTTCATAGATTTTTCATCAATTTTTTTAGAATAGTTCTTAATCAAGGCATAAGCTATACAACCAAAAATGTTTAAGTGGCTTACCGTTGGCTTTCTACCTGTCCAAGCTTCATATGGTGTTTGATTACGAACAGCTTTAGTGGAAGACAAATTGAAAAGGTAAACTGATGTTGCAACTACTTCTGCCCAAAAATGAATAGCAAGACCTTTCCCTTTCATCATGCTTCTAGCCATCTCCACTACAGTACGATTCTTCCTTTCAGCCACACCATTTTGTTCTGGTGTATATGGTGCTGTAAGCTCCCTACAAATTCCATTGTCCTCACAGAAATTAGTAAACACAGTTGAGACAAATTCACCTCCCCTATCTGTTCTTAGTGTCTTTATTTGAAGACCATTTTTTCTCTCCACAAAAGCTTTGAACTTCTTGAATCTATCAAAAGCTTCAGACTTGTTTTTCAAGAAGTAAACCCAAGACATACGGCTGTAATAATTAGTAAACAGTAAAAAATATCGATTACCACCAAGAGATTCAACACTCATAAGCCCACACAAATCTGCATGTATTAATTCAAGACATTCAGAGGCTCTCCAAGCCTTACCTACAGGAAAAGGTCTTTTACTCTGTTTTCCATACACACAACCTTCACAGAAGTCAAGAGAATTAAGTTCTGGCAAACCAAAAACCATTTCTTTCTGACTTAACAACTTCAAGCCACTGATATTTAAGTGCCCATATCGTAAATGCCACAATCTAGTCTCATCATCATTACTAGAAACCAAAGCATATTTTTCAAGCATTGAAACATCCAATGGAAACATCCTATTTTTGGACATAAGAACTCTAGCAATAATTTGTCCAGATTTTTTTATCTCTAATAGTGCAACAATTATCATCAAATAGAGTTGAATAGCCACTATCCATTAATTGTCCAACACTAAGCAGACTATGAGATAGACTAGGAACATGTATCACATCATGTATAATTTTAGCATTACCTTGACTGGTCTTAATGCTAACAGTACCTTTCCCTTCAACTTGAATATGCTTGTTGTCACCGAGAGTTACATATGATTTTTGGAACTCATCAAGTTCCTTAAATAAAGACTTTGTTCCTGTCATATGATTGGAGCAACCACTATCCACAAACCATACATTATTAGTTTTTTCTTTTTCACAGAATAGGGCCATAAAGAGCTTACTTTCAGCATCCTTGTTGTCTACAAAGTTGGCTTGGTTGTTCTCATCTTTCTGCTTCTTCCAACAAAAGGCTTCTTTGTGATCAGGCTTTTTACAGTAATGGCATTGGAAGGTTTTCTTCTCTTCATTAGAACCTCCCCTGCCTTGACCTCTTCCATGTCTCCCACGACCACGACCAGCAAAGTTTTCATGCGTCTCTGCCTTCACTTGAAAAGCTTTTTCTTCATGCTTTTCACTAGACCTGAGCAAACGTTCTTCATGTGCTTGCAAAG
Organism: Inga oerstediana; assembly: GCA_963210345.1. NCBI lineage: Eukaryota > Viridiplantae > Streptophyta > Magnoliopsida > Fabales > Fabaceae > Inga > Inga oerstediana. The sequence goes on from OY723400.1 coordinate 84,326,817, forward strand.
AACTCATTAGTTCATCAAATGAGTAATCAGCCAAATTATGGGCTTCCTCAATCACAGCGACAATATGTTCAAATTTTGGAGTAAGACTCCTTAAAACTTTTGCAACAATAGTTTCTTCAGAAATAGTTTCTCCATAAGACTTCATTTGATTAACAAGAGAAGAAACTCTAGACAAATAAGTCTGAACAGATTCACTATTTTTCATAAGCAAAGTTTCAAAATCACGACGGTAATTTTGCAATTTTACCGTAACCACTTTCGAGGAGCCTTGAAATTCTTTCTTCAATATCTGCCAAGCCTCCATTGACGTTGTTACTGCTACAATTCTGGAAAAAAATCATCTCATGGACAGTTTGCTGAATGAAGAATAAAGCTTTGGCATCCCTCTTTTTTGTTTCCTTCAATCTTTCTGTTGTTTCATCGTCTGGATCAATGTGATCCACAAAGCCAAATTCCACCAAGTCCCAAAGGTCCTGAGATATGAATAGTGTCTTCATCTTGATGCTCCAAAACTTATACTTCTCGCCTATAAAAATAGGCATGAGTGGCTGGGAAGAAGAAGAAGAAATAGCATTAGTAGGCGTCGCCATATGCTCTTCTATTCTCACTCTCTCATAGGTGTTTCCCGAGCTCACAAGACACTCAAAGCAAAGAAAATGTTTGCTCAACCCAAAAAGTGTTTCACACAAATACCCAATGGACCCAAGCCTCACTTTCACTCTATTGCCCAACGTATCAAAGAAGGCTCTGATGCCACTTTTGTTAGCTAAAAGATGAAATTGGTGACTTAGCTAAAAGATGAAATTGGCATAAAGTAGAGGAGAGAGCAAATGATGTGACAGAAAGAGAAAAACAATGCCCTGAATAATGCCTTTATTCAATTGATAAAAACTTGAGAGGGATAGATACAATGAGATCAACCTACGTATATATAGGCAAGAAAAGAAAATAATGAAGTCCAAAAAAAAATAGCTAACACTAACCATTATGAGCATTATCAGATCCCACTACTTAACTGTTGAGAAAATAAAGGATTACTAACTGACTCCATAAAATAAAATAAAATAAAATAAACACATCAACAAAGGGAAAAATATGGAAGACACAAAAAAAAAAGAGTTTTGAATTATTCTTCAACAGTTATAGCTTTCCCAATTTTTCAACTCAACCAAGAAACTTGAAAAGTCAAGAAATGTCACTAACAACAACACCACAACCACAAGAGAGCAAATTTATGAAAGTACCCTCTTGCTTCCAAGCTTAGCACCTTAACTCCTTCTCTTCCTTGGAGTCTTGCCTTGCTAAACACATGAATACATGAAGAAAAGAATCTTAGAGGAAGTGTTAAACAAGAATATGTAACCAAATCACTAAGTCAATACCTACTTACCTTAATCTTCTTCCTCCTTCTCTCTAAGTCTTCAAGAACTCTTCAAAACTCTCTCTCTCTCTCTTCTCTTGTTGCAAGTGACGAAAATGAAGGCAAGAGAAAGAGGATAAGGCTTCATAAATTTTCTCTATGCATTCTACTCCATTGATCTCATCAAGGGTGGAGATCTCACCACCTATCATGCACACCATTCCTCCTCCCATACATCCAATCATACCCTCTACTTTATGCCATACTCTCTTAACTTTATGCCATGCCTTCTCATCACTTGTCTTCAATTGGTTTTGAATTAGATTTTTCCTTGTCTTGCTCCTCCAAAAAAAACGTCCCCCTCTCCCTTTAGTTAGCCAAACCAATTCCTTTCCCATCTAACCAACTAACACTAAATTTTCATGTAGTATTTTGGCATGGGTTCTTGGAATTTAAATTTTCTCCCTTATTTTCATGTGTGGGGCGAAATTATGGAAGAGAAAGGGAATTAAAATTGTGTTTTTATTAATTTCACAATTCAATTAAATGAATTATGAATAAATCCCTCTAATTTCCCAATTCTTGATTTATTCCATCAAGAATAATCCAATTATACATTTTTATTTATTTTCCTTGATTAATTAAAATTAACTCCAATTAATTGGAAAATAATTAATCTTGGGCTAAATTGGCAAAATTATGATTTTGCTATCACCTTTGTAATTTAATTCAATTCTTGAATTAATTTTCTCATTTCCTTATGAATATGAATATTTCAAAATTCACAAGATTCAAATTCATGAATATTTATCATTTTATTGAATTTGTCAAATAATTACAATGTATATTTGGTGAATAAAATTTGGGGAGTTACATTTGCACCAAGAATAAAAATGAGATTTGGAGTATTACTGAAGTTAAAATGAAAAAAAAAACAGAGAAATAGAATGGAAGAGACAGAGAGAACTTTCCTCTTTGACTTCATTCTGCTCCCTCCTCTCCATTTGTTTTTCACCTCACGTTATACCTTTCTTTCTTATGCGGTTTGAAGTTTGAAATAAATACTGCAACAGAGAGCAAATGAGAAGGAGAAAGAAGGAGCTGGCTTCCTTGCTATGCACTCTTCTGCCTTGCATCTTTCATGATTCACTTCACGTTAAATCCTTGTGTTTGCCATCTAAACATACTTCACTTGTCCCTTTGTTAATGCCTTTGAAAATGCTTAGTAGATAGAAATTTGGAACTAGTTTTATTACCATTTCAATTGTTTATATTTAAACTTTTCAATCAATAGTTTTCAAAATCATTGTTTTAAAAATTAGTAGTTAAGATATTATCATTATTTTAGATTTTGTGCATATTAAAATAATTTTCTAAGAAGTATAAAAAGTAAACCAAATTAAGTCTAGATCAACCAAATTAACCCTAGAAATTTAAGTTGAAATATTCAAGGGAAATTAAAATGATGTTCTAAAGAAAAAATATAATAACAAAAAAATTTCAATGACAAGTGAGCAACATGATCATGTTCTCATTTCCTCCATTGAAACTTGTTATTACATATAATTGATGTGAGGCATTAAAAAGGAAAATAGAGCTCTTCAAATAGTTTTAGTTACATCCTGATATTAAAGCGTAATATAGACTAATGGTGTGTCTATCTATGCACAAGGATTTATGCTCATAACAACTCAATTCTCAAGTTAGGATCTGCATATTTATGTTTTTCAGATTGATTTTATTGTAATATGGCTAATGGGATAACATGATGTATCTTATTTGTGGTTGACCTGAGCATATATTTTTCTACATGAATGTCAAAGTTGGCTTCTTTGGCATTACTACTAGACAATTGTTGAAACCTCACAAAATTATTTCTTACATAAAATTACCAAATAAAATATCTAAACCCCTTCAAAAACAGAAGCAAACTATTTGAGAATCTTATCAAAGTTAAAAAAATCAGGATTAATGCTTGAAACCTGATTAAAGTGGACTACAATTTGATCGCATACAAAATCTATGATAAAAGGGCAATACACTATGCACCCATCTAATTATTTACTGCATTTATTACCTGTTGATGTTGAAGAGATCGTATATACGAAAAAATCAAGGATCAAGAATGTTATGTTAAAATGGCTAAAAACAGAAAAACAATCTAGAGAGGCACAAAATAGTATTAACTCACAAAAGTATAAACAACAATTTCTGTCTGTTGACGTAGAACAATACACAGGACAATCCCATTACACACTGACATATCCATAGCCATTTAGAATGAAAGTATAATTCAGGCTTTTAAAACAGGAATAATAAATGAACTTCAAACACAAATACCAAAGGAGAATGAAAGTATAATTCAGGCTTTTAAAACAGGAATAATAAATGAACTTCAAACACAAATACCAAAGGAAACAGTTCAAAGCACCCAACACAACAACACAACAGTTTTATGACGAATCTGAAAAAGTGAAGTAACATCTCTTGTTGAATCCCCAGATGCAGGCAAGAATCAAGACTTCAATTACCAATTAGATGATTCTGAGGGAAAAAATGATACAAGAATTTGTTAGATATGCCATCACAATAACTTCATTGCTTAAAGGTAAAAACCTTTTTAGCTATATATTGAAATTTGACGGTTTCAATACAGGCATGAACATTTGTTATATATGTAACTCCAAAATCAGGTAATTCTGCAAAATTCTCCTAACTATCTCCAAACTCAAGGTTTGGTTTGTGGGTTGCATTAGACACTTTCTTGGTGTGATACTTGCAACAAAGTCAATTTGTTTTAAGTTATGATATGTTATAGGAGTATTATTTAAGACAGAAATTGGTCTTGTGAGTTTTTTTCTTCTAATTATAAAGTCTTAAGAAGGTTACTGATAAATTTGAAAGAATGATATTATCACTACTAAAAGTGAGAAAATCAATATGTTATGTTAACTTTTAAGATTGAAAAAGTAACAATTTGAGCTCTTTAATATTCTAAAGGTTATCAAAACTTGTTGATTTATTTGAAAAAATGATGTGAGGAATATAAAACTAAATATATTTTTATGGCCAAGATATATTTTACAGCGCACACAAAAATATATTACAACAATACATGAGCTTGAGTTCAGCAAGAATCCTGTAATCGATAGAAACAAATTTTAGTGCCAAAGAATGAATAGAATATCACCTGAATCTTTTTCTCTATTGGAAGACGTCAGCTCATATGTAGTCAATTGAGTGAAGATGTCAAGGTCCTCATCAATTGGAGAAAAGATTTTATTGAATTTATGCAGCGGATCTTCTTGTCCCCACTCTTCTTTACTCCATTTAAGCTCATTTTTCCACCATTCCATTTCTGCTCTTATCACCTTTAGCTTTTCGCTGGACAATTCAGCAGTGGAAAGACTTTGGAGTTTTGGACAGTAATAAAGTCCCATCTCCTCTAAATTTCTTCCAATACACACTCCATTTGAAATGCTAGTTAGTTCAGGTACAAAGAGAAGTGATAACTTTCTCAATTTTGGGAGGAAAAAGCCTGTTGTTTGTTCGGAGGAAGGACAACTTATGATGCTACTTACTTTGGGACAGTCTTCCACTATGAGCTCTTCTAAGTTTTCAAGACTGTTCAGGGAATCCATGGTGAATATGGTGGTTAACTCAGGGCAAGTGTGCAATGCTAACAACTTTAGTTCACAAAAAATGGGATGGCCATGAATTGGCCTGCTAATGATGCTTCTCAGATTTTTCATGTAGAATATGGTCAAGAAATGCATGCAAAAGGATTCCTCCATGTCTGAGGCTGCTTCATATTCATCCACATCTACAATGCTCCGCATTTCATTACATTCTGCCAAAATGCATAGGCGTAGTTGCTTCAGATTCTTCAACCCAAATTGGGTGAGATTATTGATCTGCATGTGGCGATCCAAGAAAAATGCACAGGCTTCAGAGAGAATGGACTTCACTTTATCAGGAAAATCTTCACCATTTACAAATTTCAAGCTACGACCACTTTCTTTGAACATCGCCTCAATAGCAGGCGGTACACGTGATATCATTCTTGGCATGTGATGACCCATAATGAAACTAAAAGTAGACATGCAATTTTTAATGGGAGTTGAGGGCTTAACTTTAGGGATATACAAATCCAATGCTTGCAACTTCTCTAATTTATAGATCCGTTCAAGAATGCTATCAATGTTCTCGAACCACCATTCACTATCTGAATTAATATCAATCTTTAAGACTTTCAAATGCGTAAATCGATGTGGAACAGCAAAAGGAATCACCGTAACCTTGGAATCATGATTGCAATCATTATAAAACGAGAGAGATAAGCTTTCCAAATTGGTCAACCTTTTGATCTCATCTGGCAAATGAGTGATCAGAGTGCCGCCGAGATCAAGTGTCGTGAGATTTGTAAGTTGGCCAAGCTTTGGTGAAAGTTCCACAAAAAGCTCACATTCTTTTAGGTATAATTCTCTAAGCTTCCCTAGTTTGAAAATTGATCTTGGGAGTTCATGTATGCTAGTGCGTGACAAGTCTAGGATGCTAAGTTGAAGCACATGATCAAAGAATGAGGATGGGATTTTCATCAAATTTAGATTGTTTCCCAAAGACAAGCTCCTTAGATTGGGGGAATTTAAGCGCTGTGGAAGGTCTGTAATATGAGTTCTAGAAAGATCGCATTTCTCAAGATTTTGAATTTGAAGTTCCATGATGTATTGACAGAATTTCTCAAACTGCGTAAATCGCCTATGGGCTTTGAGTTTTAATGTAAAACCAATCGGAATAATCGCAGAGCTAGAAGAGGGAATGGCTTTCTTATCAGGGCCACTATGGTCATGATATATAGAAGAAGAGCCAGGTAAGTCATCTGAATTTATCAACTGTTGGTTCTCGCTGGATGGAAAAATTGAAGTGCCTACGAGACTAATGGTCTTGAGATTCGGGAGTTCCCAAATTTCTTGCGGCAGTGTCTCCAATCGCGTACACCCTGCCAAACTCAACTTTTTAAGATTCACAAGTTCAACAATCTGTGGTGGCAGTTCCCGTAATTGCGAACAGCCTTGCAACCATAAAGTTTCAAGCGTCTGGAGTTTACATATTGCTCTTGGCAGTGTTTCCACCTGCCAGCCTGACAAATCACAACTAATTGCTCTTTGTCTTTCACGGTATAAATATTGCATTTGAGTGTAGGATAAGTTCAAAACTTGGAGGTTTGGAATTGTTGATACCAATGCTTCTTCACTCAAGTTCTCAGGAATTTCCTCCCTGATTGTGTAGAAGATAATTTTAATATCGTCAGGCAATATGATACCTTGGGTGTCTTCAAATTGCAGCAAGAGAGAACATTCCATGAGATTTTGTAACATACTTTTTGCTTCTTCTTTCGTGTCCACTAATTTTTGAGACAACCAGCGAGCAAACAACTGATCATCACTCATCTTCCAATAATCTTGGAATTTGAAGACCATTAAGCACCTTATAAGACGAGCCTTTTTCCTTTCAGACATTTCATTTGCCCAAATGATGTTGAAGATTAATGCATTCACTATTACCGTACGGTCACAATAAAGCAGTTTTTGCAATGCAAGTTTCCACAGTTGCACATCTGTCACATGTTTCAATGGCTTAGCCATGAGAATAACAGCAAGAAGATGACCCCGACATTTCTCCACAATCTGCACTGCAATTTCTTGGATGGCAATAGATGAATGAAGAAGCTCACTACCAACAATGTTGCAGAAGAGCTCCCAAGGCAACAAATGATCCTCTGTCTTGATTGTCAGATCCACTTTGCTGGTCAAATAATCATTTGATGATAGTGTTGTTATAAACACCACCACATTTTCAGAATCATTCATTAGCAAACTCACCCTGACGGGGTCTAGTTTTTTGTCACCATCCCCATCCACCACAAGCACTAAATTTCTGCTTAGCAGCCACCTTCTATTAGTGGTAGTCAGCTCCATGAGTACTAGCTCTCTTTTGGTCTCATCATCAATATGATTAAAATCAATGATTTCAAGGTTAACAAATGCTGCACGAATTTGAGAATTTGCTTGCACGTCTTCCACAACAGTTCGTTTTTCTGCATCATTTCTTGTTGAGAACCATATGGTTTGAATTTGAATGTTCTCAGGTGCTAGCGGACCATAGTGTATGGCATCTGAAGTCAAAGTAAGAGTGAGTTGGTGGAGGGCAAGATGAGTAGCTGAGAGCAGAATAGGTTTGGGCACATGTTTGAGAGCTGTCTCCCTGCTGACGCTGCCACCTTTAATGATCTCTGTTGTGATGTCCTGTGGTATAACGGCTTGTACGTATCTCAGTGGGCTTTCATCATAGAGAAGACGTTCAAACCTTCTCCAAAAGCTATCAAAATCTGGATCATCTGCAAAACTAAGCCGATAGACTTCGTTGATCCATTTCTTCAGAAATTCTTCTTCATACCCAATTCCCATGGGGTAGCTCAACATGAGGTGCACAAAGTCCCGTATCCTCATCAACCTTAGCACATCTTGATCCAGATGCTGTTTTTTTTTTTAGATAAAAACAAAAGGATTCATTAAGGAAGGTATCACCAACAACAATGACAAGTGCAAAAACATTTTAACTAAGAGTCTGAGATTGACTCCTATTATTATATTAAATAAAAAAGAAAACAATCATAGGTGCAATACTACTATAACAAGAAGATATGGGATATCAACAGCAAAAAGCGACGTTGTTTCTTCTACCAGCCTCAATCACTTTTCTGAATAAACTCCGTCCAATTCTTTCATATTACACCCTCCTGATCTGACATGCATAATTTCTCTCACATTTTTTTCCCTTTTGGTCAGCCCCATTTATGATTTTTTCACGTGTTTTGCCACCTTTTAATAACCATATGGTTCTGAAATTTCATATTTTAGTTCTCTTTTCACGTAGCTTTCTAGAATCTCGAGAACGTCTGAATGACGATCATTTTTATGTTTTTCTTTTAGCCAAAAACTTGCTTCGGTTAAAAACGTCAGTTATCTAGTCTAGGTTCATAAGCAAACAAAGTTCAAAATGTGCATGAAATAAGGAAACAGTTCACCTCAAGGGAAGCCTCATAATGTGCGTCATCACTTTTACACTAACAATTCAAACTTTTTATAGTCAGATCAATAATTCAAATCTTGCAAGTGATTTGTACGGTGAAAACTCTTCAAATTTTAAAAAATAACTTGTAAATTTGAAAAAGGCTTGTGAAACGTACATAGGATTATTTGTGAATTTCACAATTTTTGACCCATCATTTTAAAGGAGGGCTTGCAAATCATCGTAAAATGAAAAATGAATTTTGAGGGAACCATGAAAAAGATCACTAACTATAATTGTAGATTTCATAGATCGATTTACAAATTTGAGGGAAAGACTTAGAAAACGACGTGGAATGATAAAATTTTTGCAAATCATATTTTAGATTAAAATAAAATATGAGTAAAAGTTGTGAAATTAAAAAGGTTATAAAAATGGGAGGAAATTTTTAAATAGATATACGAAATTAAAAAAAAAAAAAGGTTCGAATTCCCAAAATGTGAGACTTACATGCATATTATTCAAGAGGGTAACATGTATATGATGGTATTTAAAATGTTAAATGATTGCCAATGACAATAGTGATTTGGTCCAATAGCGATAAAAATTAAAAAGATCAGAGGGGGACATTTTGATCATTTTCCATATATTATAAATGATACTCAAGTAATTAAATGTTTTGTGATTAAAATGAATAATAACAACCAATTAGAATAAAGGCTGCTTTGAATTCCATGATATGTATGATATATAACTCCAACATATGGGACGTCAACAAGAAGAAAACTTTTCTTTATCCGAATATAGTTACTCACCGGTTTGCCAATAGCGTCGGTGGACGACTTTGATGAACTCTCCGCTTCCAGTGGCGAGGCCTTCAAAAATCAAAGCATGATGCATTAAGAAGGTATCAGATATTTTAAGATCAATGGACAAATGTCAACACAACACAAAGAATAATAAATTTAGCGGCTTAATGGATTGACGCCTATGATCATGTAAATTTGAAATCCCATCTTTTTAATACTAAAAGAATATTTGAAAAATCGGACGCAGAAAATTATCACTAGAACTTCCATTCATTCAAAGCCCTCACCCAACCAATTAGTGGGAGACTCTTGATATTTAAAAGACCTTGCAATATGATCTATAAGGAGCAGAAGACAACAGCTGAACCTATTATACGTACTGGTTTAGCGGTTTGTGGTAAATGACTGTAACCCACAGTGTGTCGAAACATCTTCCATGCTTCAGTACGGGATAACCTTCCGACCATGACTATCCTGTCAACACATTCCCACCCGGAAAAACCATCATAAGTGGTCATTACAACCTTACTATCATTTTTTCCTTTTGAAATATCCAACTTTTCCCAAATCCCATCGAATGATTTCCTTCCGCCATCTAGGATCAACAAATATCTTTTGTTCTCCAGCACCTTTTGTATTCTTCCAGCGACTTCAGATTCATGACCTTCTCTATCCACCCTTATTCTTTCTGCAATTTTCTGCAGAATGTGAAGGTCAGTATGCTCATCATCAGCCGGCAGTTTGATGAAAATCACCACATCAAAGTCAAAGCTACCACAGAAGTGGTTATTTAAGTGTTGCATTATTGTTGTTTTCGCCACTCCTGTTTGTCCATGAAGTGCCACGCAGTTTACTCCATCACTTTGTAGCTTAGTCTGAATGTCTTGAAAGGCTTTCTGAAGAGTCGGATACTCCGCAATTGATGGAAGATCAGCTAGAATCTCCTTTGGACATTCATCACCAAGAAGTTTGATTACTTCACTGAGTGCCGTTTTGATATTTTCTTCTAGAATACCTCGTTTTTCATGAAAAAGACGTCCTCTTCTACTAAAATGACGCCATTCCTCTTCCTCTTCCTCTTCCTCTTCTGCGTTCCAGGAAGCCACCTTTTCCTCAATATTTGATACGTGCTTCCTCCAAATCCTGTAAACCCCAGACGGATCTCTCTGTTCGGTATGGCTCAAAACTTCGTGCTCTTTGTCCCTTCGTAAAGCAAGTAGCCGCTCTAATCCATAGTTTAGCACCTCATGCATGTCAGCAAGTGAAAGGGAGTCTTTTCCAGCTTTGTATTTTTCAATCAAAAGATCCACAACAGGTTTGGCAACCAGATCATCAGTTACAACCGCGGGAACAATTATGCCAGCTATCTCTGTCTCAGCCATTGAGAAACCTCAAAGCCTGCAAGGAAACGGTTCAAGAAATGTTACCACCAGAGAATATTATTAATCAACAAGTTTCATATAATCATCAGTTTAAGATCTTTTAAAATTGAACTGTGTTGTTAAGAGATCAATCACTCATGTTTTATGTTTAATCCTTGAATTATCGTCATGATCACATTTTATTTTACAACATGCAGGTGCTATTACATTGTTTTTTAAAAAGTGATTCAGCACCACTTTTTTGTCTCTGTTTTTTAAAGCAAGGTACCTGCTTAAATTACCTTATATAAAACAAGAGCATTCATGTCATGATTTGTTGCTTGTAATTATTACACTTGATTATGGCATTAGAAAGTCCCGTCTAGTTTAACCCTGATATGCTTGAGAACGACAGCTTGTCGCTAAGTCTCAAGATTGGGCCCCTCCAAATGAATCACAAGCTAAACCCAAGACAGAATTTGAACTTATGCTAAAAAACTTGAATATTAAATGGTTCAGGCTTGGGCATTTCGATGTGTAATAAATTATAATATAAATATATTTTGGATAATTACTAGATGTTAATTTTATTTACATGATTTATACGTCACATTATTTATCCAAAAATTTCATAGATAACATTTCCACCCAATTTAAAAAGCTATTCAAAACTATATGTTTGTACTTTTATTTAAGTGGTCCCGCATTATCTTAACAAGACACTAAAATAGAATTGGATGAAATTCCCATGACCTACGATATTTCTGGGAAAAAAATCATCAGTTTCCTTCTTGTTCTTAACACCAAGCCTGAGGAAAAAAAACATTAATTGTTTATCAAATCCAGAAAAACCTTATGATAATTGATAACCAGTCATTTTTAATATATATGTGTGTGTCTATATATATATAATGCAGTTTATGGTTACTCTTTTTGGTTAATATATTCATGCCCGATGAAATGCAGCACATTCAATTTAAGGCAAACAGAATTACATAAGAGACAACGGAATCTTAAATTAAGTAAAAATATGGATCACTTACTAGTCTATCAAGAGTTTGTAAAAAATATATCTTTTCAATAAAATATTTATTTAGTCATGGTTTTTATCTAAATGGCAACCACACTTTTCCTTCCCATTTTTCTTATTTTTAAAAGTTTTCCTTCATAGTAGTTTCATCCCAATTTTCCTCCATCCAATCTAAGCCTTAAGGTTATATTCATACCTTGCAACTAACTATACTATATTTTATGGTATAATTTCTGGTTAATACCTGCGTGCCCAATGAAATGCAGCACATCCAATTATGGCAAATAAAATTGGTGAGATATGGGACAAGGAATATCTAGGGTTTAATTAGGAGATCAAGGATTATCCATTAGGGATATTAAGTACGGATATTTATCTATTAGATTATGATTTATTGGATTTATTACTTTAATATTTACTGTATCTCACACTGCAAAAAACATTGAATTTCTAACAAAATTTGCCACATAATTCAATTTTTCCAATGGAAATAAATTTGCGATGGAATCCGTTCCATTGCAAATAGATACGTCACAAATGAATTTGCGAAAAAATTTCAATTATGTCGCAAATTTCTGACGGAAAGGTGTTTATTGTTCATGTCATTTTTGAAATTTAAATTTCTTAATTAGAGGCGAATAAAATGGTTTTAATTCACATGATTCACTAATTATCATATACATGTTTATAAATACTATGTTCGAAGAGATTTAAAATAAATTATAAACATAACATATGAGAACAAGAAGTTGTTTTAAAAGAAAATCAACAAAAAGTAGAATAACCACTTGAAGAAATTTACAAAGTTTATCAACATGATTATTTTCAGTTGAATATCCTTCAGTATTCCGCTCATAACTATTAATTTAATCATTGATGTAATTAACTACTCCCTTCCGTCCTATTTATAAGCAACTTTTTCCTTGATTGCGCAAAACGAATTGTAGTTAAAAGCAATAAATGTGTCAAAAATGCCATTTTTTTTCATATTTGCCCCTATTTATGAAAAGAGTATATGAGAGAGAATGGATAAAAAGTATATGAGAGAAAATGAATATAAGATATGATAGAGAATGAGTAAACACAAGGTATTTAATAAGAGTAAAATAGAAAAAAGAAGCTTACATTTTTAGACACAAAGTGAAAGTTGCTTATAAAAAAGACCAACCCCATGAGAGATACTGTTGTTTATAATCCCTCCGGTCCACAATATAGGGCACTTCAACTAATTCACGGGAAATAAGAAATGGCAGTTAACTTAATAAATATGTCCTCAATTGAAATTGTTTTCCACTTTTACCTTTGTTGGAAAATGTGTTTTGAAAATTTAATGAGTGGGCAAATTGAAAAGGAGCATTAATTACAAGGGGAAAACTGAAAAATAAGCATTAATTATCTTACAAGTGGCTTAATTGTGAACCAAGCTATATTTCTGTAAGTGCCTTATATTGTGGACTAGAGGGAGTAAATAGGACCGGAGGGGGTAACACTTAATAACTAAACGTTGTTAAACTTAATGGCATTGGAAGGCAAATTGATAACGAATTGTGCTAAACGGTGTTAAACTAATTCGTTTCTACAACTTTGGTAATAATGTGATAGATAGATAGACTCCCAAGCAATGGAATATTTCATCCATTCCACTATATTCATTTCCATCCCATTACATTCTAAACTCCCAAATATACCCTTTCAGGTATAATGTTTTTTAAATTTTTTGAATATGAAGAAAAGTAAATTAATTATTTTTAAGTAATAATTACCCGATAAACAGCAAATTAAAGGTAAAGATGCACGGCCAGTTGGCCATTTTATTTTTATATCAATATACTACCTGAAAATTTTTTTTTAAAAAAATTTCAGTTCCTTTTGCACCTTTAATTAATTAATTTCCTACTTTGAATATAATCAGTAGGCTAAAGCATACTTTTTAGTCCTTTAAGTTTACATGAGGTATATTTTTAATCCCTTAACTTTATAAAGTATAGTTTTTATCTTATAATTCTAACACCGTTCATATTGCTTATGGAAAACGCTGATACAACAAACTCAAATGATGATTGTATAAGCTTAATATACTGGTATATAGAAAGTATGCCTGGTCTAACCTGATATACTGAGGGCAGGTTGTCTCTACGTCTCGAGATCTGGCCTCTGCAAATGAATCACAACCTGGAGAGACAAAACTTAAACTCATGTTAGAAAAGTTGAATAATGAATGAGTCAGCTGATTTGAACTTTTTCTAAATTCACTCATCTGGATTTAGTATAAATTATGATATAGATGTATTTTGGATAATTGCTATATATTAAATTTATTTACATGATATATACAACACATTTATCCAAAACTTTCATAACCATAGATAACATCTTCACGAGTTAATTCATGAACTAGACATTTTTTCTGCAAAAACCATTGCTTGGACGGTAAGAATCAGAAGACATATAATTAAAGCTGCTTGAACATCAAATAATTACGACTTTATTCATATTTTCCCCTTTCTTTTATAGTATTCTCATCAAAATTATTATCTCCTAATTTATGAATAAAAGACCCGTTGCCTCATTAATATACAGGATAAAATATTTTCATATACAATTTAAATGATGATCTCATTTTTATTAATTCAACTTGCTATCTCATTAATTTTAATATATATAATTTTTAAAATCTTTTACCTTTAGAAAATATGATAAAATTTTAACATTCGATCTCATTAATTTTACAATTATGAAATACATATTGCTAGTAAATATATTAATATATAATAATCATACAATTTCATGTTAAAAAATCACTTCAAAGTGGCGAGTGAATGTTTGAATTGTGCAATGGAAAGGTTGTAAAAAAAATTGTGTAATGTAAATAAAAAACCGCCCTGATGCAGACGTCATGCAGCGCAACGGAAGGAAGAAAGAAAAAGGTCCAATGAAAAAAACTGGAATATTGAAAAAAATGATCACAACGTCAAAAATTATTTCTCTCCCCTCCAAAAGAAAAAACCCACTTTTGGAGGGGAGGGGTGAGAAAAAGGACAAAATTTTATACCTACCCAGGTAATCAAACCTAGACCAGACTGGATTGGAAACCAGCGAACTGGTCCCGTCGGGTAATCAACCCGGTTCCTTTTTTTTTTTTTTAAAGTTGATTTTTTTAAATTTTCTTTATAATTTCATATTAATAACGTTGAAATCTTCACTTTCTCACTGGTTTGGTGTCGGGTTAGCTCCGGTCTCACCTATTAACCCTTGAACTACTACCCCACCGATTCAGTGACCAGTTCGGGTTTACTTACCTTGATACCTACATTCTCTTATACATACCCTCCCCTTCTTCCAACCAAGCATATTCATCTCCCCCCTCCAGGAAAAAAAAAATAGCCCCAATCAAATGCTACCTTGGGCCAGGGTGATATTCATATCTTGATTTGTTGAGACAATTATTGCTGTGCCAAATTTGTTCTTGAACAACCATTTTATAGTATAAATAAGTGTGCAGTTTATAACAATAATTCACCCAAATGAATTATGTGTCTTTTGGCGATTACTAGTATATGATGGCGTTGCCGACTAACATGCATGGAGACAGATGTATTTATTGTTCAATAATTAGGGAAAATAATTAAATAATGATATAAGGGAGCTGAGAATGAAATGTTGAATTAAATAAAATATGGAGCCACTTACCAGTTATAGCAAGCGTTTGGATTGCTCAATTTATCTTGGTTCTCCCCCCCCCCTTTTTTTTTCCGGTATCCGGCGCCAAATGGCAACCGACTACGTGTGTGTTTGGATTAGCTTTTTTTAATAGCTTTTACGACTTACGAGGTAAGTGTGTGAGAGGAGTTTTGTCTTGGGTTGCGCAAACCATGGTTTGAAACCATGGTTTGGGATCTTCCCAAACACTCACTACGTCCGGGCCCGAGAGACAAGAGTGCTGCCCATCTCTTTGTGGACAGGGTACGCCCTCTCCCAGCGAGAGCGCTTCCCGGGACTCGTTGGTTCTCCCCCTTTAACGTGCATTATATGAATAAGCACCAAGCAGCTGCTCACAAGAGAAATTAAATGAAAAGTTGTGATGGCTTAAGCATAATGAGAAGTTATTGGCAAATATATACAACTAAATGTTTGAATAATGATCACAACATACGCACATATTTACATTTCTCTAATGATAAATAATATAACATTAATTTTTTGTTAAATAAAACGACAACAGCATAATTTATTATGTGCTTTTGTTAAATAAGTGTAAAGTACTACCTTTGGTCCTAAATATAAGATCTAACTGAATTTTTTAGAGAGATTAAAAAAGCTAAATAAATTATTTTAAAGTATTTATATCTATAATTTTTTCTCCAAACTAATTAGTCTGACTTATAAGCTAATATATATAATCTAATAATACACAGTATATACTATAATTAAGTTGTATATTTAGCTTCGTTAACTTCTCCAAAAAGAAAAGTTAATTGGGTCTTATATTTAGGACCGGAGGGAGTATTTCATACAACGGGAGAATGATTCATGTCTTAAATTGTATCTATATATATATATATATATATATAAAGTAATGGATGGAGTGATGAAGAATTACAGCAGCTAAACCTAAAAAATTGATCCTCAAAGTTTTCAATTCCCTGGGAAACAGCACGATCTGAACCATCAAATACTCAAGATATATAAAAGTAATTAAGAAAACTCACGGGAAAAAAGCTAGTTCTTTCCTCTATGACAAGGAAGGCGAAGAAAAACCTCGATGGACCAGAACTATTCATGCACGCACCGATCTGATTTATTAAGAAAACTTTTAAAGTCGCTTAAAAGTAATTGAAGAGTGATATGGCAGAGGAAGCATGCATACCCGTAGTGATCTGACTCGTCCAAACTTGTCGACGAAAGCCAGGAATATATCAGAAAGGTAAGCAATATATTCAAAGCCAAAACAGAAAAATAGTTAGATAGGATTGTAGAGAAGGCATTCTTGCCCTGCAAGCCAAAGTCTTGAAAGGAATAAAAGAATTGAGAACTAAGCACTCTTGTTTCGTACCAAACAGAGAATAGAGCAAAAGGAGAAAGAGAAGCGAGCAGAGTGCAGCACTTTACCGGTGAGGCCACGACTTTCTTGCCAGGCTGATGATAATCAAGCGAGAGCGAGAGCGTTAGCCACAATGGAAATGGATGGAGGAATGGAGAACAGACAAGCCTTGTGACAAAATTGAGTGGGTACTTTTGTCTGAAAATTATTATAATAAAGATTTTTTTGTCTCAAAATTTCATTTTTTATCCCATGTGAATCAAGCAATCCCAAGCTACCTGCCATCGTTCATACCAAAGATATATTTCATTGTCCTTTGCCCACATTCCGAAAATGCGGTAAGCGAAGGGATTCAGCAATTTGAGAATATAATCTGGCAGGAGGCAATCAAAGATCAAATAATACATAATTTTGCATTGAATAAAAGGGACTTAATGCTTTTGAAATAAAATTATTGAGTTTAAATTTTATTGATAAAAAAATCATATCAAAAGAATTATTTGTTGGAATACATCATGCTAATCATCAATTACATCTCAATAAACATAGCACAACATATTCTACAAGATTACAGCGGAAGACTTCATAAATACCTCTCGCCATAGCTTTTCTTCGAGCGGAACGAGATCACGAACACTGGGAAAATGAGACTGCAAAATAGAAGGAGTCAGAAGAAAGAATTGACAGGTACTCTTCTGACTGACCGTAAGGCAAAGTGATGGCAACTGGTGTGAGAGCCGTCGCCAGTCAGGGAACCTCAAAGAGCTGCTAGGGTTTTTTCTGCCGTATGCTCAATTTAGACGGCTATATTTCTTAATTATTTATTCCACCATCAGAAATAAATTAAATAGCCATTTCTCTTTACCCTAATCCTGTAGTTGGGCCTAGATCTGACTGACAGGCCACACTCAGGATATTTTAATTAACCTAATTAATAACTAATAATTATATTAATAATAATTAAAATATCTCACATTCTCCCACTTGGCCCGTATCTTAATGTCAGTCGCCCTTTCCAGATTAAACTAAGGCTATGCTGCAAGAATCATGGCGATAAGTCCTCTTAGGCTGAGTATTACCTTCCATGCATTACATGCAACACCCTTACTTAATGGGTATAACCTTATGAATAAACGTCAATGTTTATTCGGTTCCAAACTCAGTGTTTATTAGTCTCATCAACAGAATGTATACAGATAATGATAGAGATAATAAACTATAAGGTCAATTTCATTGCATACATCTTCTATATAAATGAAGGCTTAACCCCCATTTGAGGGACGTGTAACACAAAAGCATTCGGTTTCATTCCCTTAGTCAAAGGATCAGCTAGCATGTCCTTTGTATTGATATGATCAACCGAAATTTCACCATCTGCAATTCTCTCTTTTAAACTCAGGAATTTCAGTTCGACCCACCGGCTTCGACTTCCACTCCTTTTGTTATTTGCAATGGCTACTGCGGCTGTGTTATCACAGTACATCCTGATTGGCCTAGAAATTGAGTCCACAATTTTAAGACCAGCAATGAAATTCCTTATCCAGATCGCTTGTGAACTTGCCTCAAAACACGCTATGTACTCAGCATCACAAGTAGAAGGAGCTGTAAGTGTTTGTTTTGTACTTTTCCATGATATAGCTCCATCTGCTAGTAGGAAGATGTAACCAGTAGTAGACTTGTTTGTGTCTAAACATCCTCCTAAATCAGAGTCTGAGTAACCAACCACTTCCAGGTCATCTGTTCTTCTGTATGTGAGCATATAGTGCTTAGTACCTTGTAGGTATCTAAACACTTTCTTTGCAGCTGTCCAATGTGCTTCCCCTGGATCGCTTTGGTACCTTCCCAACATGCCAACAGCGAAAGCTATATCAGGTCTTGTGCAAACCTGTGCATACATCAAGCTTCCCACTGCTGATGCATATGGGACCCTTTCCATTTGCTTTCTTTGGAGTTCATTTTGAGGACATTGATCTAGACTAAACTTGTCCCCTTTCTCAAGGGGAGTTACGTTAGCTGAACAGTTTTGCATCCTGAATCGTTCAAGAACTTTGTTGATATAGGTTTGTTGAGACAAGCCTAAAATGCCTTGAGCTCTATCCCTATGGATCTTGATGCCAATGACATAAGATGCCTCACCCATATCCTTCATATCAAAGTTCTTGCACAAAAACTGCTTCACCTCACGTAATAGTCCTAGATCGCTGGTTGCAAGTAGTATGTCATCGACATATAAAACCAGAAAAATGATCTTACTCCCACTAACCTTGTGGTATATACATTCATCCATGATGTTCTCATCGAATCCAAATGATGTGATTACCTCATGGAACTTCAAGTACCACTGTCGTGAGGCTTGCTTCAAGCCATAGATCGATTTCTTCAACTTGCATACCAGATGTTCCTTATCCTTTGCAATAAATCCCTCAGGTTGTTTCATGTAGACTTCTTCCTCAAGAACCCCATTGAGGAATGCAGTCTTAACATCCATTTGGTGCAACTCTAGATCAAAATGTGCAACTAATGCCATGATTATGCGGAAAGAGTCTTTCGTTGATACAGGAGAAAAGGTTTCCCTGTAATCGACACCTTCCACTTGTGTGAAACCCTTGGCAACCAACCTAGCCTTGTATCGATCAATGTTACCTTGTGAGTCTCTTTTGGTTTTATAAACCCATTTACAGCCAATGGCTTTAGACCCACTTGGTAACTCCACAAGATCCCATACATTATTGTTTGCCATGGAGTTCATTTCTTCAGTCATAGCATCATGCCACAACTTAGAGTTCTCACCCTTAACAGCCTGAGTAAATGCTAATGGATCATCTTCAATGCTAATATCACAATCAGTCTGAACAGAGTACACCATGTAATCACTAGGCAATACTGGCCTTCTTTCTCTAGTTGATCTTCTTAATTCAACCTCTTGGGTTGGTTCAGATTGTTCATTCGGGATATCCTCCTCCACAACTTGTCTTGGTTCCCTATGTGTAGGAGGTGGATAAATTGAACAAAACCTTCACGACGTAAATCAGGGGTCAATTCCATATGATCATTGTTTGTTTGATCACTCCCACTAATCACGTCATTCTCAAGAAAAACAGCATTCCTAGATTCTATAAAACGTGCAGAAGGTGAAGGACAATAGAACCTATAAACCTTAGTCATACATGGATAGCCTACAAAGTAAGCTCTAATGGTTTTAGGATCTAATTTCTTCTCTTGTGGATTGTACACTCTTACTTCCGCAGGACAGCCCCATACCCTAAGGTGTCTTAAGCTGGGTTTCCATCCTTTCCAGATTTCAAAGGGTGTTTTTGGCACTGCCTTTGTTGGAACCCTGTTCAATAAGTATACAGCTGTCTTAAGTGCCTCCTTCCACAAGGATGTTGGTAGTTTAGAGCCATTCATCATGCTCCTAACCATGTTTAGCAAGGTCCTATTTCTTCTTTCTGCTACACCATTCATGTCTGGTGAGCCAGGCATGGTATATTGAGCAACTATACCATGCTCCCGAAGAAAATCAGCAAAGGGACCTGGCGCTTGTCCTTCACTAGTGTACCTACCGTAATACTCACCACCTCTATCGGATCTCACGATCTTTATTGGTTTCCCAACTTGTTTTTCTACTTCAACTTTATATTCCTTAAAGGCATCTAGTGCCTCGCTTTTATTATCAAGCAAGTAGATATAAGTATATCGTGAGTAATCGTCAATAAAAGTGATAAAGTACTTTTGACTGTTCGCGGATAAGTCAGGACAACAAATATCAGTATGTATAATTTCAAGTAAATCAGAACTTCTTTTAGCTCCCTTTTGTGACTTATTGGTCTGCTTTCCCCTTATGCAGTCCACACAAGTATCAAATTCTGAATGGTTTAAAGATGGAAGGATTCCATCTTTAGTTAACCTTTTGATCCTGTCAACAGAGATATGTCCTAATCTCCTATGCCACAAGCTAATAGAATTCTCATCAATGATACTTTGTCTAATACCATGCATAACAGAAAAAACCTCAGGCGGTTCAGGAATTATTTTAAACAAATCATCAATCATAACAACCCTTGCAATTGGAAAATAGTCCTTACTGAAATACATCAAGTCCTTTTGCAAATAAATACCATAATTCAAAGGAATGAGTTTTGACATAGAAATCAAGTTTCTCATATAACTAGGAATGTAAAAACAATTCAAAAGATCCAGCATGGTTTTATTTGGGAAAACAATTCTAAAAGTTCCAATTGCTTCGACCGGATCTCCTTTCCCACTTCCTGAAAGGACTCGTGCTTCATTGGGAAGTGGAGGCCTGGTGGTTAGAAACCCCTGTATGGTAGTAGAAATATGGATCATTGAACCCGTATCGATCCACCAAGTATCATTACTAGTGCCAATATGATGAGCTTCTAAAGCTAAACTTGAAATATACATACCTTTACGCTCCAACCATGCCTTCCTCTTCAGGCACTCATCCTTCATGTGCCCTTTCTTCTTGCAGAAGAAACAAATAGCTTCAGCTTTCTTAATGGATGGCACAGCAGGAATCTTTTTCTTCTTTTTCTGCTTGTCCTTGTTGCCCCTGGCACCATTCCTGCTGGAACTTTCAGCCAAATGAGCTGCCCTAGGTGCCTCCCTACCACTCATTTGAAGCCTAGTTTCCTCCTGAACACACATGGACAGCAGTTCATCAATTGTCCATTTTTCCCTATGTGTGTTATAGGAGATCTTAAAGGCCTCATAATGAGAAGGAAGGGAGTTCAGTACCAGATGCACTAGAAACTGCTATGTTGGTTCCATGTCAAAGGCCCTCAGCTGAGAGGACAAGTCTCTCATCTTCATGATATGTTGTCTGACTCCATTAGTACCTATCAGCTTCATGGCACACAGCTCTGACATTATGGAACCACCCATTTGTTTGTCAGTTGGCTTAAACTGTTTGTCCACAGCTTCCAGAAACTCCTTAGCAGTTTCACATTTGGGAATTGCTCCCCTAATGCTTCTATGGATCCTGGTCTTAATATATGACATGCACATGCGATTGTAGTGCTCCCAGCGCTCCTGATAGTCAATTTCATCTTTAGTTGACCTATCAGTTGGTTTGGGAGGTCTAGGTTTCTCCATAACAAAATGCATGTGCAGCATATCAATATGCAAAGTGATATCCTCTCTCCATTCAGGGTAATTGGTACCATCCAGCACAATTTTGCCAGTAGTGTCAGCAAAAAGATTAGGGAAAGTAGTAGGTACTACAATTTAAAAACTTAAATTAACTCACAAGACAAGTATTTGAGACAATCACGAATTCTGTGCCTTTTGTATGCATGTTATGCACCAATGTAAACATGCAATATGTATAAATGCGTATCACTAAATTCTACCTGTGGGCAAAGAACCTAGCATTGCATGCATTTATCTCAAATTGGTGGGCCTAGAGTGTATAATTTACATTTCCTAATACCTGTGGGCAACTTAGAAAATATAAGACCAAACTATCCCACCCTAATTAAATATATAATCATAACCGTCTACCTGTGGGTAAAGAACAATTACAATTCTATATTTAATTACAATTAGATATTTTATAAGTTCCATATGTGATCAAGTTGCATGCAAAACTAAAGGATGCTGTGGCTATTCCTTGAAAAAGTAGCATGCTAGTCACAAATATCATATAAGCGCATTTAAATCAAAATATGCACATCATAATGGAGAGATTAATCAATTTAATAAATACAGTAAATAATTAATTAAATCCCTCCCACTGTTTTATGTATTCAAAATTGTTTAGATAATTAATTTTGGCACCATTCAACTCAAATCTCAATTTTTGCAAAATTTTTTGAATTGTTAAATAATTGTCTAAAGCTATTTTTAAAATGTTAGACAATTAATTAACTATGAAAACAATTTTACAAATTTTTCAGTATGTGAAAATGCCAAAATTAACTGCTGTCACTAATTTAAACAATTTAAAGTCATTAATTAGAAAAAATACATAAAACAGAAAATAATTTAATTAAACAGTGAAGAAATAGTTTAAGAAAAGCCCAAAATTGTTTTCTGGAATTTCAAAAACCATAGCCCAGAAGAACAAAAAACGATTAGGCCCAATGTATGTTTCTGGAAGGTTCATCATTATAGCATAGTCCAGAAAAAAATATATATATAAGGCCCAGAAAAATCAAAAACCGTCACTATTCAATTAAAAAAAAAATGTTTTTTTTTGTTTCGGCCCAGAAAACGCTTCAGCATGCCCAAAAAAAAAATTCAAAAAACCGGCCCAGAATGCAAGACCCAGCCCAAAACGCGTCGGCCCGCCCACTGGATAAGTGAAACGCTGCGTTTCACTTAAGGGCCGAATGACGCCGTTTTGCGTGTGGGGGGGCGCTTCTGCAAGGCCCGAAACGGCGACGTTTTGAGGGACTCAAAACGCCGTCGTTTGGGTCATCTTCCCCACCCGTTTCGCTGTAGCCCTACCCAACCCGAACCAAGCTCAACCCGGTTAGGGTTGCCGCGACCCGCGATGCTCAGGCGATCCCATCCGGCGATCGAAGGCTCAGAACGGCGTCTCACGGTGGTTTTTAACGGCGGATCTTGCCAGAAAACGCAACAAAAACACAAATCTATCCAAAATATATGCATTTGAACACAAGATTCTTAGATTTGAAAACGAAAAACAGAGATTCCGACGGCGTTGACGGCGATACACATCGAAGCAATCACAGAATCATGGATTAAACACAGAAAATTCAACAGCGATGCTCATCGGAATAATAACACATATTACAGATTTTGTAAGCCAAACACATCGCATATGATAAAAACCCAACATACATGCGATAGATTATGGAATAATAACAGAATTACAGATCTGAAAACCAAAATCGGAGGGTCCGATGATGCTAAATACAGATTCCAAAACCATAATCGAAAATATAATCCCAGAGACACAAATGGGCTCTCGTAACGCAAAGCGAAAATCACAGATGAACATGAGCCAGAAACAGTCGATGATCACAAATTCCGTATACATCGAAAAATAAACAAAAGCTAGAATGGGAACCTTCGAAATCGAAATGAAGGCAATATTAATAAATGTGATCTCTGATTTAAAATATGGAACCCGTATAAAAGCTATTACGGTAAAATCATTAAATTCCATAGATAAATCGTCCCCGATCAAAGAAAAGAGGCAGAGAATCAGAGAACCAGGCTCTGATACCACATGTTGGAATACATCATGCTAATCATCAATTACATCTCAATAAACATAGCACAACATATTCTACAAGATTACAGCGGAAGACTTCATAAATACCTCTCGCCATAACTTTTCTTCGAGCGGAACGAGATCACGAACACTGGGAAAATGAGACTGCAAAATAGAAGGAGTCAGAAGAAAGAATTGACAGGTACTCTTCTGACTGACCGTAAGGCACAGTGATGGCAACTGGTGTGAGAGCCGTCGCCAGTCAGGGAACCTCAAAGAGCTGCTAGGGTTTTTTCTGCCGTACGCTCAATTTAGACGGCTATATTTCTTAATTATTTATTCCACCATCAGAAATAAATTAAATAGCCATTTCTCTTTACCCTAATCCTGTAGTTGGGCCTAGATCTGACTGACGGGCCACACTTAGGATATTTTAATTAACCTAATTAATAACTAATAATTATATTAATAATAATTAAAATATCTCACATTATTTTCATTTGAGCCGGTAATTTTGCGATTCGAATCATTATCACTCAATAACAATCAAATAGTTAAAAGAAATAAACAATCCATGAATACATAGCTGTTTCGTTTGCTTCACGCCTCTGCTAACCCTAGGAAAAAAAATACGAGTTTCTTACATTGTTCCTTTGAAAATTTGCACAAAAAATTTTAATTTTTCAGGCTTTCACATTCAAGATTAGATGATGATTAACCCCTCTCCATTTTAGATTTGACTAGAGGGATGAATACGATCTTGTTAGAGAAGGAAACCAATATGTTGAAACGAGTGACTAGGTTAAAAAAACAAATAAATCGGATTAGAATCTCAAAGGCCAGCATCATGCCAAATTTATACATGACAACATGATCAGCCGCCAGTTTGATGAAAATCACCACATCAAAGTCAACGCTACCACAGAAGTGGTTATTTAAGTGTTGCATTATTAATGTTGTTGGCCCCAATCCTTGTCCATCAAGTTCCACGCATTTTACTCCATCACTTTGTAGCAGAGTCTGAATGTCTTGAAAGGCTTTCTGAAGAGTCGGATACTCCGCAATTGATGGAAGATCAGCTAGAATCTCCTTTGGACATTCATCACCAAGAAGTTTGATTACTTCATCGAGTGCCCTTTTGATCTTTTCTTTCAGAATACCTCGTTTTTTACTAAAAAGACGCCCTTCCTCCTCCTCCTCCTCCTCCTCCTCTTCTTCTTCTTCTTCTTCATATTCTGTATTCAAGGAAGCCACCTCTTCCTCTATATCTGATACATGCTCCTTCCAAATCTTGTAAACCCCAGACGGATCTTTCTGTTCGATATGGCTCAAAACTTCATGCTCTTTGTCCCTTCGTAAAGCAAGTAGCCGCTCTAATCCATAGTTTAGCACCTCATGCATGTCAGCAAGCGAAAGGGAGTCTTTTCCAGCTTTGTATTTTTCAATCAAAAGATCCACAATAGGTTTGGCAACCAGATCATCAGTTACAACCGCGGGAACAATTATCCCAGCTATCACTCTCTCAGCCATTGAGAAACCTCAAAGCCTGCAAGGAAACGGTTCAAGAAATGTTACCACCAGAGAATATTATTAATCAACAAGTTTCATATAATCATCAGTTTAAGATCTTTTAAAATTGAACTGTGTTGTTAAGAGATCAATCACTCATGTTTTATGTTTAATCCTTGAATTATCGTCATGATCACATTTTATTTTACAACATGCAGGTGCTATTATATTGTTTTTTAAAAAGTGATTCAGCACCACTTTTTTGTCTCTGTTTTTTAAAGCAAGGTGCCTGCTTAAATTACCTTATATAAAACAAGAGCATTCATGTCATGATTTGTTGCTTGTAATTATTACACTTGATTATGGCATTAGAAAGTCCCGTCTAGTTTAACCCTGATATGCTTGAGAACGACAGCTTGTCGCTAAGTCTCAAGATTGGGCCCCTCCAAATGAATCACAAGCTAAACCCAAGACAGAATTTGAACTTATGCTAAAAAACTTGAATATTAAATGGTTCAGGCTTGGGCATTTCGATGTGTAATAAATTATAATATAAATATATTTTGGATAATTACTAGATGTTAATTTTATTTACATGATTTATACGTCACATTATTTATCCAAAAATTTCATAGATAACATTTCCACCCAATTTAAAAAGCTATTCAAAACTATATGTTTGTACTTTTATTTAAGTGGTCCCGCATTATCTTAACAAGACACTAAAATAGAATTGGATGAAATTCCCATGACCTACGATATTTCTGGGAAAAAAATCATCAGTTTCCTTCTTGTTCTTAACACCAAGCCTGAGGAAAAAAAACATTAATTGTTTATCAAATCCAGAAAAACCTTATGATAATTGATAACCAGTCATTTTTAATATATATGTGTGTGTCTATATATATATAATGCAGTTTATGGTTACTCTTTTTGGTTAATATATTCATGCCCGATGAAATGCAGCACATTCAATTTAAGGCAAACAGAATTACATAAGAGACAACGGAATCTTAAATTAAGTAAAAATATGGATCACTTACTAGTCTATCAAGAGTTTGTAAAAAATATATCTTTTCAATAAAATATTTATTTAGTCATGGTTTTTATCTAAATGGCAACCACACTTTTCCTTCCCATTTTTCTTATTTTTAAAAGTTTTCCTTCATAGTAGTTTCATCCCAATTTTCCTCCATCCAATCTAAGCCTTAAGGTTATATTCATACCTTGCAACTAACTATACTATATTTTATGGTATAATTTCTGGTTAATATATACCTGCGTGCCCAATGAAATGCAGCACATCCAATTATGGCAAATAAAATTGGTGAGATATGGGACAAGGAATATCTAGGGTTTAATTAGGAGATCAAGGATTATCCATTAGGGATATTAAGTACGGATATTTATCTATTAGATTATGATTTATTGGATTTATTACTTTAATATTTACTGTATCTCACACTGCAAAAAACATTGAATTTCTGACAAAATTTGCCACATAATTCAATTTTTCCAATGGAAATAAATTTGCGATGGAATCCGTTCCATTGCAAATAGATACGTCACAAATGAATTTGCGAAAAAATTTCAATTATGTCGCAAATTTCTGACGGAAAGGTGTTTATTGTTCATGTCATTTTTGAAATTTAAATTTCTTAATTAGAGGCAAATAAAATGGTTTTAATTCACATGATTTACTAATTATCATATACATGTTTATAAATACTATGTTCGAAGAGATTTAAAATAAATGATAAACATAATATATGAGAACAAGAAGTTGTTTTAAAAGAAAATCAACAAAAAGTAGAATAACCACTTGAAGACATTTACAAAGTTTATCAACATGATTATTTTCAGTTGAATATCCTTCAGTATTCCGCTCATAACTATTAATTTAATCATTGATGTAATTAACTACTCCCTTCCGTCCTATTTATAAGCTACTTTTTCCTTGATTGCGCAAAACGAATTGTAGTTAAAAGCAATAAATGTATCAAAAATACCATATTTTTTTTCATATTTGCCCCTATTTATGAAAAGAGTATATGAGAGAGAATGGATAAAAAGTATGAGAGAAAATGAATATAAGATATGACAAAGAATGAGTAAACACAAGGTATTTAATAAGGGTAAATAGGAAAAAGAAGCTTACATTTTTAGACACAAAGTGAAAGTTGCTTATAAAAAAGACCAACCCCATGAGAGATAATGTTGTTTATAATCCCTCTGGTCCACAATATAGGGCACTTCAACTAATTCACGGGAAACAAGAAATGACAGTTAACTCAATAAATATGTCCTCAATTGAAATTGTTTTCCACTTTTACCTTTGTTGGAAAATGTGTTTTGAAAATTTAATGAGTGGGCAAATTGAAAAAGAGCATTAATTACAAGGGCAAAACTGAAAAATAAGCATTAATTATCTTACAAGTGACTTAATTGTGAACCAAGTTATATTTCTGTAAGTGCCTTATATTGTGGACTAGAGGGAGTAAATAGGACCAGAGGGGGTAACACTTAATAACTAAACGTTGTTAAACTTAATGGCATTGGAGGGCAAATTGATAACGAATTGTGCTAAACGGTGTTAAACTAATTCGTTTCTACAACTTTGGTAATAATGTGATAGATAGATAGACTCCCAAGCAATGGAATATTTCATCCATTCCACTATATTCACTTCCATCCCATTACATTCTAAACTCCCAAATATACCCTTTCAGGTATAATGTTTTTTAAATTTTTTGAATATGAAGAAAAGTAAATTAATTATTTTTAAGTAATAATTACCCGATAAACAGCAAATTAAAGGTAAAGATGCACGGCCAGTTGGCCATTTTATTTTTATATCAATATACTACCTGAAAATTTTTTTTAAAAAAAATTTCAGTTCCTTTTTCACCTTTAATTAATTCTTTGAATATAATCAGTAGGCTAAAGCATACTTTTTAGTCCTTTATGTTTACATGAGGTATATTTTTAATCCCTTAACTTTATAAAGTATAGTTTTTGTCTTATAATTCTAACACCGTTCATATTGCTTATGGAAAACACTGACACAACAAACTCAAATGATGATTGTATAAGCTTAATATACTGGTATATAGAAAGTATGCCTGGTCTAACCTGATATACTGAGGGCAGGTTGTCTCTACGTCTCGAGATCTGGCCTCTCCAAATGAATCACAACCTGGAGAGACAAAACTTAAACTCATGTTAGAAAAGTTGAATAATGAATGAGTCAGCTGATTTGAACTTTTTCTAAATTCACTCATCTGGATTTAGTATAAATTATGATATAGATGTATTTTGGATAATTGCTATATATTAAATTTATTTACATGATATATACAACACATTTATCCAAAACTTTCATAACCATAGATAACATCTTCACGAGTTAATTCATGAACTAGACATTTTTTCTGCAAAAACCATTGCTTGGACGGTAAGAATCAGAAGACATATAATTAAAGCTGCTTGAACATCAAATAATTACGATTTTATTCATATTTTCCCCTTTCTTTTATAGTATTCTCATCAAAATTATTATCTCCTAATTTATGAATAAAAGACCCGTTGCCTCATTAATATACAGGATAAAATATTTTCATATACAATTTAAATGATGATCTCATTTTTATTAATTCAACTTGCTATCTCATTAATTTTAATATATATAATTTTTAAAATCTTTTACCTTTAGAAAATATGATAAAATTTTAACATTCGATCTCATTAATTTTACAATTATAAAATACATATTGCTAGTAAATATATTAATATATAATAATCATACAATTTCATGTTAAAAAATCACTTCAAAGTGGCGAGTGAATGTTTGAATTGTGTAATGGAAAGGTTGTAAAAAAAATTGTGTAATGTAAATAAAAAACCGCCCTGATGCAGACGTCATGCAGCGCAACGGAAGGAAGAAAGAAAAAGGTCCAATGAAAAAAACTGGAATATTGAAAACAATGATCACAACGTCAAAAATTATTTCTCTCCCCTCCAAAAGAAAAAACCCACTTTTGGAGGGGAGGGGTGAGAAAAAGGACAAAATTTTATACCTACCCAGGTAATCAAACCTGGATCGGACTGGACTGGAAACCAGCGAACTGGTCCGGTCCGGTAATCAACCCGGTTCCTTTTTTTGTTTAAAGTTGATTTTTTTAAATTTTCTTTATAATTTCATATTAATAACGTTGAAATCTTCACTTTCTCACCGGTTTGGTGTCGGGTTAGCTCCGGTCTCACCTATTAACCCTTGAACTACTACCCCACCGATTCAGTGACCAGTTCGGGTTTACTTACCTTGATACCTACATTCTCTTATACATACCCTCCCCTTCTTCCAACCAAGCATATTCATCTCCCCCCTCCAGGAAAAAAAAAATAGCCCCAATCAAACGCTACCTTGGGCCAGGGTGATATTCATATCTTGATTTGTTGAGACAATTATTGCTGTGCCAAATTTGTTCTTGAACAACCATTTTATAGTATAAATAAGTGTGCAGTTTATAACAATAATTCCCCCAAATGAATTATGTGTCTTTTCGCGATTACTAGTATATGATGGCGTTGCCGACTAACATGCATGGAGACAGATGTATTTATTGTTCAATAATTAGGGAAAATAATTAAACAATGATATAAGGGAGCTGAGAATGAAATGTTGAATTAAATAAAATATGGAGCCACTTACCAGTTATAGCAAGCGTTTGGATTGCTCAATTTATCTTGGTTCTCCCCTTTTTTTTTTTTTCCCCGGTATCCGACGCCAAATGGCAACCGACTACATCCGGGCCCGAGAGACAAAAGTGCTGCCCATCTCTTTGTGGACAGGGTACGCCCTCTCCCAGCGAGAGCGCTTCCCGGGACTCGTTGGTTCTCCCCCTTTAACGTGCATTATATGAATAAGCACCAAGCAGCTGCTCACAAGAGAAATTAAATGAAAAGTTGTGATGGCTTAAGCATAATGAGAAGTTATTGGCAAATATATACAACTAAATGTTTGAATAATGATCACAACATACGCACATATTTACATTTCTCTAATGATAAATAATATAACATTAATTTTTTGTTAAATAAAACGACAACAGCATAATTTATTATGTGCTTTTGTTAAATAAGTGTAAAGTACTACCTTTGGTCCTAAATATAAGATCTAACTGAATTTTTTAGAGAGATTAAAAAAGCTAAATAAATTATTTTAAAGTATTTATATCTATAATTTTTTCTCCAAACTAATTAGTCTGACTTATAAGCTAATATATATAATCTAATAATACACAGTATATACTATAATTAAGTTGTATATTTAGCTTCATTAACTTCTCCAAAAAGAAAAGTTAATTGGGTCTTATATTTAGGACCGGAGGGAGTATTTGATACAACGGGAGAATGATTCATGTCTTAAATTGTATCTATATATATATAAAGTAAGGGATGGAGTGATGAAGAATTACAGCAGCTAAACCTAAAAAATTGATCCTCAAAGTTTTCAATTCCCTGGGAAACAGCACGATCTGAACCATCAAATACTCAAGATATATAAAAGTAATTAAGAAAACCCACGGGAAAAAAGCTAGTTCTTTCCTCTATGACAAGGAAGGCGAAGAAAAACCTCGATGGACCAGAACTATTCATGCACGCACCGATCTGATTTATTAAGAAAACTTTTAAAGTCGCTTAAAAGTAATTGAAGAGTGATATGGTAGAGGAAGCATGCATACCCGTAGTGATCTGACTCGTCCAAACTTGTCGACGAAATCCAGGAATATATCAGAAAGGTAAGCAATATATTCAAAGCCAAAACAGAAAAACAGTTAGATAGGATTGTAGAGAAGGCATGCTTGCCCTGCAAGCCAAAGTCTTGAAAGGAATAAAAGAATTGAGAACTAAGCACTCTTGTTTCGTACCAAACAGAGAATAGAGCAAAAGGAGAAAGAGAAGCGAGCAGAGTGCAGCACTTTACCGGTGAGGCCACGACTTTCTTGCCAGGCTGATGATAGTCAAGCGAGAGCGAGAGCGTTAGCCGCAATGGAAATGGATGGAGGAATGGAGAATAGACAAGTCTTATGACAAAATTGAGTGGGTACTTTTGTCTGAAAATTATTATAATAAAGATTTTTTTGTCTCAAAATTTCATTTTTTATCCCATGTGAATCAAGCAATCCCAAGCTACCTGCCATCGTTCATACCAAAGATATATTTCATTGACCTTTGCCCACATTCCGAAAATGCGGTAAGCGAAGGGATTCATCAATTTGAGAATATAATCTGGCAGGAGGTAATCAAAGATCAAATAATACATAATTTTGCATTGAATAAAAGGGACTTAATGCTTTTGAAATAAAATTATTGAGTTTAAATTTTATTGATAAAAAAATCATATCAAAAGAATTATTTTCATTTGAGCCGGTAATTTTGCGATTCGAATCATTATCACTCAATAACAATCAAATAGTTAAAAGAAATAAACAATCCATGAATACATAGCTGTTTCGTTTGCTTCACGCCTCTGCTAACCCTAGGAAAAAAAATACGAGTTTCTTACATTGTTCCTTTGAAAATTTGCACAAAAAATTTTAATTTTTCAGGCTTTCACATTCAAGATTAGATGATGATTAACCCCTCTCCATTTTAGATTTGACTAGAGGGATGAATACGATCTTGTTAGAGAAGGAAACCAATATGTTGAAACGAGTGACTAGGTCAAAAAAACAAATAAATCGTTGGCCTTCAGGTTAACGTCGGATACCTGGAAGGTGGGTGCACCGAAGGCCAAAAATGGTCCATTGTATAAACCATCAAAAAAATAAATAAATAAATCGGATGAGAATCTCAAAGGCCAGCATCATGCCAAATTTATACATGACAAAATCGACATAGTAAAAAAATTAAAGATGGTGACAACATTTATATAACTTTAGAAAAGGCGATACTAGAAACGAATGTAACATGCCGTCTTTGAGACTTAAGGACGAGGTTAAAATTAATTTTCCAAAGTTATATAAATGGGAAAAGACGGCATGTTCTATTTGTTTCTAGTATCGTATTTTCCAAAGTTATATAAATGTTGTCACTGTCTTTTACTTTTTTTACTATGTCGATTTTGTCATGTATAAATATGTCATGATGCTGGCCTTTGAGATTCTGATTCCATTTATTTGTTTTTTTGATCAAAGTCACTCGTTTCAACATATTGGTTTTTCTTCTTTAACAAGATCGTATTCATCCCTCTAGTCAAATATAAAATGGAGAGGGGTTAATCATCACCTAATCTTGAATGTGAAAGCCTGAAAAATAAAATATTTTTGTGCAAATTTTCAAAGGAACAATATAAGAAACCCGTATTTTTTTTTTCCAAGGGTTAGCAGAGGCGTGAAGCAAACGCAACAGCTATGTATTCATGAATTATTCAGGTAGCTTGGGATTGCTTGATTCACATGGGATAAAAAATGAAAATTTTGAGACAAAAAAATCTTTATTATAATAATTTTCAGACAAAAGTACCCACTCAATTTTGTCATAAGACTTGTCTATTCTCCATTCCTCCATCCATTTCCATTGCGGCTAACGTTCTCGCTCTCGCTTGATTATCATCAGCCTGGCAAGAAAGTCGTGGCCTCACCGGTAAAGTGCTACACTCTGCTCACTTCTCTCTCTCTCCTTTTGCTCTATTCTCTGTTTGGTACGAAACAAGAGTGCTTAGTTCTCAATTCTTTTATTCCTTTCAAGACTTTGGCTTGCAGGGCAAGCATGCCTTCTCTACAATCCTATCTAACTGTTTTTCTGTTTTGGCTTTGAATAATTTGCGTATCTTTCAGATATATTTCTGGCTTTCGTCAACAAGTTTGGACGAGCACTACAAAAAAACATCCAATTTGCGACGGAATCAAATTCCGTCGCAAATTCCGTCGGAAAATTTTCCGACGGAATTTTTTCCGTAGCAAAATTTGCCACGGAATTTGCCACGGAAAATATTCCGTCGGAAATTCTGACCTTTGCCACGGAATTTCCGACGGAAAATTCCGTCGGAAATTTCCGACGGAATTTCAGACGGAATTTCCGACGGAATTTGATTCCGTCGGAAATTGAGAGGGAATTTCCGACGGAATTCAATTCCGTCGCAAATTCCGACGGAATTAAATTCCTTCACAATTTCCGACGGAATTTCAGACGGAATTGAATTCCGTCTCAATTTCCGACGGAATTGAATTCCGTCGGAAATTCCCTCTCAATTACCGAAAAATTTATTATTTTTAATTAATATTTTAAAAATTTAAAAATATTAATTAAAATTCCGTGGAAAAATTTAAAAATTATTTTTTTAATTATTTATTATTTTAAAATTTATTTAATTTAATTTAAAAAAATTATTTTTATAAAATTTATTATTTTTAATTTAATTTTTATTATTATTTTCTAATTTCTAAAATATTTTTAATTTTCAATCGTAGGTTTTGGTCCTTATAGGGGCAAAATAGTCATATAAAAAATAAAATTTATTAGTTATTAATTAATATTAGTAAATAAAATATTAGGTAATAATTACTTATTAGTTATTAATTAATGTTAATAAAAATTTAATTTTAGAAATTAAAAAAAATATGCACATAAGATTATATATATAATTGTGTGTAATAATAGAACACCAAAGCAGTCGAGCTCATCCGGTAAGGCATCGCGCTCGTACGGACGAGGTCGTGGGTTCGAACCAAAGGATGGGCAAGTTGAGTTGCATTTCCAGGAAATATGAGGTTGCGACACGTGGCGGAGGGAGGTTGCGACACGTGGCGGATCTGGGGGTCGACGACAAGGTGGATGCCGCCGGAGATGCCACGCGCTGTCGCCGGCGATGAGGGGGCGGTGGCCGGAGTTGCCAAGTGGATTTTTAAAATTTAAAAAAAAAAAAAATTTTGCGAAGGAATTTCCGACGGAAATGAATTCCGTTAGAAGTTCCGACGGAATTTGCGACGGAATATTCCGTCGGAAATTGAGAGGGAATTTGCGACGGAATAAATTCTGTCTCAAATTTCCGTCTCAAATTCCGTCGGAAATTGCGACGGAAAAAAATTCCGTCCGAAATTTCCGACGGAATCTGAATTCCGTCGGAAATTTTTTTGTGACGCTGTTATTACCTACGGAATCAATTCCGTCGCAAATTCCGTCTCAAATTCCGTCGCAAATTCAGTGTTTTTTTGTAGTGGAGTCAGATCACTACGGGTATGCATTCTTCCTCTGCCATATCACTCTTTAATTACTTTTAAGTGACTTTTAAAAATTTTCTTAATAAATCAGATCGGTGAGTGCATGAATAGTTCTGGTCTATCGAGGTTTTTCTCCGTCTTCCTTGTCATAGAGGAAAGAACTAGCTTTTTGCCCCGGGTTTTCTTAAGTACTTTTATGTGTGTGTTTGGGATAGCGGCAGAAAAAATGACTTATGGTGATTCTGACTTATTAAAAATGACTTAAAAAAAGAGTCAATTTTTGATTCGTGATTTATGTTTGGATGAGCGATTAAATACGTGATTTTTCATAAGTTAAAATATGTTTGGATTAGCGATTGTATAACTTCCTTTTTAAAAGTAAAAACTTGAAGGGCATTTGTATATTCTTCAAATTTTAGATAGATCATATATGCGATATCCAACAGTAACATATCATCTGGCCCAATAAGATATCTGAAAATGCAAATTTGTAACTCCAGAGATGAAGTTCAAACTAAGAATGAAATTTCAGAAATTATAACAGCATAAACACATTGTGATTCACTCTATTATGCCACTTGAGCAAATAACCCCCAATCCCTTCTCTCCCAATCTGAAAAATACTACTTAAATTTTAAAATTTCAAATTGATTTTGTTAACAAGTAATATGATTGATAAAAAAAAGTATAACAATTAACAACTTAAATTTTTAAGAAATCATTTTGTTTAAGATTTTAAAATTTAAATAATATTTATTTATCTTTCTCTATTTTGCCTTTACAATATAGCTTTCCAGATTGCCTGTAGAAAAGGAGAAGCCAGAGTCAAATGAAACGCATTGTACTTTTTTTTTCTTTTGATAAAAGACAAAAAATGAAATGCGTGGCATGTTGGCAATAAAAATAAATAAACAAAACCCATTGTACTACATGGGAGGCCACCTTATAAACAAAAAAACGCAGCTTATTTTCAAAAAAAAAGCCTAAAGTTCGGGCTTATTAATAAGCCATCTAATTCGGGCTTTTTTTTATGCAAAAACGCTGTACCAAACATCCACAAAACGGGTTACATTTTTATTTGGGCTTTTTGTGCTGAAAACGGGCTTATTTGGCCAGAAAAGTGATACCAAACACTCCTTTATATCTTGAGTATTTGATGGTTCAGATCGTGCTGTTTCCCAGGGGAAAGTTTGAGGATCAATTTTTTAGGTTTAGCTGCTGTTTCTTCATCACTCCATCCATTAATTTATATAGAGATACAATTTAAGACATGAATCATTCTCCCACGTTGTATGAAATACTCCCTCCGGTCCTAAATATAAACTCAGTTGACTTTTTTTTTTTTTTTGACAAGTTAATGAAGTTAAATATGTAACTCTTTTTTTGGTAAAACTAAATATGTAACTTAATTATAGTGTATACTGTGCATTATTAGATTATATATATCAGCTTATAACTAGTTTGAAGAAAAAATGATATATATAAATACTTTAAAATAATTTATTTAGTTTTTTTAATCTCTCTAAAAAGGTTAATTAGATCTTATATTTAGGACTGGAGGTAGTACTTTACACTTATTTAGCAAAAGAACATAATAAATTATGTTGTTGTCGTTTTATTTAACAAAAATTTAATGTTATATTATTTATTATTAGAGAAATGTAAGTATGTTCGTATGTTGTGATCATTATTCAAACATTTAGTTGTATATATTTGCCAATAACTTCTCAGTATGCTTAAGCCATCACAACTTTTCATTTAATTTCTCTTGTGAGTAGCTGCTTGGTGCTTATTCATATAATGTGCGTTAAAGGGAGAGAACCAATATTATAACTGTTAAGTGACTCCATACTTTATTTAATTCAACATTTCATTCTCAGCTCCCTTATATCATTATTTAATTATTTCCCCTAATTATTGAACAATAAATACATCTGTCTCCATGCATGGTAATCGGCAACGCCATCATATACTAGTA
The DNA here is from genome assembly GCA_963210345.1 of Inga oerstediana. Lineage (NCBI taxonomy): Eukaryota > Viridiplantae > Streptophyta > Magnoliopsida > Fabales > Fabaceae > Inga > Inga oerstediana. The sequence continues at coordinate 84,363,404 of OY723400.1, forward strand.
ATGGCTAAAAGACACATAATTCATTTGGGGGAATTATTGTTATAAACTGCACAGTTATTTATACTATAAAATTGTTGTTTCAAGAAAAAATTTGGTTCAGCAATAATTGTCTTCACAAATCAAGATATGAATATTACCTTGGCCCAAGGTAGCGTTTGATTGGGGCTATTTTTTTTTACCTGGAGGGAGGAGATGAATGTGTTTGGTTGGAAGGAGGGGAGGGGATGCATAAGAGAATATAAGTCTCATAGTAATTAAACCCGGACTGATCAATAAATCGGCGGGGGTACTGGGTCAAGGGTTAGTGGGTCAGACTGGAGCCAAACCGGGACCAAATAAGTGAGAAAGTAAAGATTTCAAGGTTATTAATATGAAATTATAAAGAAAATTTAAAAAAAGGGATTTTTTTAAAAAGGAACCGAGTTGATTACCTTATTGGACTGGTTCGCCGGTTTCCGGTTCAGGTTTAATTACCTAGATAGGTATGAAATTTTATCCTTTTTCTGGCCGCTCCCCTCCAAAAAGTGGGTTTTTTCTGGTGGGGAGAGAAATAATTTGTGACATTGTGATCATTTTTTCAATATTCCAGTTTTTTTCATTGGACCTTTTTCTTTCTTCCTTCCGTTGCGTTGCATGACGTCGGCATCAGGGCGGTTTCTCATTTACATTACACAATTTGTTTACAACTTTTCCATTGCACAATTCAAACATTCACTCGCCACTTTGAAGTGATTTTTTAACATGAAATTGTATGATTATTATATATTAATATATTTACTAGCAATATGTATTTTATAATTGTAAAATTAATGAAAATAGAATGTTAAAATTATCATATTTTCTAAAGGTGAAAGATTTTAAAAATTATATATATTAAAATTAATGAGATATCAAGTTGAATTAATAAAATAAGATCATTATTTAAATTGTATATGAAAATATTTTATCCTGTATATTAATGAGGCAACGGGTCTTTTATTCATAAATTAGGAAATAATAATTTTGATGAGAATATTATAAAAGAAAGGGGAAAATAAAAAGAAAATGGAAAATATTTGATGTTCAAGCAGCTTTAATTATATGTATTCTGAATCTTACCGTCCAAGCAATGTTTTTTGCAGGAAAAATGTCTAGTTCATGAATTAACTCGTGAAGATGTTATATATGGTTATGAAAGTTTTGGATAAATGTGATGTACATATCATGTAAATAAATTTGATATATAGCTAGCAATTATCCAAAATATATCTATATTATAATTTATACTAAATCCAGATGAGTGAATTTAGAAAAAGTTCAAATCAGCCGACTCATTTACTATTCAACTTTTCTAACATGAGTTCAAATCTTGTCAGCTTGTGATTCATTTGGAGAGGCCAGATGTCGAGAATTAAGAGACAACCTGCCCTCTAGTATATCAGGTTAGACCAGGCAGACTTTCTATACCAGTATATCAAGTTTATGTATTCATCTTTTATGTTTGTTGTGTCAGCATTTTCTGTTAACAATATGAATAGAATTAGAATTATAAGACCAATAATATACTTTATAATATTAATGGACTAAAAGTATACCTTATGTAAACTTAAAAGAATAAAAGTGTACTTTAGCCTATTGATTATATTCAAAATAGGAAATTAATTAATTAAAGGTGAAAAAGGAACAGATTTTTTTTCCTCTAAAATTTTCAGTTATTATATTGATATAAAAATAAAATGGCCAACTGGCTGTGCATCTTTACCTTTCATTTGCTGTTTATTGGGTAATTGTTACTTAAAAATAGTTAATTTACTTTTCTTGATATTCAAAAAATTTAAAAAAACATTTTATCTGAAAGTAAATTAAGGGTATATTTGGGAGTTTAGAATGTAATGGGATGCATTGGAATATTGAATTGGTTAGGATGACTAGTGTTAATCACCTAGTTACCAGATGACCCTAAAGTTCTATATAAATTGTCTTAGTCCAAAGTTAAGAGTGTGAAAGATGGTAGGATCTTTATCAAGATTGAAGGAGGTTAACTTAGTCCTCACTTCTCATTAATCCTAGAGTTTATGGTTAATAGTATGATAACCCAAGAAGGATTGATAATTATAATGTCATTATGATTTATAATTCTTAAGAAGAGATTAGTATATTTTCTCCAATTTTGAGTTTGTTAACATGACATCAGAGCTTAGATTGGGTTCAAGATAATCCATAGCCAACATGCATGGACCGAAAAAAACAAGAAAAGGGCCCAAGATATTGTTTGCAATTCAAGCGCACCCAAAAGACTGAATAATCACCAATGGGAGTTGGTCCAAGTGGTAAGCGGCTTGGTTCCGCTTAAACAAGGTCTCGGGTTCGAGCCTTGTGTATGCAAAAAATTCTCATTGGGTGACTCTCCCACCATAGCTAGGTGCGCGACGCGGGTCGAATCCGGATGTAGTTGGGGCAAAGCTCCGGTGAACCGGGTGTGCAACCAAAAAAAAAAAAAGACTGAATAATCCAACGGTCCCGGTGAGATCGAATAATCAAGAAAGAGGACGCAATCTTGGATGTCCACTAGATCCGACCCATCCGACCCATGGAGGCCTGAAGACCTGAAATTCAACTTAGTTTCTTTCTCATCCGATAGAAGCAAAACACGATCGAACGTGACGGACCTTCTTCATGAACACCAGATTTCCAGAATTGCAAGATCATTTGAAAACACCAAATCAAGGAACACCGAATTAAGGATGTGAAACCACAGACAAAGGGATTGCCCCACATTCGTCCGATCTGCCACCACAATTTCCAGAGTTGCTGCAATTTCGCATTGAAGAGCTCGGTGGAACGACGTGAAACCATAGGCACGCGATTCCAGCATCGACAAATTGATTTCAGATTTCTCGCCAAGAAAATTGGTGCGCTCCGTTCACGGTGATTCAAACCAGAAATTTGCCGAGAAAATTGGTGCATTCAGTTTCCATAAAAGGTGATTCAAATAGGAATAGAAGATTCTTTGTTGAGAAAACGAAGACCCAACTCAAAAAACCATCGTCGCGATCCTCTGCTCTCTATTCACAGTCCGTCGCGACTTGAGGAGAATTTCACCAAGGTGCTCATCGCGTCTTGATTTTTGATCAAGAACTCTGCAATCATGCTCCTTCTCTATTTCCACGTTTTTCTTTCCTCATTCGTTCCAGATGCATCGCTGCAACAAAAACAAGATCTCGTGACTTGCAACGCTACTTGAGATTTGAAAGACACGGAAATCGCAAGCTAAACTCATGCCATGACAATCGCGATCTGGAATTGAGGCGCGATTTGCGATTCCAAGTTGAAGAAGAAAGGAAACAGTGATATGATATCTCCGCTGTGATTTGAATATTCAGCGTCTCTAGTCAAGAACTGTAGCCTACAATTGCTTCAAAGTATACTCGTCTCGTCTACAAGGATGCATGTCCAGATTATCTTAGATGGTTTCTTAATCTGCCACTGCGATTCTGTTGCAAAGAAACCATTGGTTCACATTGTTTTGGAAGATATGAGTGACATTGATGGGGCCTTTGTTGTTGTCCTTCCATCCAAATCTTTCCAACAATGGCTGCTTTTCTTAGAATGCATATATTTGTTGAAGAGACTCCATGAAATACCAATAATATTATGAATGTTTTAAGGAATATGAGAAGAGATAGGAATGAGAGAAGCCAAGGTTTTCTAGTACTTGGCAAATGTCTCAAAAAAGATTTCTTTGGGGTCTGCACAAGTGGCGCAGTCAGGGTCAATTATCATGATTTTGTGATCATGTGGAGGTTGGAGATGTATTACTACCCTATACAATAAAATGAGCTGTATCTGACTCTCTTTATGGTACTTGTGAGTCAATGTTTAAGCCTAACATAGTGGTGAAGCTTTATGTAGAGTTGCTTCTTGGAGGTTGACAAGTTAAGAGTTTTATTAATGTGCTCTGTAGAGTAGAAAATCGGCTCCAAGTTAAGTGGGTTTTTTTTTCTCTTCTTGAGAATTACAAGTCATAATGACATTACAACTATCAACTCTTCTTGGGTTATCATACTATTAACCCTAAACTCTAGGATTAATGAGAGGTAATGACCAAGTTAACCTCCCTCAATCTTGATGAAGATTCTACTATCTTTCACACTCTTAATTTTGGACTAAGACCCTTTATATAGAACTTTAGGGTCATATGGTAACTAGGTGATTAACACTAGTCATCCTAACCAATTCAATATTTCAATACACCCCCTCAAGTTGACACTTCTTATGCTCATGAAAGTGTCAACTTGCCAATACAACAAATAAGGTTTAGTATAGTGAGATTAAACCAATCATTTGTTCTTGTGAACAAGACTTTTAGGAAAGACATCTTCCTCTTGATCTTCGGAATATTGTTCCTCAATACTCCATTCTTCAATTATTACAAGAACATGTCTAACTTTGATGAATCCATACTTTCTACATTCACTTTTTGACATGACAATATTCTTGACTTAACAATTAATTTTCTCCTTTTTCCAAGCTTTGAACAAGACAACCCAATAGTTGTACCTTTCTGCCTCATTTGACTAGTTCCTCCTTCTTTAATTGACTTTTCCAAATTTTGCAAAAGACTCTTCAGGTCTCTCTCTTGCAAGCAACACCAATAACATTCTTTACTTCTTTCATGTGTTTGGACTAAGACCCTTTATATAGAACTTTAGGGTCATTTGGTAACTAGATGATTAACACTGGTCATCCTAATCAATTTAATATTCCAATAGGATGGAAGTGAATATAGTGGAATGGATGAAATATTCCATTGCTTGGGAGTCTATCTATCTATTACATTATTAGCAGAGTTGTAGAAACGAATTAGTTCAACACCGTTTAGCACAGTTAGTTATCAATTTGCCTTCTAATTAATGCCATTAAGTTTAACACCATTTAGTTATTAATTGTTAGTTAATTACATTAATGATTAAGCCGAAGGGGTATTTTTTAAACACTAGGTCGCATAATCACTGGAGTGCCCTTAAGCACTTCCTCCACAACCCCCCGGATTTGAAACCGGTCAATTGTAATAAAACAAAAAAGGGAAATGCCCTGTCATTCAAATTGAAAAGATCGACAGCAGTATTTTGATTTTTCAAACTGGTACCATGAAACATGATTTCGATCGGAAGCATGTGAAGTAGACCCCGCATTTTTGTCACGTAATTCAACATTTGATCCGTGATCCGACGCCAATGCGCAAATCAAACACTTTCCATTTTCACTTTCACTTTCTTCCGAAAAAACCTTAGGGTCTGTTTGGCTAGAGGGAATGGCGGCAAAGGAGGGAAAAATTGCCTGTAAAGATCCCTTTTCCTCAAATCCCCGTACCAAACAGCCCCTTAGTGAATCGATCCTTCAAAATGACTTTCACGTATCAACGGGGCATTAATCTTCCAAGGAGACTGTCTCCTCCAAAGCTCCTTCACTGAGACCCTTCACCAAAAATTGAAATCTTTCATCGGAATCAACACTCAGACCACCTCCAGGAAAAAAGCTAGCTCCTCTCCTCATATTCGTTCTGGGTACGCACAAGTCATCACTGCATCTTCTGATTGTTAATTAATTCATTTCTCTTCTTAGTTGTGGTAATTAACTAATTATTTGATGAAAAAGGTACAATGAACAAGACTGACCAATAAAAAGAGTAGCATTTAAGTTTGGGATTTTACTCTTCTATGACATTACAGCATTTACTTATTTATTTGAACAATTGATGTTTATACTTCCGCACAGCTTCATTTTATATTACCTAAACATGTAGGGATCCTCTTTTGGCCATGTTCTGGGTAATAAGCATGAGCCATCACCTCTTTTTCCGTAAGTTCTCTTGTGCGTTGTTATAATACTCGATACTGAAACAGCTTTAGAACTCGTGTGTATGTGTTTATTATACATATCGATCTAAATCTTGCAATCAAAGCACTGGGTGATGCAAAAAATGTCAAGTTCATGACTTTAGCTCAGGAGATTCTAAGTACCTAAAGCTGCTTAATTCGTAACTGATGGAGAAAAAGAAAAGACTAAAATATTGGAAATGCTTGATTACTGGTAATTGATTTTTGCGTCTTAACATTTACAGCTGGTAGAATATGAGCTAATTATTTCATTATTCTGAGTCAAAAGTACTTGTATACATGATTTGCTTTCTTCTGATTTGAGTAGATTGTCTCCTTTGAAGTATAGGTCTCCACTAAGAGCTTTCATCGGAATCAAGACTCGGACCTTTTCCAATAACTTCTCTCAGTATGTTTAAGCCATAAATTCTTTTCAATTAATTTGTCTTGTGAGTTGTGTGATATATTTGATGTTGGAAGAGCTTTAAATATTATTGTTGATGCCATCTTGTACTGGGTTTTGCAGGAAAAAGAAAATATCAAGTTGATGATCTTACCCATCAGGAGACTATTGCTTGAAGCAAGCTGCTTAGCACTCATCCGTACAATGCCTAACCAAACAATCCAAAGGCTTGATAACTAGTAAGTGACTTATTTTACTTAAGTCAACATTTCATTCTCCCTTATCTCATTTTATTTGTCTTAATTGGATGTGCTGCATTTCATTGGGTGTGCATGTACTCATGAAGAATAATAACCATAAATTAAACTGCAATTATTTCCCCGTAAATAAAAGTACACCTTAAAAAAAGTTTTGAGTAACTTTTTAAATTGGGTGAACATGTTATCCATGAAGTTTTGGGATAAATGCATGAGCGTATATATGATGTAAATAAAATTAATATTTAGTAATTAAACAAAGTACTCTATATTTATATTACAGTTTATAATATATCCAAATGAGCTGATTTGCAGATTAAATGAAATTATGAAAAGCCAAAGTCTTACCCATTGAATATTCAAACTTTTTGCAAGTAATGAAGCTGTTAGTTAAGGTAGTAACTAGCCTTAAACAACAAATTATAATATAAATGTTCTTATTTTATTCACATTTATAATTATTTCATATGAACAATTTTTTAATTAACATTACTATAGAAAAAGCCTTTTATGACGGTTATTATCTACTATGTAAAACAGTTCCGAATTGTCATATGCGAGGGCACTATATATGCTTCGCACAAATAAATTACAGTTCTGAGCCGTTGTTTATTCTAGACTTATTGCAATGGTTATAATATAACACCCATTATGTATTGAGGCTTTGTGAGGCCATGATATGTGCATTACTGTGATAATAATTAACAGGCACACGTAAATAACCATCATATTATATGTTAATATTTGTATAATACATAACGATTCTGCTTTAACAACCATTATATGTGTATAACATATATGATGGTTCTTTCAAAAACAACCGTTATATATTGATAGTAATGCTAACGGATTTATTTAAATAACCGTTATATATAGTTGACATAAATAACGATTGTTAGGTAACAACCGTGATTTATCGAAGCTAATTTTTTTAAAAAATGGGGGGTGTTCTGCTTTCGATATCCCCTGCATATACATTTGTACATAATAAATCAAAATATATATTTACATTCATTCATATACAGAATAATACAACAAATCAAAATATATTTATAGTCATTTATGTATATGTACACACTATTAAAACCAAAATTTTAAAACAAACAAATCAGTATTTAGAAATTTATAGTCATTCAAAGGTTTCACTCTCCCACTGATGTTGCAGAGATGTCGCCAACTCTTCAGTCACTGCTTCCATTTGTGATTTGCTAAACATCATGCAAGAGACATTAAAATACTATTTATAGAAGGAAATAATAGATGAAAGTTAGATATTATAATATATAGCTGACCGAATGTATATATGAACGGATTGAGTATATAATATACCTTATTTGGATCAATATTTTTAGGACTATGCGTGATTGTCCTTCATGTACTGCATCACGCAGTATCCACAATCATTGTTCTTGTCTGGTTGCTTCGGGCACTACAAAGAAATGAGAAGAAAAATTTGTCAGTATTACACATATATAAACTACATGTGTGCTTCAATTTAATATGATAATAATATATATGCCTTCAGATGCAGCCATTAGAAGGTGCATCTATAGCAGCCATCAGTGAGGTTATTTTTGGTGCAGTCGAGACTATTTTGCGTGTGGTAATTGTACACCGTTATGAGAAGATGCAATAAAAAATTATATATATATATATATATATATATATATATCATATATAGAAACATATGAGATGAACTGAGTTATAAGAGATGATGGATGAATAACTTATTGATTGAATATCTTTTGTATGTATGGTCTTGTCTCTGGAACCCCACTTATAGAGTCATAGTACCAAATCTTTTTGCATAATGATTTATCACTATGAGCATCTAATGGTTCTTAATTAGTGTGATAGATCACACAATGAGAACAATTACAAAATAAATAAAAAAATAATTCAAGTAGAGTTAATGACGTACCTACATTTGAATGTAAGGCACAAAGAAGTAAGTGTTCCTTATGTTTGGCGCCCTCCTAATGAATTCATCCCCTAGAAACTTGGCGTGATATTGCTTGACATTTTCCTTCATTTCCTCCCCCTGGTTATGGGAGGATGAACTTGATATTTTTGTCCTGGAGGCAGCAGGGGAGGATTTAAGTATGATACAGGTGTATGAAATGCCGAAACCAACATATCAAAATGTAATTAAAATTCTTAGCAGCCAACTATTTAATCACAGTTGAAGAAATACTTGACAAATTAGGCCTCACTTCTCTAGTATTTTGAATATTGGAAACACCTCTATGTCCTTTAGTATTTTTATCGGTCTTTATAATGGATTTTCTCAAATATAGACAAGATAATAATTTAAGGAGTTCATCTTGATCTTTATTATAAGTCACCTCTAATCACTTTATAACGTTGTCTAAAAAAAAATTTCTCCAAATTAAATATCATGAATACCATTTCCCCCCCCCCTAAAAGGTGGCTTATAACGTTGTGCTATAGAACATGCATTATTGATCTCTTAACAATATAGTTGTAAAAATATGTTAAAAGCTATCATTCTATCAAACGTGTTTCATTAATTATATTCTGAGATAACATTTACTTGAACCGTTTCCCCGCAGGCTGTGAGGTTTGTCAATGGCTGAGATATTTGTTCCCGCGGCTGCAACTCTGGCAGCACCTCTTGTGAATCTTGGGCTTAAAGAATTAAGGTCCATAGCTGAAAAACCCTCCGCTTCGCTTGCTGACATGCATGAGGCGCTAAACAAAGGATTAGAGCGGCTACTTTCCTTACAAAGTGACAAGGACAGGGAGGTTTTGAGCGATATTCAGAAGGACCCGTCTCATGTTTACGTGCTCTGGAAGAAGCGTGTATGTGATATTGAGGGAGAGGTGATTTCCTTGCAAAACGAATATGAAAAAGTAGGGGGAAAGAAATGGCTTGCTTGGAAAGATAAAGATCAAAGTCGTCATCTTAAAGAGAAGATCAAAAGGGCCCTCAATGAAGTAATCAAACTTCTTGGTGAAGAATGTCCAGAGAAGATTCTAATTGATAAGCTGCCAGAGCAGGTCATCAAGGAGATTGATGTTCCATCAATTGCCGAGTATCCGACTCTTCAGAATGCCTTGAAAGCCATTCAGGATCTGCTACAAAGTAATAGAGTAAAATGCGTGGCACTTCATGGACAAAAAGGGGTGGGGAAAACAATGATCTTGCAAAACTTGAATAACTACTTTTATGATAGCGTGGACAAGTTGTTCGATATGGTGATTTTCATCAAAGTGGCGGTTGATAAGCAGACTGACCCTCACATCCTGCAGAAAATTGCAGATCGAATAGAGGTGAACATAGAAGGAAATGAACTGGAAGTTGCCAGGAGAATACAGAAAGTGCTTGAGGACAAAAGATATCTGCTGATTTTAGATGGCATAAGGCACCCACTCGATGGGATTTGGGGGAAGTTGGACATTTCAAAAGACAAAAAAGAGAGTAAGGTGGTAATAGCTACTCATTATCCTCTTGCTTGGAAGTCGACATGTGTTGAAAGACAAGTAAAGCTCGAACCGTTATCCCCTAATGAAGCATGGAAGATGTTTCGAGGCATTGTTGGTGATGATCATTTACCAGACATACAAACCGCTCGAAAGGTATGTAAGAGATGCTCTTGTCTTCCCCTCCTTATACATCCTATTGCAAGGTCTTTTAAATACCAAGAGTCTCCCACTAATTGGGAGAGGGCTTTGAATGAATGGACGCCTTGGCCTCAAGTTGGAGTCGATGGCTTAAAAGAGTTATACTCAAACTTGGAAATTTGTTATCAACTGTTGGATGATCCAAGTAAACAAAAATGCTTCCTTTTTGCTTCACTATATCGTGCAAACAGCAAGATATACACCGATTACTTAATGGAATGTTGTATAGTTCAGGGCTTTCTTGGTGATGTTGATGCAGATACTAAGTACGGTGGAATTCGCAGTCGAGGTATTAATACAATATTGAGACATCTTGTTAATGTCGCATTCTTGGAGGAAGGGGAACAAAGGAGGTATGTTAAAATGAGTGATCTTTATAGACAACTTGCTTTACATATATTATCCAAAGATTCAAATTCAGAATATAGAACTTATGTTGATCATGAAGAACACGAGGAGGCCATTAGATCAGAATCATGGCATCATGCTAGATGGGTTTCTATGGTTGGCAGTAATAGAGATAGTCTACCAACAAACCAAAATTGTGGGAGTCTTCGGACACTATTGCTACAGAAGAATTTGAAGTTGGTTGAAATCCCACGAGCCTCTTTTGACAGCATGGGCAATCTTCTTGTGCTAAACTTGAATGGTAGTAAAATAAGCAAGTTACCATCTTTAAAAGGATTAACTGGGCTTAAAGCGTTCTATCTAAATAAATGTTTAAAGTTGAAAATATGTTCAACTGAGATCCAACCACTTCAACGTCTCGAAGTATTTGACATCCGAGGGACTAGGGTGGATTTTGTGCCATGTTTGGAAAGTTTGCGGTGTCTAAGAATCTCATACATTGCAAGCGGTGATCAAAGTGGAAATTCAAGTAATTATCATCCAATTTCAGTTCTTCACAAATTAGAAGAATTGACAATTGAGGTGAAATCCCTGCCACAATGGTGTAATGATGCTGAATATATTTTGCAAAAGGTTGCTTCTTTGGAAAATCTAACAACTTTCAAATGTAGTTTTTCTTCCTCAGAAAGCCTTGGAAAATTCTTAGAGGCCTGCAAATCATGGAAAGGTCAAAAGCAGTTTACTTCATTTCAGTTTTTTGTGGGATGTGAAGACTCAAAACGTCCAAAAATCTCTGAAGATAGAATTTCCAAATATGTAAAGTATTGCAATGGTGACGAAAAAGATGACTCGGCAATCATTGAGGTGCTCTCTCAAGCTGAGGCATTTGAGCTAATCTGTCACAGCAATGTTACAAATTTACGGGAGTTGGCAAGGACTTCAAACTTGGAATATCTCCGTGTTTTACTTATAGAAGGGTGCAATAAAATGGTATTGGTTGTTGCAGGAGACAAGGCCTGCAGTGCTACTAATGGCACCTTACCTGAAAATGCAAGTCTCTTGCCAAACTTGGATCAGCTGCATTTGGATAATTTGCAAAATTTGTGTGGTGTTTTTGAGGGTCCCTTTCATCCTGGAAGCTTTGCGATGTTGCGTACCTTGACATTGAAGAATTGTCCAAAGTTGGCAGGCATCTTTTTTGAGACAGCAGTTGATGATTTTCCTGAACTGCAGAACTTGGAGGTTCAAAATTGTTCAAACATTGAGTTTCTTATCCAAGGGCAGAGCATACTTCCAAGACTGAAGATGCTAATCTTGGATAAATTGTTAAACCTCCAATACATATGCCAAAATGAAAATTTAGCATGGGGTTCTTTGGAGCAGTTAAATGTACAAAATTGCCCGAAGTTGAAAACTTTACCTTTCAACACAACCAATGCAACTAACCTGAGAACCATTAAAGGTGAGAGACAATGGTGGAGCTATTTGGAGTGGAGTCATCAAGAGGTTCATGAGCGGTTTGAATCTGCATTTTCAGCTTCTTAATTTTTCCTTTGTGATATTGACACCCAAAATAATCAATGTTGTTGTCAAAAGTAGAAGACTTGTTTGTTCAAGTGTGATGTTTGATTCAAGTGTTTCCTTGTTGTTTATGGTAATGATCTGTACTATAAAGTGCAAGACTTGTATGTTTTGTTATGCTTTCAAATGATAGTACGCTGCAAAATCTAAAAATATATTTGTCATCCTCCTTATTTGTTTCAATGTTTAGAAGTTATTTTGGGTAATCTTTTGACTTTTCATCTAGGAGAGATAAACTTAGTTTGAACTAAGCCTTATTTCCAGGATGCCACTTGTTGCTGAGCGGGTTATTTTCTTATTTTCGCTCGTGTTCTTTGTGGTTGCATCTTAATTATAAGTAATGATAAAATTGTCCGCATCCATTAAACAGGTTTATTTTCATCAGTGAGTTATATTATGCTATAGTTTGTCTTTGAACTTCAATTGGCGTGGGACCTGAATTTTGTAAAAAGTGTTGCAACAAGGATTAATAGTTATTTTGGGTAATCTTTTGCCTTTTCATCTTAGGGAGATGAAATTTGTTTTTACTGAGCCTTATTTCCAGGATGCCACATGTTTTACCGTGCAGCTTATTTTCTTATTTTTCGACCATTATTTATGGTTGCATCTCAACTAAGCAATGATAAAATTGTCTGCATCCATTGATCATGCTTATTTCACTTCACTCTCGATCAGTGAGTTCTACAGTAATATGCTTTCGTTTGTCTTTTAACTTCAGTTGACGTGAAACCTGTATCACTTTTTGAAGAGAAATAGGAAGACTGAATTCTTTATTGTGTATTCCTTGATAGATTACATACGCATATATACACATAAGATAGAATAAAATATTGGAATATGTTTCAACACAACACTGTACAATCAAGACTAATTACTGCCTATAATTGCGGATCTTGACTTTCGGTGCTTCTACACTCCCCCTCAAGTTGGACTGTAGATATCAATCAAGTTCAACTTGCCAATCAGATACTCAAATCTGTCCTTGGGCAATCCTTTAGTGAGGATGTCCGAGGTTTGTTCTTTAGAGGGTATGTACCTCAGATCAATGATACCCTCATCAACTTTTTCCCTTATAAAATGTCTGTCTATCTCGACATGTTTGGTTCTATCATGTTAAACTGGATTATGAGCAATATTGATTGCAGCCATATTATCACAATAGACTTTGATCGGTAGATTTATGCATTCCTTTACATCTTCAAGAACACGTTTTATCCATATGCCTTCACAAATCCCAAGTGACACAGCTCGGTATTCAGCCTCAGCACTGCTTCTTGCAACTACACTTTGCTTTTTACTTCTCCATGTGACCAAGTTACCCCATATATACGTACAATATCCAGATGTGGATTTCCTATCATCTTGATCACCTGCCCAATCAGCATCTGTAAACAATTCTATATTTCGTTTATCAGTCTTTTTGAACAGTAAGCCACGTCCCGGAGATCCCTTCAAATAACGAAGGATCCGGTATACTTCATTTAGATGCTTCTGTGTAGGATTATGGGAGTGCTGACTGACCATACTAACGGCAAATGCAATATCGGGTCTGGTATGGGACAAGTATATTAATTTTCCTACCATTCGTTGGTAGTTTCCTATGTCCACAGCTTTACCAATGTCTGCTTCTTCATTTATTTTATCAACTCGAATAGGTGTGTTACTAGGTCTGCAGCCTGTCATCCTTGTTTCCTTCAAGAGATCCAGTATATACTTTCTTTGGGAAATATAGATACCACCTTTCGACCGAGCAACTTCCATCCCAAGAAAGTATTTCATCTCTCCAAGATCTTTGACTTGGAATTCCCGTGTAAGTGCTCCCTTGATCTGATTGATCTCTACCTCATCATCTCCAGTAAGGATTATATCATCAACATATACTGCTAGAACAGCCATCTTACCTTTATGATGTTTAAAGAACAAGGTATGATCACTCTGCCCCTGAGTATAACCATGTCTCTTCAGAACTCGGGTGAATCTGTCAAACCAAGCACGCGGAGATTGCTTTAACCCATATAACGACCTTTTTAACTTGCAGACTTGGTTAGCCTTTTTTCCTGGGAACCCTGGAGGTAACTTCATATACACCTCTTCCTTGAGTTCTCCGTTGAGGAAAGCATTTTTTACATCGAGTTGGTTCAGATTCCAATATAAATTCACTGCAATAGATAAGAGAATTCTGATGGTATTTAACTTGGCTACTGGAGCAAACGTTTCAGTGTAATCTTCCCCATATATTTGTGTGAAGCCTTTTGCAACCAATCTAGCTTTGTATTTCTCAAGAGTTCCATCTGCTTTATACTTAGGAGTGAATACCCATTTGCACCCAACAGGCTTCTTCCCTCGTGGTAGATCTACTACATCCCATGTCTTATTATGCTTAAGAGCTTTCATTTCCTCCAAGACAGCTTGTCTCCATTCAGGAATAGCCATAGCTTCATCAATAGTGTCTGGTATCCTAATTCTATCAAGATGAGATACAAATGCATTGTATTTAGATGAAAGGGCCTTATAGGAGACGAATTTCTCAATGGGATATCTAGTAGATGATTTGGGTTGTCTAGGTTGTTTTCGCATTGCAATGGGAAGATTAAGATCATAATCTTCTGTTTCTCCTGGACTTGCCACTGGTATCGACTCCTGGTGAGTGCTAATAACATGTGGCTCATTACCTCTTTTGTGTCTCCCCCTGGATTTGGCACATTATCAGAGTTATCAAGGTTGTCAGGATTATCAGGGATATCAAGGTTGTTATCAGGAGCATCAGAGGTATCAGGATTAGGTTCTGTGTGGGCAGGTGTATAAATTGTGACTGTTTGGTCATCCTTTAGTGTTTCTTTTGTCTGAAATTCACCATCTCTCTCCCCCTGAATTGCAGACAAGGCATAATAGGGTGTATTTTCAAGAAAGGTGACATCACAGGTGATAAATAAACGTTTGGAGATCGGATCATAACACTTATATCCTTTCTGGGAATGAGAATAACCAAGGAAGATACACCGAAGGGCTTTAGGGTCAAGTTTATTGGTGTGATGGAGGTGAACGTATGATGTGTAACCAAACACCCGGAGTGGTAGAGTGTTTTCAAGGTATGGGAGGTTATAGTATTTGTGGAGGAGTTGAAGTGGTGTTTTGTAAGACAGTGGTAGGCTTGGCATTCGGTTAATGAGAAATGTGGCAGTAAGGACAGCATCATCCCAATGATATTTAGGAACATTACTGCTAAACATGATGGCTCTGGTAATCTCGAGAATATGGCGATTCTTTCGTTCAGCAATACCATTCTGTTGAGGCGTATTGGGACAAGTACTTTTGTGAACAATGCCATTTTCGGTCAAGAAGGTAGACAGGACATGATTGAAGTATTCAGTCCCATTATCGGTGTGCAGGATCTGGATTTGGGTTTGGAATTGGGTTTGGATCATATTGTAGAAGTTAAGGAATGTTTGATACACTTCTGTTTTATCCTTCAACAAGTAGACCCAACTGACACGTGTATGATCATCGATAAATGTGATGAACCATTTTGTTTTGGATCGGTTTGGAGTACGGGATGGTCCCCATAAGTCACTGTGAATTATGGAAAAAGGTTTTGATGCTTGGTATGGGATTTTTGGAAATGAAGTACGATGATGCTTAGCCTTTTCACATGAATCACAATGAAAATCAGAGGTGATTTTATGAGGAACGAGGGATGGAAACATTTGAGTCATGTAATTTAAATTTGGATGACCTAAACGTTTGTGCCATAACTCTAAGTCATTAGTGCTAGGGAGAGACACTTTATTGCAAGATTTAATCTGATGACTATCACTTTCATCAAGGTAATAGAGACCATCAAGCTCTTTTGCACTCCCAATCGCCGTCCCTGTCAGCAGATCTTGAAAAAGACAGTGAGTAGCAAAGAAGTTAACTTGACATCGTTCATCATTAGCTAATTTGCTTACAGATAGTAAATTACACTTCAACTTTGGAACATGTAATACTGAGTGAAGAGTGAGTGTAGCTGAGATTTTGATGGAACCAATTCCAGTTACAATAGACTCTGAGTTATCAGCAATTCGCACTGTCACTCCTTTGATAATAGGAGTATAGGATGAGAAGAGAGCCTTATTGTCAGTCATATGATCCGAGGCACCTGAGTCAACAATCCAACAATTCCCTGTACATAGTTCTTTTATCATGGTCAAGGCTTGAAAGAAATTACCTCTCCTGACTACTATGGCAGTAGGCTTTGTCGTAGTTTGTAGTGTGGCTAGCATTTCCATGATTTTGTGCAGTTTGTCACTTTGGGATGATTCCTTGGAAGCTTCAGCCACGTAACCTCTGTCTTGCCCTTTTTTCTGCTTCCAGTCAATAGGTTTACCATAGAGGTTCCAGCAAGTGTCCTTTGTGTGCCCCTGTTTTTGGCAATGATCACAGAGTGGACGACCTTTAGAATCTCTTTGTTCTATGGTTCGAACAATAGAGATGTTATTAGAACCACATCGTGTCACGCAGGAAGAGGCATTAGAAACTATAGACATATTGACCAATTTGGAAATGAAGAAACAAGCTACAATGGTCGTTGGTGCTGATAGGGAACTACACCGTGAGTAGTATGAAACAGTACCGTTGATGAATAGTACGGATGAATAGTACCAATGAATAGTACGTGATGAACAGTAAACAGTAAACAGTGCCGATGAATAGTAGCAGTGAATAGTACGTGATGAACAGTAAACAGTACCGATAGCCTTGATCAACAGTACAGTTGAATACTGAAGCGTCACGGACAAAACAGCACCAGTGAACAGTGCCTGTGAATAGTACTATCTCCTTTTTTTTCCCTTGGATTCCTTCCTTTTTTTTCCTTTTCTTCCTCTTTTCTCTTTTTTCCTCCTTTTCTTTCTCTTTTCCTTTTCCTTTCCTCGGCTCCCTCGTGAACAAGTTCAGTATTTTTAATAAAGAAGAGAAATGAGAGGCGTGAGAGGAAAGAGAGCTGTAGAAGCACTGGAAAAAAAAAAATCAATGGAAGCTTTGAGAGGCAGGTGAGATCAGTGACAGAGAGATCTGCAGCTGCTGGGTGACTATCAGGACGGAGAGATCACTACTGCTGACAGCAGTTCTGCAGTGACAGAACGAGAGAGCACCGGAAACAACTGTAGGTGGAATGGATCGAATATCGACTTAAGAATCCCGACGACGAGTGGGTTGGTGGCTACACCTGGTCGGTCGGCGGAGCGAAGCAGAATCTGAAAGCGGAACAGAATACCGGCGACTACTTGGAATTCCGAGATCGGAAATCGAAGTGGGTCAGTGCTTGGAGGATTCCGACAATATACCGGAGATGGTTGTCGATGTCGTCGACGTCAACAACTTAGACGTTTCTGACGGTGTTGTCGACAATATACCAGAACTAGTTGACGCCAATACTGGTTCTGACAAAGTGGAGAACTCAGAGGCGTGAACCAGAATTGCTAAAATGCCAATGCTGATTCTGATTAATCAGAGGGCTTCTTGGAGAATTCTGGTATGAATTATAATTCCTATTCTCTCCTAGTGCTCTGATACCATGAAGAGAAATAGGAAGACTGAATTCTTTATTGTGTATTCCTTGATAGATTACATACGCATATATACACATAAGATAGAATAAAATATTGGAATATGTTTCAACACAACACTGTACAATCAAGACTAATTACTGCCTATAATTGCGGATCTTGACTTTCGGTGCTTCTACACTTTTCATATGTAAAGAATTAATAAGAGAACCCTCCAAATATTCTAGGTCCATCGTGTATTAACTATTAAAGCTTAATATTACGAGTTCGTGGAATAGATGCAAAAGGCTCAACAATTCAAAGTGAATCTCAAAAAATAGTTTTATTATATCTCAACAATTCAAAAATGGAAAGGAAGAAAATATTTTAATTTACAGGACAAAGATCAAGGTCTTTTCATTATGATGAAGCTACAATTATCCCAACTATAGAATCTCTCTCTGTTTGGTAATACAAATTACAGACCCAAAGCATGCCAAGCGACACTTGATTCTGTATGAGAGTCTTCAACGAGTTTATGCATGTGTCGTCCATAACAGAGAATAAAAAATCCTCTGCATTTGTTAGATTGTTTTAGATAGTTACCAATAATTTCAAGTTTTCTCACGGATGCATCAAGCTAGGAACTTCAGATTTCAATGATGAGCATAAAAAGACATTACACACACACACATAAAGATATGCTGTCAGAAAGACGATAAGGTCACAATAGAAAAAGTTTTCAATGATCATGAGAACGGTGGGAAGATGGAGATTAAACCACCTAGTGGTAGGCAAAACAAGTTTGAACTTTCTCTATTTTTTTGATCACTTTTTGTCTCTGTGAATCATGGCGATTGCAATTATATACTCATTTGATTGAATACTTTGGTTTCCATTTCATTAGGACATGTTCTGTCTAAGTTAAAACAATCTTTTTTGCCGTATTACACTCTTCCTAAGTCTCATTATAGGAACAAGAGGTCGAATGGTAGCAATCAAGTTCAGTTGATTTGAATTTGTGGAATTTTGACTTATTAATAGCAGTCAAAACTATTCTGCTATTTTAGCATTTGGGTGGTCTAAGAAGTAAGAACATTATTCCAGTCTAACTTATCTCCCTTTGGCTTTCTAAAAGACCCCTGTTTCTTGGCGATGATCGATCATAATTGGGCGACTTTCTATGAATCACCTACTGGAAGTCCATTTTCTGCGAGTCCAAATGTTCAATTTTAGTGCTAAAAAATATACTTTCCGGTCGTTAATATAAGAAATATTTACTTAATTTGATTAAATTAAAGAAGATAGTTGAGTTAGTTAATATAAAATACATTTTCTAAAAAACCCTAGTGATCTTCCTTAGTTCCCTTATTTCCTCTCATTCTTGATTATTGTTGAGGAGGCATCAATAAGAATAAATTAGGAAAATATTAATAAATATAAAAACTATGTCTTATATTCAATATCAAAATAAACTCCCCAAATGTATCTTATATTAAATACTGGAGGAGTATATCATAAATATTTTATTGCTTTTTATACAGAGTTTTATAGAGAGTCTCATACAGAGTTTAAGCAATGATCTTATAATAGAGAATCAAGAGAGTATTTAATTAGATGTTTTATTCCAATCAGACAAGATGAGAATGAAATAGGAAAATGTAAATATAAAATATAAATGCAGATTAAGCACATGAAATGAATCAGATGAGATAATAGTAGAGCTGCTAGTACCAATATCAACAACTATTTATAATTGAAGCATTGTCCTGAACCACACCATCAGAGTCTTCCCTACCATAACATAGGCCTCAATCATTGTCAAAGAAAAGTGTGTTTTTATTTAATTTTTTGTCTGAATTATTTGCGCATAGTGTTTCACCCACTCTGCAGTCTGCGGTGAAGTGTGCTTTGCTTCGTTGAGATAAGTTATACTCCCTCCGGTCCTAATTATAAGATAAAGTTAATTTTTTTGGAGAAATTAAGGAAGCCAATTAAATCATTTTAGAGTATTTATATTTTTAGCATCTTTAGATTTTATATTAGTTTATTAGTCAAATTAATTAGTTTAAAGAAAAATATAAAAATAAAAATATTCTAAAGTGATTTAATTGGCTTCCTTAATTTCTCCAAAAAAGTCAACTTTATCTTATAATTAGGACTGGAAGGAGTATATGTTTCTGACTAACTAAATATAAAGCAATTCTGAAGTAACTAACAAATTCTATGATAAAAAGGCAATAAGCCTGTCTAATTATTTGCTAATGTTGCACTAAATGGCCAAAAAACCAATCAAGAGAGAGGCACAATATGGTATGAAGTCACAGAAGTAAAAATAACAATTTCTGTCTGGTAACGCAGAGCAATACAAAGCACAATCCCATGTCACACACTAAAATTTCCATTCCATTCATACAGAAAGCATATCGTGATCCAAGCTTTTAAAACATGAACAATAAATCAACTCTCAAACACAAACCCCAAAGAAAACAGTTCAAAGCACACAAAACAGCAACACAACGATCTTATGGCGAATCTGAGAAAGTAAAGTAACATCTTCTGTTGAATCCCCAGACACAAGCAAGAATCATTCCCAACCAGTTAATTCTGAGGAAAAAAAATTAGTACAAGATTTATTAGATGTGTCATCACAATAACTACAAACATTTGTTATGCTCTGGCGAAAAGAAAAAGAACATTTGTTATGCATGTAATTCTAAGATTAGGTGTGCATAATTCTCCAAACTTTTCTTCTCCAAATGCAGGGTTTGGTTTATGGGTTGCATTACACACTTTCTTGATATGATACTTGCAACAAAGTCAATTTTTTGTAAGTTATGATCTGCTGTATTATTTACTACAGAAATTGGCCTTTTGAATTATTTTTCCTAAATAAAGTCATAAGTTTAAGAAGTTTACAAATAAATATGAAAGCATTATATTATTACTCATAAAAGTTAGAATCAATATGTTATGTGAACTTTTAAGATGAAAAAAATAACAATGCGACCTCTTAAAATGTATTCAAAAGGGTATCAAAACTTAATGATTTATTCAAAAAAATGTTGTGAGGAATACGAAGCTAACGATATTTTCATGGCCAAGATATATTGTAGAGCAGATAAAAATATATTCCTATAATACGTGAGTGTGAGTTCAGGAGGAATTTTGTAATCAATAGTGTTGAGATTATATTCTCAACAAATAGAAATAAATTGTGGTGCCAAAGAGAAGAAATAGAATGTCACCTGAATCATTTTCTCTAATGAATGATGTCAGCTCATATGTAGTCAATTGAGTCAAGATGTCAAGATCCTCATCAACTGGAAAACAGATCTGATTGAATTTATGAGGGGGATCTTCTTGTCCTCACTCTGCTTCACTCCATTTAGGTGCTTTCTACCATTCCCATTCTCCTCTTATCACATTTAGCTTTTGGCTTGGCAATTCTGCAAACGAAAGACTTTGGAGTTTTGGACAATAGTAAAATCCCATCTGCTCTAAATTTCTCCCAATAAACACTCCATTTGAAATGCTAGATAGTTCAGGTACAAAGAGAAGTGACAACTTTCTCAATCTTGGAAGGAAAAGGTCTGTTGTTCGTTCAGAGGATGGACAACTTATGATGCTTCTTACTTTCGGACAGTGTTCCACTATAAGCTCTTCTAAGTTGACAAGACTGAAGGAAATGCATGGTGAATATGGTGGTAAACTCAGGGCAAGTGTGCAATGCTAACAACTTTAGTTCACAAAACATGGTATTGCCAAAAATTGGCCTGTTAATGATGGTTCTTAGATTTTTCATGTAGAATATAGTCAAGAACTGCATGCAAAAAGATTCTTCCAGGTCCAGATCTGCTTCATATTCATCCATATCTACAATGCTCTGCATTTCATTATGTTGGAAATAATGAGTGAGTGTGTCATAAGAAACAAGTCCCACTTTACTTAGGATTGTGGGGGTTCAAGTAATAAGTAATTTTAGACTTAGAGGAGGAATAAATTCGCACAACAATGGGCCATCGGTTGAAATCCGGTGATATCTCCTCACCTCTTGTGTGCGAGTTAAATATGGACTGGGCATCTTTTATCATATATTTTTATGGAAATAATGAAAGTATTTTTAGAATAAATAAGTATTTACCAAAAATATCTTTTACTATAGCCATTAATTGTGAGAAACTGGATGTTGGAATTGTTCAAATGCATAAACGGATTTCTTCAATGATCTTTATTGCTTTTAATATGGAGTATATTCATGGTCATAAAGCACTCTTATTTGATAGCCAACGTTTTATATAGCCACCAATGTTCACATGATTTTGGTTTTTAATATGATTAAGGTGCTGCCCAGCATATGAGCATGTGAAGCCTCTATAAGGCTGTGTCTGCAAGAGTTCAAAGGAGAAGAAAAAAATGAAAGAGCCTTAGAGCACTTCTCTCCTACAGCCTACTTTGATTTTTGCTTGCTGAGTTTTATTATGTTTCGTTGTTCTGCTCACCCTGTTTTGCAGGATGGATCCGTTTTATCCTGGGGAGTGCCGCTTCCTCTTAGCCGGTGGTTGCGGAATAGCTCTTAAGGATAGTGTCCTTGGACATGACTCAGATTATTCATTTTCTTTGTAGGTGTTGCCGCCGATAGGATCTGCAGAGCACTAAGTGGAGTTGAAAGATTCACTGGATCATATGTGAATTTAAGTGCTGACACCAACACATTACATTTTGCCAAAATGCATAATCGAAGCTGCTTCAGATTCTTCAACCCAAATTGGGCAAGATTGTTGATGGTCATGCGGCGGTCTAAGAAAAATGTCGAGGCTTTAGAGAGAATGGACTTCACTTGATCAGGAAAAACTTGGCCATTTACATATTTTAAGCTAGGACTACTTTCTTTGAACATCACCTCAATAGCAGGCACTACACATCATACCATTCTTGGCTTGTGATGACCAATAATGAATCTAAAATTAGACACACACCTTTCTATCGGATTCAAGAAATTAACTATTGGGATATACATATCCAATTCTCGCAACATCTTTAATCCATTGATTTCATCAAGAATGTGTTCAATGTTCTTGAACCACTATTCATGATCTGAATTAACACTAATCCTCAAAACTTTCAAATGAGTGAGTGTGGAAAGAATACCAAGAGGAATCACTGCAAAGCTGGAATCACCATAGAAAGAGAGAGACAAGCTTTCTAAATTGCTCAACTCTTGGATCTCCTTTGGCAAATGAGTGATCAGAGTGCCATCAAGATCAAGTGTCTTGAGATTTCTAAGTCGGCTAATCTCTTGTGAGAGTTCCACAAAAAACGCACAATCTTTTAAATAAAATTCTCTAAGCATCTTTAGATTGAAAATTGAGCTTGGGATTTCATGGATGCTAGTGCACGACAAATCTAGGATGCTAAGCAGAGGAACATGCTCAAAAAATCAGGATGGAATTTTCATCAAGTTAAGGTTGTTTCCCAAAATAAACTTTTTAGTTCGGGAAAATTTATGAATTGTGGAAGATGTGTAATTTGAGTGCTAGAAAGATCTCATATCTCAACATTTTGTATATGAAGCTGCATAATTTTTTGACATAGTTGCTCAAGTTGCTTATATCCTCTATGGACTTTTAGTTTTAATATAAAACCAATCCAAATAATTGTAGAGCTAGAAGAGGGACTCTTACTTTTTAGAGAAATTGAAGTGCTTGCAAGACCAAGGATCTGAAGCTTCTTGAGTTTCCAAATTTCTTGTGGAAGTGTCTTCAATTGCGTACACCTTGCCAATCTCAATTTTTTAAGATTTTGAAGTTTAGTAATATGTGGAAGTAGTTCCAACAATTGCGAACAGTGTTCCAAAGACACAGTTTCAAGACTCCGGAGTGGCCAAATTTCTTTTGGCAGTGTCACCAATTGCCGACACTCTACCAAGCTCAACATTTTAAGATTCTTAAGTTTAGTACTCTGTGGTGGCAGTTTCACCATGTGCGAACAGTGTTCTAAAGACAAAGTTTCAAGATTCTGGAGTGGCGGCAGTGTCTCCAATGGCGTACACCTTACTAGCCTCAACTTTCTAAGATTATGAAGTTCAGTAATCTGTGGCGTCAATTTCACCAAGTTTGAACAGTGTTCTAAAGACAAAGTTTCAAGATTTAGGAGTGGTGGCAGTGTCTCCAATCGCTTACACCCGACCAACCTCAATTCTATAAGATTTTGAAGTTTAGTAATCTGTTGTGGTAGCTCCAGCAGTTGCCAACAATGTTCCAAAGACAAGGTTTCAAGCTTCTGGAGTTCCCAAATTTTTTTGTGGTAGTGTCTCCAAATGTGCAGTGTTCCACAGACAAAGTTTTCAGCTTATAGAGTTTAGATAACGCTTTCGGCTGTGTTTCCACCATACAGCCTTCCAGATTCAATCCTTGAAGTTCAAACAGCAGGGAAATTATAACATCAAATTTTTTTGCGCTAGTGTTGGATAAGTTGGGAACTTCGAGGTTTGAAATTGTTGATACCAGTGTTCCTTCACTCAAGTTCTTAGGGATGTCCTCTCCAAGTGTGTGTAAGATAATTTTAATATCCTGGGGCAATGGGATATATCGGCTTAGGGTGTCTTCGAATTGCAATAAGATAGAACATTCCATGAAACTTTGTAAGATGCTTTTTGCTCCTTCTGTATCCACTAATTGTTGAGAAAACCAGCGAGCAAACAAATGATCATCAGTCATCATCAAATCTTGAAATTTGAAGACCTTTAAACACCTTATAAGACGAACCTTTTCTCTTTTAGAAATTACATTTGCCCATATGATGTCAAGGAGTGCATTCACTATTGACGATTATGATAACGCAACTTTTTCAATGCAAGTTTCCAGTTGAACATCTGTCACATCTTGCAATGACTTGGCCATGAGAATAATGGCAAGAAGATGACCCCTACATTTCTCCACAATTCGCTCTGCAATTCTTTGGATGGCAATAGATGTATGTAGAAGCTCACCACCAATAATCTTGCAGAAGACTTCCCATGGCAGCAAATGATCCTCTGTATTGATTATCAGATCCACATTATTGATCAAATAATGATTTGATGATAGTGTTATTATAAGTACCAGGATATCTGCAGAATCTCTTCTAATTGGTAAATTCACCTCCTGGAGGTATAACTTTTTGTCACCATCCCTATGCACCACAAGCACTAAATGTTTGCCTCTTCTATAGTTATTTGCAACTAAAGCATAATCATCTTTTGCCGGCGACATTGCACTTGTAGTATGCTCCATCCTTGTTTCAAGATATAAGAGCACTAGCTCTCTTTTGGTCTAATATCAATCTGATTAAGATCAATGATTTGGAGATGATCAAATGCTGCACGAATTCGAGAATTTGCTTGTATGTTTTCCACAACAGTTTGCTTTTCCGCATCATTTCTGGTTGAAAACCAAATGTTTTGAATATTGTCATCAGAAGTTAAAGTAAGAGTGAGTTGGTGGAGGGCAGGATGAGCAGCTAAGAGCAGAATAGGTTGGAGCGCTTGTTTGGGAGGTGTCTCCGTACCACCATTTATGATGTCTTTTGTTATGTCATGAGGTATAATGACTTGTACATATCTTAGTGGGCTTTCAGAGAGAAAATGTTCAACCATTCTCATCAAATTATCTGCTTCACCATCAAGCTGATAGACATCGTTGATACATTGTTTCAGAAATTCTTCATACCCAATTCTCATGGGGTAGCTCAACATGGGGTGTAAAAAGTCCCGTATCCTCATCAACCTCAACACATCCTGTATCATATTCTGTTTCAAGAAAAAAAAGAAGTAATTTTACGGGAAGAGTTGAAATTTTATATTGTCAGATCAGTTCTTCATATTCTGCAAGTAAATAGCATGGTAAAAATTCTTCAACATTTAAACGATTCACTTGTAAAATTTGAAAAAGTGGTCTGTGAAAACTACATAGGACGAGTTGTGAACGAATTACGTACCAGTTTAGCGGTTGATGGCAAATGATTGTGACCAACAATCGTTGAAACATCTTCCATGCTTCATTAGGGGATAACGGTTGGAGCTCGACTTTCCTGTCAACACATTTGGCCATTAAAGCAAGAGGGTAATGAGTGGTTATTACAACCTTACTATCTCTTGTCTTTTGAAATATCCAACTTTTCCCAAATCTCATCGGGTAGTGTGTGCCTTACTCCTTCTAGAATCAGCAAATATCTTTTATTCTCAAGCACTTTCTGTATTCTTCCAGCAACTTCAGATTCATCACCTTCTCTATCCACCTCTATTCGATCTGAAATTTTCTGCAGAATGAAGGTCTTCAGTCTGCTCATCAGCCGCCACTTTGATGAAAATGACCATATCAAACAACTGGTCAACGCTATCATAAAAGAAGTTATTTAAGTGTTGCCTTATTATTGTTTTCCCCAACCCTTGTTGTCCATGAAGTGCCACTCATTTTACTCCGTTACTTTGTAGCAGAGTCAGAATCTCTTGCAAGGCTTTCTTAAGAGTTGGATACACTTCAATTGATGGAACACCAATCTCCATAATGACCTGCTCTGGAAGCGTATCAACTAGAATCTCCTTTGGACATTCTTCGACAAGTTTGATTACTTCATTAAGTGCCCTTTTGATCTCCTTTTCAGGGCATTTTTTTTTTCCGAAGATGTCATTTCTTTCCCCTTCATCATATTTGTCATTCAAGGAAGCCGCCTCGTTCCTAATATTTGATACACGTTTCGTCCAAAGAAGGTAAACGTTATTCATATCTTTCTGTATATCGCTCAAAACTTCATTGTCTGTGTCCTTTTGTAAAGCAAGTAGCCTCTTTAATCCATCGTTTAGCTCTTTATATTTGTCTTTAAGCGAACCAGTTGGGTTTCCAGCTATGGACCTTAATTTTCTAAGCACGTCCACAATAGGGGCCACCAGAGTTGCAGCCACAGAAACATAAAAGCCTGCGGGGAATCATGAAATGTTACCGCAGTATATTATTAATGACATGATCATTAGTAAGGCAATATAATATCATACGTATTTGTCTATTTTTTCCCTTTTTCTGAAGCAAGTTTCATGCTTAAATTCACATTTAATTGTTAATAATTTGCTTAATTAAAAAAAATTTTGTATGAAATAAATATAACATCGAATAAATAATAACATTGATGTTATTAATTGTTTGGTGATTGGAATTGTTAGCCTTGATCTTGAGATGGAAAGTCTGTCTAGTCTAACCCGATATGCGTGCTTGAGCACAACTTGTCTTTGTCTCAAGATACGACCTCTTCAAATGAATTAAAAGCTGAAGATGGGGCTGAGCAATGGGCGGGTTGGGCAGCCCATCCTTAACCCTTAGCCTCCCCATTTATTGATACATAGGTATGGACCAAGCCCATACACATGCCTTAGCCCATTAAATCCAAGTTAATCAATCGGCCTGGGACAAAAATGGGCAGGTTAAATGGGTTATGGGGGAACCCATTTAAATGTTGACTTTTTTTTTTTTTTTTAAAAAGGTCATAATTATACACGGCTATCAATCCATTCCATTATAATAAATTTCTAATCTTTAAAGTTCAAAATTCAAGCATTATATTTAAATTATCAATATCAAGGTTTTTGATTTTGGGGAGTCTTTGATAGTTAATTTTGTACATATACGAGTACCTCAACTTTCTTTAAAGACAGGAGGCTAGTGTCATGCTCATTTATCGTTTCAAAATCAAATTAAACTTAAGAAAAATAAAGACGATTAAGTATGAAAATAGGAAAGCTTAAATAGAAACGCAAATTTCATCACCAAAAAAAATCTTAAAATGACACCAAGTAAGGTTTATATTCATGATAACCATGAAAGCAAATCATACCAACTGTCATTAGCGAGTTATATGGTCTAATAAAATATAAAACTAATTCATAAGGGCCAAAACAAGTTAAGAAGCATATATGTTGGATACAAATATAAAACATGATAGGACAAAATTGCAATGGATTGGTTTAACTTTCCTTAACAAAATTGATTAGTTATGTTTGGAATAGCTTTGTTTAGGAAAATAAGTGCTTATTATGTAAGTCGAAATAAAATTCCTCTCACATACTTATCTCGTATACCGTAAATCACGATTTATAAGAACTTATAAGTAAAAAATAAGCTATTCCAAACGACTACTTAACTTGTTCCAACGTGTTAACTTGTATTCTATTCTCCAGAACTCTAATGCACACCTATCGGAATTTTTAACAACTAATGAAACTTTTGTCTATTTAATTCAAAATATCATCTATAATTAAGTATGGAAACAACGTATATAGATAAGTGACTATACTTAAAACAATTATAGTTTGTACAGACTTAAACTCCACATATCTAACCGTAAAACAAAGCATACAACATATATCAATTATAAGAATAACCGATAGCCTAATGGAATAATAGTTCACAAAATTAAAAAATATCTAGTTTCTTTTAGCACATTAAAAAAATATCTAGTTGATAATAAAATTAAATGTGCAGGCACGGGTAGCCCAAAAATGTGTCCATAACCTAACCATTTGATTTTTAAATCGGTGGATTTCAACTCACCTCATCATAGGCTTTTTATGGACTGCCCTAAATGGGCAACTTTTAGACACGTTTGGGCAGACCTACTGGGTTGTGGGCTGCTTGCTTAGCCCTACCGAGACAAAATTATATTTGAACACATGTTAGAAAACTTACTATTAAATGGGGTTAGATTGGGGCTTTCCCTAATTCCATCTTAATCTTGAAAATTCAGTTATTTCAATATATTTTTTATTAGGTACATGTACTTTCTTATTGAAAGTAATCTTATTTGAGCTAATTAGATGTGAGCACTTTTCTCAATGAGGATATATGAAGAATCTTTATTTGTTACATTAGGGGAAGGTAGCTCCTTATACTAGACCCAACTCGCTGGTCATTTGGATATATTTTAAATTATAATATAAATATGTTTGGGATAATTACTATATATTAATTAATTGGGATAATTTTATTAGAGGACCAAGGAAACAACTTAACTTCCATTGACCCCAAGCAATTCTGATATTCCACTGCATCCTGTTTGGGGCAAAATAAAATTAACTTGCGCACCAAAAAAACCTATTCACCCCTTACATTCCCATCATCTCTCCGCAATGATAGCATTTGCAACCGATATTCTGCAAGACAAATTTAAAATGGTGTCACTCAAGTTGCAGAAGCGCTTGCCGCTATATACATGGATCCCAATGAAGTCAATGTAATCCCCTTGGCCAATTTTGGTTTGCTCTTCCACTTCCATATATACATGGTTCATCTTCTCACCGTCATATATCATCGTTCGTCCATGCTTTTTTTTTTTTCCTATCTTAGAAGTATTTCTTAATGTCTAGCTATGGCCGCCAATGTCTTAGCATCGTTGGGCTGTGGAGAACTTTTGGAAGAGGTAGCGCAAACTCCCTTGGATCTAAACTTAACTGAAGCTTCTATTTGGGGTTGCTTATTATTAATTTTTCTTTTTAATTTCTTCCCTTGAAGATTTGCAGGCATTCTTATCGCATCATCAGTTACAGCTTGTCTCTAATGCACATCAATTGAAAATCTCGCATCCATTAACTTTCTTAATAATAATTATCTTTATGGACACTTGTAAGTTTGGTTATGTTCGGTTGTTAAAATGCTCATATGGTGACTTGTAAATTCTTAATAACATACATGTAATTGTGGATGACGTTATAAAAAAATTTACATGATAAAAGTAATAAATATGTAGGAAGTATATTTTATTTTTTATATATGTCATTCCTATAATTGGATAAAGGAGAGAATAATAATGATAAAAATGTATTGGGAAAATTAAAATATGAGGGGTATTACCGTATTATTGCAAAATCACTAACATTTTAAAAACTAACCCAGATTCCTTCCCATAATCTCTCTATCATTTCCCTTTCTTAACAGACTTTTTGAGATTTTGTAAATTCAAATGATATTTAAATAGAATTTTCCCTATTTTTATCTTATCAACGAAAAAGAACATAGGGAAAATTAAAATAAAAGACCTAGAAAAAATATTTATTATAAAAACCATAAAAATTGTAATTATTTAGAAGGATTAAACATCATAATATAAATTTAAAATCACTAAATTAACCCTAACCAAACCTCCTATATTATCTTTTGTACTCATAATTAAAAAAAAACAACTAAAATTAAAACTAAAACCACCTATTATGACATGATTGTATCTTTTTTTTATTTTCAATATATTATTTAATTAAAAAAGGTTAAAATCATTTTTTTTTATTTCCCACTTATTTATATCATCAAGTTGCCCAATTTATATTATCAATATTGATATTAATTAAGATCTTTTTATAAAAATAAAAAGTAAATTCATTTCATATTTTTCAAGATATAATAGATTACTTAGATTTTTTTTTTAAATTTGATTAACTGAATTTCTTAACTCACATAAATTGCGTCTAAAACAAAAACAAATCATATAAACTTTTTTTGTTTAACGCATACGATAAGTTATAAAAGACATTGAATTTATGAAAATTATATATATCTATTTTTAATTAAATTTTTTTTATTCAAAAAAATTATAATTTTCACAAGATTAAAGAATGTGTACCTTTTTTCTTAGTTAGTTGTGCAAGTTATGAAAAATGAAAATTGAGAAAATTATTATTTAATTTAATAAAAGTTAGAATTTTTTATTATTTTAAAAAAAAGAATTTGGGAGAGAATATATGAGAGAAGGTAGAAGATTTTGTTAAAGGTATTTTAGTATTTTAATTTGGATTAAGGGTCATTTTTGTCCTCGAACGTTTTCGCTTGAGAGCATTAGGTATCTGAATGTTTTTTTTGGAGCAATTTTATCTTAAAAATTTATAAAACATAATAATTTTTTTTACCTCATCATCCATCATCCATGTCATTCATTGTGGTGGCATCACACCTCATCGTCCCTTTCTTCCTCTCTTCCTCATTTACTCTTTTCTTGGGGCAAAAAAAATCTTTCCCAGACTCCCATCCAACCGAGTCCTCATACTGTGCTTATCCCTTCAATTTTGAGGTGAGGGCCATTTTTTTAAAAATTTTTTTATATATTCTTATTTATTTGAATTAAATTATATATTACATTTTGAAATATTTTTATCATCAAGTATCTCAAATTAATTAATTTTTAATTCTGTATTTAAAAATATTTTTCTATAATACCAGTAATTTGAAATATTTTTTTAACAGTACTCAATATTTAAAATATTTTTTTAGCACATGATATTTTAAGCTAACTAATTTTTTATATATAAAATGTTTTTTTAAAAAAATAAAAAAAATAAAACAACCCCCCCCCCCCCCCCCCCCCCCCCCCCCCCCCCCCCCCCCCCCCCCCCCCCCCCCCCCCCCACAAAAAAATTGGTGGATTACTGATAAGTCTCGAAGAAGTGAGTAATATCGGAGATCCACGATGCTGCGCTTTAGAGGACCAAAAACAGCGGCGGTGATGTCAAAGGCAACCGATCTGGTGACGGCAAAGCGATTCGTCGCAGCGCCGTTCCCAGCAGGTGCTGGAGCCTCAGAAGGTTGCATAGAAATCGAAGAAGGGGAAGATGTAGTGGGCGAAGGATGATACCTACCACTCGTTGGAGATGGAGAAGCGCCTGGTGTAGTCGTGGTGGAAGATGAAGGATAAAGAGGCGACGGAGATTTCTTCGGCGAACGAGTCCCCGTTGCCCTTGGAGACGGAGCTAGAGACTGAGCGACAATGGAGAAGACACACAATGCCGCCTTAAGCATAATCAGAGTCACAATGTTCGCGTGAGCCATATTCAACTTATGTTGAGGGATATTCTGGTTGCTGGTTTTATTTTATTATTATTATTATTAATGAATCCGGGTTGCTGGTTATTCATTGTTGATGAAAAAAATACTGCTTTTCAGGTCTGCTGCTATCTATTCTAGAATTTTACTGCTGGAATAAAATTTTTGTTTATAAAATTAGGAATCATTTCTTCTTCTTATGGTTTTTCCCATCGCATCTTTGCTTTAACTGGGTGGGGTTGAGAGTTGAGAGCTGGGGGTTGCAGGATTGGGAAGATCTTTTTTTTTCCCAAAGAAGAAAAGAGTGAATGAGGAAGGGAGAAAGAAGGAGATGATGAGGTGTGAAGTCACTGATGTATATTAGGCTCAGTGATGTGGATGATGACATTGGCATGCCATGTTAGACGTTTGACTGACTTAACGGTTAAACTTAATGTTGGAATACACTAAGGAAAAATTGCTGTTTCATAAACTTAGGGTGAAATTGCTCTTAAAAAAAATTTCGGATAGTCAGTGCTCCATAACAAAAACTTCTAAAAACAAATGGTTGTTAACCCATTTAATTTTATATTTTTGTATTTGATCCTTCTAAATAATTATAATTTTTATGATCCGTCTTTATAAAGATATTTTTCTTTAGGTCCTTCATTATAATTTTCCCAAAGAACACATCTGGCAAGCCACTAAAATAGTATTAAATGAGCCAAAATCCTCCATAAAGATTTATTTCTGTTTGGAGATAACTATCAAGTCCTACCACTCTTCTCCGTAAGTCTAGTTTACCTAATTCTAAATTTTTAATGTGCTAAAAAAAATTAGTTAACTTATTAAATATGTCTTAAATTGATAGATTTTCCCAATTTTACCCTCATTTATAAATGCTATTATCAAACCCCCTCTCTCTTATTTTTCTCTTTTTTGAACATGAATTAACTCATTTTTCATTCCATTTAAAAGGAGGAAAATTGTAACTACCTCATGAATTACTTATTAGGTGGACTAGAATAAGACCAACTTTAATTTTTTCCTAAACTGGATTTATAGAAAGGATTAGAGTGGTATGTAGGTATGTAACAATCCTAAAGTAATTTTTGATATAATTTTGTTTTAGGGTGTGTTAATAAAAATCTCTAGTTCGGTTCAAGAAGGGAGCGGAGGGGTGTTTATAATTAATTTACCATTCTATGCTTATATATTATTCTCTCTAATCCTTAATATAAGACATATTTACTTAATTTGATTAGATTAATGAAGCTAGTTAATACGATATGTATTTTTTAAAAGATTTTAGTCATTTTCCTTAATTTACTCCTTCTCCCACCTCCTGTATTATTATTGATGGAGCATCAATAAGAGTAAATTAGAAAAAGATTGGCAAATATAAAAAATATGTCTTACATTTAAGATTAAGATTAATGTTCTAAAAATGTCTCATATTAAGGATTGGAGGGAGTAGTTTATAAATTTATTTAAGCTCATTCTTTCTCACACCAAGGGTTTTTTCTTTTTTCTTTTTTGGATTAAGGGAATGTAAGCTCACAATAGAAGAACCTCACAACCTCCAAATAATTATTTTACTTATTTATTTGAACAATTGAAATTTATATTTCCCCACAGCATCATTTTATATTACTTTAAACACATAGGGATCCTCTTTTGGTCATGTCCTGTGCCCATAACTTCTTTAATTTTTACATAATTTCTCGTGTTATAATATTCAATATTGAAATAGCTTACTCGTGTGTGTGTGTATATGGTTCTGAATGTTGCAATCAAAACACTGGGGTGTTTCAATAAATGTCAAGTTCGTGACTTAAGCTCAGGAGACTCCAAGGATCTGATGCCGCTTCGTAACTGATGGAGAAAAGAATACTAAAATAATGGAAATTCAGTAAGAGATTTTTGCTTAATATATACCTCTGACAGGAAATGAGCTAATGAGGCCTCCTGATCTAATTAGGGATTTGATAAAAAGGTAGGTTTGAATATAGATTTATGTATTTCAAATGGATTTAAATGAGATTTTCCCAAAATAATAACCATAAAAGGCACTTATTTATATTAAACATTATGGTTTCAATACAAATTTTGGCCGACATCAACAAATCTTTTTTTCTATAACAAAATATAAACAAATATTCTCACAATCATATTTTTATTTGCAAGACATGAAAATCTCTTTGGGCGGTGCTGCGGTTTTCATAAAGAACACAACTAAGTAAATATTTTTTAAAACATAAGTTTATTAAATTCTATTTTATTTCATAATAAGAAATGAATAAAAATAATTCATCCGATCTTAAATACAAAACCTAGTTGACTTTTTTTTTGAAGAGATTAAAAAAGATAAATAAGTTAGTTAATCATAGTACATGTTGTATATCATTCAATTATATATTAGTTTATAAGTCATGCAAATTAATTTAGAGAAAAAAAGATAAATACATATATTCTAAAGTAATTTATTTATTTATTTTTAATCTTTATGTAAAAAAAAATCAATTATATCTTATATTTAAAATCGAAGGCAGTATATATCAAGGAAAAAGTAAATAATAAAAAATTTTCTGACATGATCAGTTCCTTATTGAGAATGTGTCCCGCTTGTGATTTATTTGAAAAAGTCAAATCTTGAGACTTAGACAAGCTCTCCTCAAGCATATTAGGTTAGACGAGGCATACTTTCTATGCCACACAGGGATGGAAACAATTTAGGCCTGTTTAATAATAGTATCAGGCTCTGGCCTGTTAGAAGGCCTATTTCCTTTAAGAGGTTAGGCTCAGACTTATTGACAAGCCTGTTAGACCGGTCTGAGCCTATTATGGATATACAATATTATAAAATATTGTGTACAAAATAAGTATTAAATGTAGCATTCTAATTTTATTTTTATATGATTTAATTGTTATTATGTAATAATTATTTCATGATAAAGAGATTTTATCATGTAATTAGTTTGGTAACAAGAATTTACCTAAAATATGATTTATTAAAGTAAAAGAATTTATTAAAAATATATTAAAAATAAAAAAATAAATAAGAGAATTTTAATAAAAAGGTAAAAAAATTAAAAAAAATAAAAGCAAATGAGTTGAAAAATCAAAAGAAAAGATATAGGAAAAAAGATTGAAAATGAAAAAAAAATATAATAAAAAATTAAATATTATAAAATAAAAAAATATAGGCTTGTTAACAGACTTCATACTAGACCTTTGTTTGTACAAGCTAGGCCCAGGCTTGAAAAAAAGCCTATACATGCCACAAACAAAGCTCAAGCCTACTTGTTACAAAACAGGCCTGACCTGTTAAGCATAAAGCCCGGCCTATTTTCACCCCTAATGTCATGACTAACTCTAATAATTAAAGCAACAAATATGGTGTTCTTAATTTTTTTAATATTATCATCCAGAATCTAGTGTTCTTATTTTATTTGATATTAGAATTATAATTATTTTATATAAATATATTTTTTAGTTAAGCAAATATTAATTAAAACATTTTGGTTATATTGTTTTGATATAAAAGATATTAACTACACTAGCCAAGTGAATTCAAGCAGGCAACATAGAAAACATATATGATTCATCTCTGAACAAGATAGTTTTGAAACGTTTTAAAATGAATGATTCCATCAAACTTGCTTCATTAATATCATGAATGACAACATTCTTCACTTCAACCCAAATTACTCCACCATTCATTCTCACGTTCAATCTCAATGGTTGTTAGTCTAGCATTATTGATTTTGTTGAGAGATAAAGCTAAATTTTCATTTGTATATCTAACCACTGAAAAAAAAAAAAAAAAAAAAAAACCATGCATTCTTAGAGCTCAAACTCACGATTTCTAGTTAAGCTAGTAAAATCCTTTACTAGTTGAACTAAGTGTTTGATAGTAAACACAATTGCAATTTGAGAAACTCAAATAGCCAAGAAAACATAGAATGAGATTTATGACAAGTGATACCGTATGTTATCCACAATTGGGTTCAATGTCTTCAGCTCCTTATAAATCATCTCCAAAAATCCCCTGGGATAACAATTAGGAGTCGTATTAGACTTGGATACCTAGGAAGTGTATTATTTAAGCTTAATCAGTAAATACATTGGATATATATATGGTTAGAGAAGCCATAAAAATTTATCAAGAGAGAGTATAGTATAATAATTATGATCTTGTGGTTGATCTTGTCAAGGAATAGTGATGCCTGGCACATCAAAAACCGGAACACCTTCAGGTATTTTGAAAGATTTCCTATCCATGCCATAGCTAATCTAGAGGCTCAAATCCAGACTATGAGAAATTTGACAAAAGAAATCATTATCATAAATTAGCATACAGGCAAAGATTAAACAATAGATACCATAGTGGTGATTGGGGTAGCTTTGCACCAAGAATAAAAATATGAGATATGGAGTATTACTGAAGTTAAAATGAAAAAAAAAAAAACAGAGAAATAGAATGGAAGAGATAGAAAGAACTTTCCTCTTTGACTTCATTCTGCTCCGTCCTCTCCATTTGTTTTTCACTTCACGTTATACCTTTCTTTCTTATGCGGTTTGAAATTTGAAATAAAAACTGCAATAGAGAGCATTGGAGAAGGAGAAAGAAGGAGCTGGCTTCCTTGCTATACACTCTTCTGCCTTGCCTCTTTCATAATTTACTTCACGTTATATCCTTGAGTTTGCCATCTAAACATAATTCACTTGTTCCTCTATTAATGCCTTTGGAAATGCTTAGTATATAGGAATTTGAAACCAGTTTATTACCGTTTCAACTGTTCATATTTAAAATTTTCAACTAATAGTTTTCAAAATCATTGTTTAAAAAAATAATAGTTAAGATATTATTATTATTTTAGATTCTGTGCATATTAAAATAATTTTGTAAGTATAAAAAGTAAACCAAATTAAGTCTAGATCAACCAAATTAACCCTAGAAATTTTCTGAGTTGAAATATTCAGGGAGAATTAAAATGATGTTTCAAAGGAGGAATATAATAACAAAAAATTTTCAATTACAAGTGAGCAACATAATCTTGTTATCATTTCCTCCATTGGAACTTGTTATTACATATAATTGATGTGAGACCATAATCTCTTTACCTATTGAAAAAGGAAAATGAAACTCTTCAAATAGTTTTAGGTACATCTTGGAATTAAAGCGTAATATAGATTAATGGTGTGTCTATATATGCACAAGGATTTATGTTCATAACAACTTAATTCTCAAGTTATGATCCGCATATTTATGTTTTTCAGATTGATTTTATTGTGATATGGCTAATGGGATAACATGAGGCATCTTATTTGTGGTTGATCTGAGCATATATTTTTCTACATGAATGTCAAAGTTGGCTTCTTTGGCATTACTACTAAATAATTGTTGAAAATTCACAAAATTCTTTCTTAAATAGAATTACCAAATAAATATATAAACCCCTGCAAAAACAGAGCAAATTATTTGAGAATCTTATCAAAGTAAAAAATTCAGGGTTAATGCTGAAAACAGGTCCATGATTCCTAGGCTGATACCTGATTAAAGTGGACTACAATTTGATCAGGTTCTGGTATGCTCACATGCATACAAAATTTATGATAAAAAGGCAATATGCCCATCTAATTATTTGCTGCATTTATTACCTTATGATGTTGAGGAAATCGTATATATGAAAGAATGAAGAATGTTATGTTAAAATGGCCATAGACAGAAAAACAATCCAGAGATGCATGATATGGTGTTAACTCACAGAAGTACAAACAACAATTTCTGTCTGTTGATGTAGAACAATATAAAGGGCAATCCCATCACACACTGGCATATCCATGGCCATTTAGAATGAAAGTATAATTCAAGCTTTTAAAACAAGAATAATAAATGAACTCTCAAACATAAATACCAAAGGAAACAGTTCAAAGCACCCAACACAACAATACAGCAGTTTTATGGCGAATCTGAGAAAGTGAAGTAACATCTCTTGTTGAATCCACGCAAGAATCAGGACTTCAATTACCAAATAGAAGATTCTGAGGAAAAATTTACAAGAATTTGTTAGATGTGTCATCGCAATAACTTCACTGCTTAAAGGTAAAAACCTTTTTAGCTATATATTGAAATTTGACAGTTTCTATACAAGCATGAACAATTGTTATATATGTAACTCCAAAATTAGGTAATTCTGCAAAATTCTCCTAACTTTCTCCAAACTCAAGGTTTGGTTTGTGGGTTGCATTAGACGCTTTCTTGGTGTGATACTTGCAACAAAGTCAATTTGTTTTAAGTTATGATCTGTTATAGGAGTATTATTTAAAACAGAAATTGGTCTTGTGAGGCTTTTTTTCCTAATTATACAGTCTTAAGTTTAAGAAGGCTACTAATAAATTTGAAAGAATGATGTTATTACTACTAAAAGTGAGAAAATCAATATGTTATATTAACTTTTAAGATTGAAAAATTAACAATTTGAGCTCTTTAATATTCAAAAGGTTATCAAAACTTATTTATTTATTTAAAAAAATGATGTGACGAATATAAAACTAAATATATTTTTATGGCCAAGATATATTTTAGAGCGCACACAAAAATATATTACAATACATGAGCTTGGGTTCAGCAAGAATCTTGTAATCAATAGAAATAAATTTTAGTGCCAAAGAGAGTGAATAGAATATCACCTGAATCTTTTTCTCTATTGGAAGATGTCAGCTCATATGTAGTCAATTGAGTGAAGATGTCAAGGTCCTCATCAATTGGAGAAAAGATTTTATTGAATTTATGCGTCGGATCTTCTTGTCCCCACTCGTCTTTACTCCATTTAAGTTCATTTTTCCACCATTCTGTTTCTGCTCTTATCACCTTTAGCTCTTCACTGGACAATTCAGCAGTGGAAAGACTTTGGAGTTTTGGACAGTAATAAAGTCCCATCTCCTCTAAATTTCTCCCAATACACACTCCATTTGAAATGCTACTTAGTTCAGGTACAAAGAGAAGTGATAACTTTCTCAATTTTGGGAGGAAAAAGCCTGTTGTTTGTTCGGAGGGTGGACAGCTTATGATGCTACATACTTTGGGACAGTCGTCCACTATGAGCTCTTCTAAGTTGAAAAGACTGCACAAGGAATGCATGGTGAATATGGTGGTTAACTCAGGGCAAGTGTGCAATGCTAACAACTTTAATTCACAAAAAATGGAATTGCCATGAATAGGCTTGTTAATGATGCTTGTCAGATTTTTCAAGTAGAATATGGTCAAGAACTGCATGCAAAAAGATTCATTTAGATCCAAATCTGCTTCGTATTCATCCATATCTACAATGCTCTGCATTTCATTACATTCTGCCAAAATGCATAATCGCAGCTGCTTCAGATTCTTCAACCCAAATTGGGTGAGATTGTTGATCTTCATGTGGCAGTCCAAGAAAAATGCATTGGCTTCAGAGAGAATGGACATCGCTTCATTTGGAATAACTTGACCATTTACAAATTTTAAGCTCGGACTACTTTCCTTAAACATCACCTCAATAGCAGTTGGTATATGTGATATCATTATTGGCTTGTGATGGCCGATAATGAATCTGAAATCAGAAAGATGCCTTTCTATGAGATTCAAGGAATTAACTTTTGGGATATACATATCCAATGCTCGCAACATCTTTAATCCATTAATTTCTGCAAGAATGTGTTCAACGTTCTTGAACCACCATTCATTATCTGAGTTAACACCAATCCTTAAAACTTGCAAATGAATGAGTTTGGATAGAACACCTAAAGGAATCACTGCAAAGTTGGAATCATTATAGAGAGAGAGAGATAAGCGCTCCAAATTGCTCAACTCTTGAATCTCTGTTGGCAAATGTGTGATCAAAGTGCCTTCAAGATCAAGTGATGTGAGATTTTTAAGTAGGCTAATCTGTGGTGGAAGTTCCAGGAAAAGCTCACAATCTTTTAGATACAATTCTCTAAGCTCCTGTAGGTTGAAAATTGAGCTTGGTAGTTCATGTATGCTAGTGTGTGACAAGTCGAGGGTGCTAAGCAGAGGCACATGATCAAAAAATGAGGATGGAATTTTGATCAAATTAAGGTTGTTTCCCAGCAATAATTTTCTTAGTTTGGGAAGATTTAGGAACTGTGGAAGATGCATAATCTGAGTGCTAGAAACACCACACATATCAAGATTCTGGAGTTCCCAAATATCTTGTGGCAATGTCTCTAATAGCTCACACCCAGCCAAGATTAACGTTTCAAGATTCTCAAGCTTAACAATTAGTGGAGGCAGTTCCTGCAATTGTGAACAATGTGCCAAAGACAAAGTTTCAAGCTTTTGGAGGTCCCAAATTTCTTGGGGCAGTATCTTCAATCGCTCACACCCCGCTAGGATCAATGTTTTAAGATTCTCAAGTTTAGAAATCAGCGGTGGTAGTTCTAGCAATTGTGAACAATGCTTCAAAGACAAAGTTTCAAGATTCTGGAGTTTAAATATAGCTTTTGGCAGTGTTTCCACCACAAGGCCTTCCAAATTCAATTCTGTAAGTTGAGGCCAAGTATTTGCATCATATAAATTCCACAAGTGAGTGTTGGATAAGTTTAAAACTTGGAGATCTGAAATTGTTGAAGCCAATGCTCCTTTGCTCAAGCTTTCGGTACTTTCCTCCCTGAGGGCTTGTAAGATAATTCCGATATCCCCAGGCAAGTGAATATTAGGCTGACAAAGGGTGTCTTCAAATTTTAGTAAGACAGAACATTCCATGAATTTTTCTAAGATACTTTTTGCTTCTTCTTCTGTGTCCACTAATTGTTCAGAAAACCAATGAGCAAACAATTGATCATCATTCATCTTCAAATCTGGGAATTTGAAGACCATTAAACACCCTATAAGACGAACCTTTTCTCTTTCAGAAATTGCATTTGCCCAGATGAAGTTGAAGAATGCATTCACTATTGCTTCACGATCACGATAAAGCAGCTTTTTCAATGCAAGTTCCCAGATTTGAACATCTGTCACGTCTTTCAATGACTTGGCCATGAGAATAATGGCAAGAAGATGACCCCCACATTTCTCCACAATTTGCACTGCAATTTCTTGGATGACAATAGATGAATGTAGAAGCTCACTACCAACATTGCTGCAGAAGACCTCCCAAGGCAACAAATGATCGTCTGTCTTGATTGTCAGATCCCTCTTTTTGGACTTTTGTTGTGCTGATGTTATAAATACCAGGACATGTTGAGGATATCTTTTATTTGGTAACCTCGGCATCTGGGAGTCTAGTTTTTTGTAACCATCCCCATCCACCACAAGCACTAAATGTCTGCCTCTTCTATCATTCTTTGTTGGTCGCTTTGAACTCGTAGTCTGCTTCAGCCACTGTGCAGGATTTAAGAGCACACTCTCTCTTTCGAACTCATTTTCAATCTGATTAAGATCAATGATTCGGAAATCATCAAATGCTGCACCAATTTGAGAATTTGCTTGTATGTTTCCCACAACAATTCGTTTTTCTGCATCATTCCTGGTTGAAAAACGAATGTTTTGATTTTGAATATACTCAGAAGTTACAGTAAGAGCTAGTTGGTGGAGGGCAAGATGAGTAGCTAAGAGGAGAATAGGTTTGGGCACATGTTTGAGAGCTGTCTCTGTGCTCAATCTACCACCATTTATGATCACTTCTGTTATGTCCTCTGGTATAAGGGCTAGTACAAATCTCACTGGCCTTTCAGGGAGAAGACGTTCAAAATCTGCATCATCATCATCTGCAAAACAAAGCTGATAGAAAATGTTCCTTTCCTTCAGAAAATCTTCATACCCAATTCTCATGGGGTAGCTCAATATGAGGTGTAAAAAGTCCCGCGTCCTCTTCGACCTTAACGGTTGTTTCCCTCGACGCTGTTTTTTTTTTCCACAAAAAAAACAAAGGAGGATTCATTAAGATGATATGAGATATCGACAGCAACATATATACCTTGTTGCTCCCTTTTGGTCAAGTAGCTTTCTGGAATCTTAAGAAGTGATAATGTTGTTTTTCTTTCAACCAAAAACTTGCTTTTGATAAAAACGTTAGTTATCTAGTCTAGGTTCATAAGCAACCGAAGTTCAAAATGTGGATGAAGTGAGGACTCAGTGCAACTTAAGAAGCTCATATCATACATATTAGATTGGTTAAGATATCTACAATTCCAAATTCTCATTCTTACGGCATAAACCAATATAATATATCCTCTTCAAACTTACAAATTTCCAAGTAAAAATGCCAAGCTGGTTCGCTGACTCAGACATCTTTGGTGCGAATGATACCTCCTCCAGCGAGGACTGCTTTCAAAATCCAAAGTACAACGCGTTACAAAAGATATCAGATACTTTGATATACATTAAAACGAACAGCTAGTATTTAAATTAAAAATTTCTTCCTACAACACAAAAGAATATAAGTTAAAAATCAAAAAGATTTTCAAATTGGAGGACTTCTTCTAGGAAAATCCTTTTAGGACACCCAAAATCTATCAAATTAATTTTGTAAAAAGTTATTTGGGCCGCCTACAAAGATTGATTTAATTGGTGAGGAGTTGACTTATAATCTATAAAGTCATCTGTTCAAATTCCATTGTTGATGTGAGGACTTTATGTGTGAACGATCTTTTTTTTTTTTTTTTTTGTATAGTCGGACAATCTGTATCTCTATAAATGTTCTTTGAGCGAGCTTGGATATATGTCCTAACCTTGATGAGTCAGGGACCCAAATCACATAAACTTTTTGCTATTAAAAAAAATCTATTTGGGCCTCCTTTATGGTACCCACACAATCACACACACATTGATCATTTATTAGTTATATATTTATTTTAGCTTTGCCAAATGCTATTCACAACATATTAACCATATGATCCTGGAATTCGATATTTCAATTCACTTTCATGTATCTTTGAATGTAGAAAGCTTGATGATGTCTATCATAATTCTTTTTAGAGCAACATAATGGACTCTTCTATTTTAAAAATATACATTTTAGACAATCTTTTTGGATAAGGTTACAAATATTCAGTGTGATACATGTAAAATCCTATTTAGTGGAGTAAGGCTTATGTTGTTATAATCCAATATTAACACAATTAAAAATATTCATAAAAATTCAAAATTTTGCTTCCAATTATAAATTATATTAAAACAAATTTTATTTATCGATTTGCTCTCACTATACTAATTAAATCTCTAATTCATTTGAATGTATTGTTGATTTTACATTTCCCAGCAAAAACTTGGAACAAAATTAATTATGTTCAGTTTGAAATTTTCTAAATTATAGGGACTTAATTGAAAATTGGTTCAAACTATTACGGCTTATTAATTGATTTTTTTCAATATAAAAACTTACAAATGACTTTCTCTTTTCTCTCCTGAATTGGGTAAATTTAGTAATCAGAATGAGCAAAACAAAAAAGATTTAAGGAGTAAATTTACCAACAAAGTTTTAAGAATGAAGTGTCTAATATAACTATATTTTAAAGGGGGCAAAAATACACATAAAGAATCAAAATTGGAACATCCAGCACAAAACCGTTAAATTTGATCTAACGGCGTTAAATTATAAGAGAAGGAAACCCATAACGGCGTTAATTCAGATTTAACGGTTTTGTACTGGATACTCCACTTTTGATTCCTTATATATATTTTTACCCTCTTTAAAACATAATTATACCAGATGCTCCCTCATTAAAACTTTCTTAATAATTCTGCTCTTTAACCCAACAAAAAATTACATCATTTTAAAGTAAAGCTGCAATGCAAACCTTTCGCCGTCTCTCATTACAGCCTGCCAAACGCCTTCTGCAGGACCGTTTTGAGTTGTCAAACTCTAAAAGCTCCTGAAACCTGCAAAAGTTAGAACCCATTAAGGGAAATTAATATCCAAGGAGGACCGTTTTGAGTTGTCCAACTCTAAAAGCTCATGAAACCTGAAAAAGTTAGAACCCATTAAGAGAAATTAATATCCAAGGACAAGTTCAAAAGGTGATTGATTCAATATTTATATAGCAACTTATCTGTTTAGTATATAGAATGTTAATTTATATTTCATTATAATATATATACATATATATAAAAGATAATTGTTGGATTTTGGGTCCATGTTCGCCTTGATGGACTCAACCATATAATTAAGAAATGAGTAGCCTTATCAAATAAATTAACATTAAT
Source organism: Inga oerstediana (assembly GCA_963210345.1). Lineage (NCBI taxonomy): Eukaryota > Viridiplantae > Streptophyta > Magnoliopsida > Fabales > Fabaceae > Inga > Inga oerstediana. The sequence continues at coordinate 84,407,040 of OY723400.1, forward strand.
TATATATTTTTGTTAATTGAGAAATAAATTATTATATATCATAATTAATCAAGAATCAATTTCCTAAATCTCATTTTGAGGGCAAACATAAATGCACATAACTTTCTAATTAGTTGTCTTCCTAAATCTCTATAAATAGGATGTGTCTCACCTCTAAATTGAGTTTTTTGACAATCTCTTCTCTCCTACTATATTTTTTGTTCTAATGATCTACTGGGCAACTCTTGACAACTCAAGTTTAGACTCTAGTAGCCTAAACCTTGTATGAGCATTACCTTGTTTGAGTTATGGAGTATTGGAACTTTGACTTGGATCTGAATATAGATCCGTCCCGGCACACAGTCTCTTCGCTCTCCTAATTTTCCTTCAATAATAATGCTAAAATATTAAATGTTGAATGACTTCGCTTAGCTGGTTAAACAAGCAAAGCCGGCAAGTGGTTTAATCTCATTGATGAGTCAGATTCATACTGTGACCTACTTAACTAAATAGGTCCAATAGAATTAACGGATTAACCTGTCTAGTTCTATGTCCTGCGGTAGCAAAGTGTTCCAAGAAGAGAGATAAACATACAGGACTTCATGCATTTATATTCTCCTTATAGCACCATGCTGCTTCAGCAAATTAATTAGAATCAAAATGTGTTTTACTGGACCAAGACCCTATGAATTGACGACTCACCGCAAATGACTTTTTTTTATCACTTTTAACTTTTAAGCATGACAGGTCTAAGAAAAGACTTTTTTATAGATATAACAAGGCAACTAACTTATCTGTGGAAGAAAGAGGGGTAGTGGACACGTGTATATGACCCACACACTTTTAGTATGGACGGTGGAGTTTCACACACAAATATATATACCTGCCGTATTCTAGTTATGACATCGTTTCAATAATCCACATCATAAGGTAAAGTGATGAATTGTGCGAGTGACCATGAGCACCATATATTTTAGAGTAAAATATTCTAACTTCTCTTATGTTTTATCTTAATTACATAAACCTCCTCTATATTTAAAAAATATACACTGAAGTCTAAACCCTTAATACTGTTAAGGATTTTTATTTTTAATTAAAATTTATATTAAAATAAATTTAATTTACTAATTTACCATTCATCATTACTAATTCCCTAATTTTGTCTAAATTTGTTTAAGTAATTTGAGAGTTTTTTCTTTTTCTTAATTTATTTTTTACTTTTACAAATAGTTATCTGTAAATTTTTTTTCATATTGAGATAATGACTTAATTAATTTAATTAATGAATATATAGAAAAATTAATTAAAAATATCACTAATTCTTTTAATAGATTCATACTTTAATAAACATGTTTAAAAAATAAAAAATAAAAATTAATATAAGTTCTATAATAACTCAAATTTACATTATTAATAATATGGTAAATAAAAATATATCTTTCAAATATATTTTCAATCATGGTATCGTGTCAAAAAAAAGAGAAAGAAATATGTTTTTAGTCATTTAAAAAAATACTAAATAAATAAATTTCAATAAATTACAATAAAAAATATAATTTTAAAATTTTATAATATAATAAAATTAATAAATTTTATAATATATTAGAAATTTTGAACAAGTATGTATTAGAATTATTTTTTATTTGTATAAAAAATTATTTTATGCAAATATAAATGATTATACATTTGTTTACAGAGGGGTATTTTGGTCAAGACAAATGTTCAACAGTCAAACTTAAAGGTTAACTAACGGTTGGATGGATGGAAATAGAATCTCAAACATGTAAGGGAGGTTTTTGTAGCATGCATTTTAATTTTAAGGAAGGTCTGTATACGTTTTCAAAATAGATGGAAGGTTTGTGTAATTTAGATAAAATAGAAGGATAGTCAATATATTTTACTCTATATTTTAAAACGAAAACATGTTCATGTTGACAAATGTATGGTACTCTAATGAAATTACATGAAATTTATTGATAATTACTTGCCTTCAAATCAAGAATTATGCAACGCATTCCATAGCTAGAAACTTGGTTTATAACAACTTGAGTCTCTACTTACTCAAAGATACTGAATTTTTTTCTTGCAGATCTTCTACATTCCTGCAGATATTCTATATATGCATGCCATCCCTTCAATCCCAATATATATATATACATTAACACTATTGGAATACTCATTTGATCCTTAATATAAGATATATTTGAAGAATTGATCTTAATTCTAAATATAGACATAGTTTTCATATTTGTCAACATTTTTCTAATTTACCTCTAGTGATACTCCCTCAATAATCAAGGGGAAAGAGAATGAGGGAATTAAGGAAGATAATTTGGGTGTTTTATATTAATCATGTCATATTAACTAACTTAACTAACTTTTTTAATTTAATGAAATTAGGTAAACATATATTAAGGACTGGAGGGAGTATTTTAAAATGAAGAGATGTTTTTTTGTAAATTTATGTTCTAATAAATTAAGGAATTTATGTAAAGAGTTCTGTAAGGCGTTATAACATTAAAGGTCACCATAGCCAAGTCTCTACAATTTTTGAAGACACATATGCATGTAAAAGGTTATAACCAAAGGTTTTTGGTGAAAGGTTGTATTGGTTTTTTCAGAAAACCCTACATACCATAAAAGTGTAACTCTTCATGGAAAAGGTTATTTAAGATATGTCGGTTCATAAGAGTTCTTCATGAATTTAACATATGGCTATTACTTTAATTGAAAAGGCATCACTTCAAGAGGCATCACTTCAAGGCATCATTTCATGGCCTATAAATATCTATCACCATCACTTCATTCAACACAAAACATCACAACACACCACACAACAAGAAGATCAAACTCATTGCCTTTGTCTTCGAGTGTATATAGATATAAAGTGAAATTATCACTTTGTAAAAGCCATTATTATCTTAACTTAAGTGTTGGGAGTACAATCTATACTCAAAGATCTTCATTGCATTCTACAAGAAATTTGCCCATCAATCCAAATTGCACCTTATAAGATAGAAATAAGTGGGGGTGAATTAAGCCTAGAGGAAAGTGCTTCCATACCTTGAAGACATTATACACTACTTTCTTCTTCATCTCTTCTTCCTGTACTCTTCAGAGATCCAGTTCCTCCAACAATCTTTAGGCTTAATTTCGTGAACCCAAATGATATATCTTTGAGGGAGTTGACTACAAACTGTATCAAGTTAGAAAGATTTGATGGCAGTAACTTTCTATAATGGAAAAAGAAGATGAAGTTGCTTTTGACAACACTGAACATGACACAAGTCATCACCACTCCCAAAACTCAAGGAGGAGGAGAAGGCCAGCATTAGATATGATGATGCTCTTCCTCGAAGTTCTTAAGTAGGCGTTCAACTAGATGAAGATGATCCTGTAAATGATGTTGTGCGTGATGCATTTGGATTTCAAGGCGATAATTTCAACGAAGAAGTGCACGGTTCTGAGCTGGTGTTCATGAGGAATGAAGCAGCTCGGGATTTTTTCAGCTTGATGGATGAAGCAGATCGTCCTTTATATCAAGGTTGTCGAAAATATTCTAAATTATCTTTCTTGATCAAATTGTATCACATCAAGTGCTTGTGTGGAATCACAGATAAGGGAATGTCGATGTTGCTCGAATTATTACAAGATGCATTCCCCGATGCTGAGATTCCCACAACATTCTACGAGGCCAAGAAAATTATCAACAGGCTGGGTTTGAACTATCAAAAGATTGATGCATGCCCTAACGATTGTATGCTGTATTGGGGAGACGATTCCAGCAGGGAGACTTCACACATCGAGATACAAAACAATTCGAAAGGGGAAAAAGCAGAAGAAGAAACCTGCAAAGATTCTCAGGTACTTCCCTTTGAAACCTCGCCTACAAAGATCATTTATGTCGTCTAAAACTACGGAGCACATGAGGTGGCATGCTGTTGATAAGAATGAAGACAGTAAATTAAGACATCCCTAGGATGCAGATGCTTGGAAAACGTTTGACAATGACTTTCCAGATTTCGTGACTAACCCCAGAAATGTTCGGCTTGCGTTGGCGACCGAAGGTTTCAATCCTTTCGACAATCTTAGCACAAGTTACAGTATCTAGCCAGTAGTCTTAGTTCCCTACAACTTACCCCCTGGAAGTGTATGAAACAAAGCTCCTTCATTATGTCTATGATCATTCTAGGAAAAAAGGTACCGGGCAATGACATTGATATGCATCTCCAACCGCTTATTGCAGAATTGCTTGACCTGTGGAATGTCGGCATCGAGATGTATGACGCTTATGGGAAGACTTTGTTCAACTTGCGCATAGCCTTGATGTGGACGATTAGTGACTTTCCCGGCCTTGGCACATTATCTGGTTGGAATGTGCATACTGGGTCGGCGTGTCCAGCTTGCAATTTTGACTCTGACGCAGTGCACCTTCCCCACAGCCAAAAGTGGTGCTTTATGGGGCATTGGAGGTTTCTCGATGGAAGGCACAAGTTCAAATTGCAATAGAATCACTTCAATGGGAAACCATAAAACAGAGGACCACCTCAGACTTTATTTGGTACAGATATCTTACAGTAACTTGAACATATTGACTTCGAGTTTGGAAAAAGCAACGGTTCAGCACAAACTCGCCAAAAGACTCGCAAGACTTCGGCCTCTCAGCAGTGGAAGAACATCAGTGTTTTATTCACTCTTCCATATTGGAAATCTAATTTACTTCGCCACAGTCTTGATGCCATGCACATTGAAAAGAATGTTTGCGATAATGTGCTATATATGCTACTTAACGAACCCAGCAAAACAAAAGATCACCTTCAAGTGATGAAAGATTTACGCGCCATGGAAGTTCGTGAAGACGCTTGGCCAGATGAGCATGACAGATTTCAGCCAGCAAAGTTTACCCTCACAAAACCGAACAAGGAAGTCTTCCTCGCGACGTTGACGAAATTAAAAGTTCCTAATGGGTATTCAAGCAACATTTCTCGATATATTGACTTGCAGGCTTGAAAGGTTGCTGACCTAATGAATCATGACTCACGTTCTTATGCAAAAGTTACTCCCTCTGGCTATAAAGAGTGCACTTCCTTTCGATGTTTCCATCGTTTTTGTGGAACTTTGTTCTTTCTTTCGGAAGTTGTGTTTTAAGGTTTTGATCGTTGATGAGCTCAATTAGCTGCAGTCCAAAATCATTCTTACGCTTTGTCACTTGGAGATGATCTTTCCTCTATCCTTTTTTACTGTGATGGTTCACCTCACAATCCACCTAGTTCATGAAACAAAGCTCGCTGCCCAGTACAATATCAATGGATGTATCCGATTGAGAGGTACTCAGTTTAAATATGTGTTTCATTGTTACTTCTTATGTTTGCTAGTCGTCCTTTTCAGCATTTAGTATCAATTTTCTCTTCTTTACTTCGTAGGTTCCTTGGAAAATTAAAATCTTACGTAAGGAATAAAGCGTAGCTAGAAGGTTCTATAGTTGAAGGCTATATAGGGGATGGGGTGCTATATTTTTGTTCAAGGTACTTTGATGACCTTGAGACGGCTTTTAACCGCCCACCTCGTGTTGACGATTGTCCTGAACCTGCATCAACATAAGGAGAATTTATCCCTCGTGTTGGTAAACCAGTTGGAGGAACTAAGAACTTCAAACGAACGGCAACTGAGAAGTTGCAAGCACATAGACATGTCTTGATTAATTGCACTCAAGTTGAACCTTTCATACAGTAAGAATTGTACACTCACATGTTATTCTATATCTTTCGTAACATTTTTCACTTTCATTTCACTATCGCCTTTCCATTATTAATTGTAAGGAATTCAGAAGTCATGTTAAGTGTCAACTCAGGATCCATATACAAACATCCTCGGAAGTTGACAAAATGGTCTACAGAGAATTCCCGACCTGGTTTGCTCGCAGGATACTAAATGACCACAACCCACACTCACCAGATTTCAGGGCTCTCGCAATCGGTCCTCTTGATCATGCAAAAAGGTTTACAGCATACAATATCAATGGTTTTAAGTTTTGCACGGTTTTACGGGATCAAGGATTGCAAACTTAAAATTCGGGTGTTTATGGCACATTTGGGACAAGGAGTTATGCGAGCAGTAGTGACGCCAACCTGCAGTTCGAAGGCGTCCCTTACTATGGAAAGCTTCTTGATATGGTCGAACGTAATTATCAAGGCCGTTTCATCGTGACGTTATTCAAGTGTTTGTGGGCAAATACCACTACTTCTCAGGGACTAACAACTGACAACTTAGGGACCACATCAGTCAATTTCTCACGGCCAATTCATACTGGTACTTCTCAAGATGATGAGCCGTATATTCTTGCTTCAGAGGCACATCAGGTTTATTATGTCGAGGACGAGAGGCACAGGGATTGGCACATGGTAGTTCATTTAAAGCCACGAGACCTTTACGACATGGATGAAGGCGATAACATCGCCTACGTGAGTAAGCCATTTCAGCTAGCCCATTTTGAAAACTACTTCCCTGAAGGCAATAACAATTTACCTCTACTGCGGTGCATTTTTTTTAAGTCCACATCATTTAAATTAAATTTTTTAAATTTAATAATACATCACTAACAATAATTTTTCTACATAATTTCTGTAAGGATGGCGAGGATGAGTGATCAAATTCAAATTATGTTTTTGTTTTTAAAAAAACTGGAAAAAAAATATTTAAAAAAAAATAAAATAATATTTGTAGCAGTTCTTTAACCGCTACAAAAATACAAATAACCGCTACTAATTAAAAATCGCTATAAAATGGGAACATTAACCACTACAAATGCTACGCGGATTCCTACAAATACCCATATCACATCTCATTTCAAACACTCTCCCATTTCTTTTCACCTTATCCTTCTTCCATTTTCTCTCATTTACAAATATTTTTGTATGCGTTGAGGAGTTTAACATACGATCAAATATGGTAACCAGTTTTTAAATTTTTTATTTCAATACTTCTCTCCTTCGCATAAAAATTATTCTCACCATTTTCTTTTTTCAGATATTTCAGAGCTTTATCTCATTTTCATCTATTTTTCATACACAATTACATTGTAGTAGACAACATAATAGTTCATTATTACCTACGTATCCCTAATAATATTATCAATAAAATTTTTATATTTATCCAACTAAATTAAATTAATCCTTTTAATTTATAAATGAGCTAAACTATTAAAAAAATAAACTATTTAATTTAATATCAAAATAACATAAACAAATGATTGTATTTTTTTTTTTAATTTTCTTCATTTTTGTAGCGGTTATTAAACCGCTACTAATTAACACGCCTGGTTCAAACCGAAATTAATTTTTTGGCGGGAATTTTGAATTTTGATGAAATTAGTAGCGGTTCTACTAATTTTAGACACTTCTTATTCATAGCGGTTCTTAAACCGCTACATATGAGAAAAAAAATTTCATTTTTATTTTCCCGCCTTGCAATTTTTCTTTTTGATATTTATAGCAGTTATTTAACCGCTACAAATATCCCAGAAAGAGCTTTCGGCTTGCGGTGATATTATAGCGGTGGGATTGAACCGCTACAAATAAAGTAGCAATTATTTTGATTGAGTAGCAGTTTTTTATAACCGCTACAAATGCACTTGTAACATGCGATTTAGTAGCGGTTTTGTAAACCGCTACTAATGTTTCTTGTAGCGGTTTACTAATGACTATTTTTAACCGCTACTAAATCACGTTTTTTTTAAGTGATAGGTCCACAAAGAATTCCCAAGTTGGTTTGCATGCTGAATACTAAATAACCACAACCCACACTCACCAGATTTTATAGCTCTCGCAATTAACCTACTTGAGTATGCAAGAAGTTTTACTGCATATAACGTCAATGGTTTCAAGTTTTGCACAGTTTCACGAGATCAAAGTTTGCTAACCCAAAACTCGAGAGTTTATGCACCTTCGGGACAAGAAGTTATGCGAGTAGTAGTGACGACAACATGTAGTTCGAAAGTGTCCCATATTATAGAAAGCTTATTGATATCATCGAACTAAATTACCAAGGTTGTTTCATAGTAACACTCTTGAAGTATTCGTAGGCAAATACAACAACTTTATAGGGACTCACAATTGACGAATTAGGCATCACATCAGTAAATTTCCCTAGGCTAATTCACACCGGTCAATCTGAATATGATGAGCCATATATTCTTATCTTAGAGGTATACTAAGTTTATTATGTGGAGGACAAGAGACACATAGATTGGAATATGGTGGTTCAATTAAAGCCTCAAGATCTTTACGACATAAATGATGGTGATAATATCACCTACGAGGGGTGAGCTTTTCCATCTCGCCAATTTTGAAAACTTCTTCCCCGAATGCAAATAGCAATTTACCTATAATTAAGTGCATTTTTATAAGTTACACTTTATTATCACTTAATTTAAATATTATTTTGGTACAAAATCATACACTCAACACTAATAGTTTCTCTACATTTTTTCCTCAGGGATGATAACGATGAATGATTAAGAAATAAACACTTTCGCTCTTGCAAAGCAATAAATTAATATTTTTTAAAAAAATCATTAATATTTGTAGCATTTTATAACCGCTACAAATCACCACAAAACTGCTACAAAACTTGTAACTTTAACCGCTACTAACATCTCACTGAATCCCTATAAATACTCCCAACACTCCTCTTTACTTACTTATTCAATTTCTTCCAACCCCTCTTCTCTCTCTATTTTCATCCCCTTCTTTAAATCTTCTGCATGAAGAGCTTGTATGAGGTATATTTATTTTTGTAAAAATTATATTTCATTTTAATTTTATTTTTCTTCTTCATGTAACTCTTATAGTAATTATTTTTCCTTCTATATAAATTCAAAGATGTTTTCTTCCTCCACATTTTCAATATTCCTTCCATAAACAAATGTGTTTCCATCTTAAACTTCAATTTCATAAAGCAAAGAATCTAAATCGTTATTACCTACACATTATGTTTTTCAATCATAAACATAATATTTATACTTATCAATAATTCTCCTCAAATAATTAATAATTATTATCATTTAAATTGATTTTTTGATATACAAAACCTTTCAAAACAATATTGGAAAAATTTATTGTAAAAATTATTCACATAATTTTTTTATTTTTTGTGCAACACTTAGTAGCAGTTACCACAACTGCTCCAAAATTTAATTTAAAATTTAAATTTTTGGCTCATCAATTTAAAATTTCATTTAACATTAGTAGCGATTGGCGAACTGTTAAAAATTTCTGGCGCCATATTTTCAAATTTTAGAAATTAGCTACAAATGTTGTCGCCCAATTTTCAAATTTCATTTCCCCCCACACCTAAATTTTGGGGGGAAAATTTTGGCATGCATTTATAGCAGTTTTATAACCATTGCAAAAAACATATGTGAAAAAAATTAATCTCACAAAATTCAAATGACAATTACCGCTACAAGATGCTCCTAGAAAGACTAATCTACAACGCATATTGTAATGTTTTGATAAAATCGCTACAAAACTGTTTGTCACTGTGTGTTTTCTAATGGTTTGTCCAACCGCTAGTACTTGCATTTCTAGCGGTTAGAAGTGCTACAAATCCCCCATTTTAACTATGACATAATAGATAATATTTTGTGGTGAGAGTTTAGGGCCATTTTGGAATCATCATAGGTCCAAATGGTCAACATGCATGAATTTAACTGAATTGGCATTTAAGGACCATTTGGAATATTTGTAGGTGTTTTGCACCAAAAAATTTGTTTCTGGTGCCAGCAGCTCTTCTTGAAAAGGATAAAGGATATTTTTGCTCCTTTACCCTCCACTTCCTCATGTCTGACTAGGCATTATAAGCTATGTGACAGGTTCCAAAATTAAAAAATGGTTGTTACTCTAAATTAACGGAAAGAACATTTTTGGGCTACTTTTTTTTTTTATGTAAATGGGTACTTCTGCACCCAAAAATTATTTATTATGCCTGTAGCTCTTCCGAAAAAAGATAAAGGGTAGTTTTGCTCCTTAACATTTAATATATTAGTGGTAAGATTGCACCATTAATTAAGGTACTGGATTGGCGTCAAACAAATTGTTCAGAGTATTATATAACACCTTTTTAGCATTTTTCATAGCAAAGCTATAAATTGGATCCCCTTTATTCATGCATTATACATTCAAAGAATGAGTAACCCGAGAATGCGCCTCTGCATGCAGAGGATTTGGACTCTGAGACCTATCCATCAAAATAACAAGATGTGTTCATATTGAAGAGCGTTTTCCTTAAATGTTGTTGTTTTCACAAAAATTAAAACGGGCTAACACCAAGAAGCCAAATTATTTACCATGCACACTTGTATAAGTTATAACTATAATTGTTCTCCGTACGAGACTTGAAATTCATTCTCAAAAGAGAGTGAAATCGAAGTATGCAACTAGTGTGTCATGAATGGGCCTAATTATATTATGGAAGGGGCTTGTGAACTAGAGATTAATGGGCCAAGAGATGGGATAACTGGGCTTGGATGGGCCAGACTGATATTGAACAAGTTATTAGGGTATATAGAAGGAGGTGGAAGGCTGCTAATGGTGTGTTTGATTTGAGGGGAGGGGAGGGGAGGGAGGGAATGAGAGGGTGGATAAATTACCTTTTTTGGTTGAAAGAATTTAAATTTTGGGTGGGAACCTAAAATTTAAAAAGAGTGAGAAAGTAAATTTTGGGCGGGAGACCAAAATTTAAAAAAATGGTAATTTCTCCACCCTTCCCTCCCCTCCCTTCCCTCAAATCAAACACACCATAACAGTGTAGATGATTTGTGTGGACCTATGTCTCTGCTCTGGTGCCATTCTTGGATATATCTCTAGCTTTTTTCTTCTTCCTTTTTCTCATATCATTACATGGTACTCCATCAACAAATTAAAATAGTCCTTCCAACTTGTGTTTCAATCACAATAAATTGCATTAAGTTCCATATCCCCATTAAAGTATTTATCAGTCATGTGCAACAGTTTCTTATATTTTCAATCACAGAGCAAGTTTTGGGTTTGTTTAGATCCCGAGAGAGATTCAAATTCAGATCTCATGATTTAGGAAACAAGTCTATCGTTATGGAACCTGAGAGAAGTAATTTAAAACTCTAAATCAAACCTCATGGACCTTTCAACACACAATATGCCTTTAAGAGGAAATAAAGAAAGCAGTAAGTACCAAAAAGATTAGGGTTTTGCTACCTGCTGCATTGCTGGCAAAATCGTTTTTCCTGCCCTGAAATGAGTACGACCGGTGCTTTAGCGTGGTACTCACAGACCTTGTGCCGCCGGAAATACTGTTTCGCGTCGCTCAGATTAGTGTGGCAATCATCGGCCTGACAACACGGCGGCGACGGCGAGCTTCCTGGCTTAGGGCCTCTCTTGCTGCATGTATTTGATTTAACTCCAGGGCCAAGATCAATAATCCCGGTCTCTTCTTTATCGTCTTCTTCTACCCCTTCCCCTTTCGTGTACCTCGAAGGATCTCCCTCGGCTCTGAATGTTTCCATAAATTCAGGGAAGCAAGAGAGAACCAGGTCAAGAAAACAGTAGAAGAATGTGGAAGATAGAAGTCAGGGAGAGGCCTGTAGGAAAACGAGACAATTGCACGAACTTTTCAAAGTGCTCCTCTCTTATTTGCAATCACAAGAGTCTAATAAATAAATTATATGTATAAAGTAGTTAAAATTAATTAAAAATAATAACTATATTAAAATAATTTTTTTTTATGAGGCCCTTATTTATAAAGAGTCAAATAAGAGAGAAAAATAGTGAAGGGAAAAAACTTATTAAATATTTAAATAATTTTTATTAGATTTTTATAAAAAAACCAGTATATCACAAAATATTTGGATAAAAATTTTAAATCATGCAATGTTGGGTTATCAGACCGACAGAGTGAATTGAGAAAAGGAGCTCAGGTGCGTCAAGCATCCTGAATTATTTTTATAATGCATCTAGTGAAGTATTTTGTGTTACACTCAACACCTCGATTTTTTTTTTTTATGCACCTAACACTTTAAAATATTTTTTCATGTGCATCTACTACCAAAAACTGTTTTCATTTTTTGTTCATCAAGCACTTTAAAGTATTTTTCCAAATATATCTAACATCCTACATTATTTAAATTGTTACGGGAAAAATTCAACAAAAAAGTATTTTAGGGTGATAGCCGCTTCTAAAAGTATTTGAGGGTTGGATGCACCATAACATACTTTAACGCATTTGATACACCTTGATCCAAAAAAAAGTCAACAAGAATGATTTGGTATAGTACATCTTTTTAATCCCAGCCAAACGTTTAACCGTTTACATACAGCAAATTGACTCTTATGAAAGATGCCTGATAAATTTTAGACGCTTCACGTCTTCTATGAAATTGGAGATTTTCCTCTCTTGGAGAGAGTGGATCTATGAGAAGTATAAATGTATAATAATATCAGATAAAGAAGAAAATAGTGTACAAAATCTTTAAAACGTGGATAATATTTTTTTTGGGTTTAATTCGCTCTCATTTATAGCTTTTTTATAGTGTCCAGTTTGGATTGACGAGCAAATTTTCTCCGAGATATAATGAAGACTCTTGAGTATAAATTGCATTCTCAACACTTAAGTCAAGACAATAATAACTTTTACAAAATGATAATTTGATCTCTTGTTGTTGTGTGGTGTGATGTCTTGTATGTGAATGAATTGATGATGATGGATATTTATGGTTTATAAAGTGATGCCTTGAAGTGATAGCAATACCTCTTCAATTAAAAATCGTAACAATTTGTTAAATTCATGAATTATCAGTGTTGATTAATAAACATATATATGAAGAATTATATCTTTATATTATAGAGTTTTTGTATAAACACAACACAACATTTCTCCAAGTGATTGTTACTACACATCTCTTTAGGAATTAAAGATAACTTGGTGACTCTTAGTATTATAACTCCTTACACAACTCAACATATAAATTCCTTAATTCGAATATGACTTTACAAAAAACACATCCTTTCATTTTAAAATATTCCAACATTTCAGCACTATATAATATAAATAAGGAAATTAATACTTTTTTGTGCCGGAGGAACCAAAAATTTATCCTCTCATTAAAAGGAGGGAGAGGGTAAATTTTGAGTCTTTCCGCCCAAAAAGATAATTTACCCCTCCACTCTCTTCCATCTCCTCCTCTCCCCTCAAACCAAAATATTAATTTTGGCTGCCAAATAAATTTATTTGATTATATGCACTTCCATGTAGAAGCAAGGCATTGCCAACTTATGTCATTAAAGCTGCTAATATGTCAAAAAATTTGAGATATCAAGTGGAAATTTTTAGGTCAAATTTTCTCTTAATATAAATGATGTAGATGATATATGGACCTATTAATTAATTCAACATAGTTTGTTAATTAAATGTCAAATTTAACATGGAAAATAATTACGACAATATTAATACAATTTAAAAATTTTTGAGATAACATTAAAAAAAAAAACTTTAAAACACCGAGCGTTCTTGAATTAAAGCTTTTTGAATAAAGATCCACCATAATCTAATTAAATATGAAAAAAAATTAGCGGGTGCTGAGCTGTAAAGCCCGAAAATACGGAAATGACATGCTTAATAAAGGTCCCATGGCAACTTTTCTTTCTGTCTGTCTTTATTTTTTTTTTCGCCAACGCGGTCCCATGATAACTTTGTCTGATTCGACCACGTGCACTATGTGGGAGGAATGACAACTTGTAATCAACTTCTATTTGAGCTTTTATCGACTCTATCAACTTCATTGTCACCGGTGCTTTATCAATTCCACAACAAACAGTTACTTGATCACGCGTGATGCTTTGTCACTTCCATACCAAACAATCACTTAATTAATCACGCGCGTAACTAGAATTTAATTATAAGGAAAATCCCATATACTGTTGGTACTTCTGATTTTCTTTACTTTTTAATTTGGCACCTCAATTTTGTGTGTTTTTTTATTCCCTCCTTTTCAAATTACCTCCATTAAACACGTAAGTCTTATGGGAAGATACTACAAAACCTTGAGAGATTGCCTTTTATTTATCTCATCACTACATTCAGTATTTATTTTCACTTTGTATAAAGAAGTTTTACATTTTAGATACTCACTTAATCATTCATACTCTTTTCTATACAATACGTAGTCATTAGAATAAGAATGTATCTTTTTATACTTCATACACATCATATATAAGATTTTCTTCGTCTCATATATACGATTTGGAAGTACATTATCCTCTAAAAATATATCACACAACAATTCAAGTAATAAAGTGAAACTATTATTCGTCTATCCACAAGTTGCCTTTGAGTTGATCAAGTGTAAAATACCTGACAAGCGTGTATACTTAGTACACCAAGGGTACATAGGTGTCTTTACATCACTTCGCACGCTATTATATATAAGCGATTGTGCAAAACCTTCTACCTTAATATCTGAATCATTTTCTTTATTCAATCATCATCTTCAACATCAAAAACTTTCTTCTTGTGGGATGCACAAGCAGGTACTTTCTCACCATGTCATATCCACCTTGTGTACCGAAGATTTATTCTATCACAAAATAATTGATCTCTTATATAATTAATATCTCGTCGACTCTCATTTAAACAATTGATACATAGACACAAACACTTCCCATTTTTACTAGGCGCATTCATTTTAGTAAATTCAATAAACTTTTCTGCCCTATTCCCATATTTTTCACTAGTTCTTAATGCATTCATCTAATTGTGATCCATTTTATTACCACCTAAACCATTTTCGACAACACTCAAGTTTACCATTATTCTAATTAAAAAATTGACCAAATTTAAAGGCAAAGAAAATTGCAAAGTTATATTCAAGACCCTATATATATTGGAAAATTTACATAAAGACGCTAGACACTGTATACAAATCATGGAACCCAAAAATAGAAACATTATGAAGTTAACCAATAACCAAACTGCAAACTACTCAAAATGAGCAAGCACCAAAAAATAAATCACTACCAAAAGTTTATCATTATGCTAATTAAAAATTTGACAAAAACTTATCAATGTGACAGACTAGTAGCAAGAAACCTCATATGGAGTTACTAATCTATAATATTGAAAAAACTTTAATACTAGGCAAACACCATCACAACCACGCTATATAGAGTTATTTCAAACATGATTGTCTTTAATAGGAAGAAATTTGTGCCTAGGAGGAAAAAAAACAGCCTCGAGATTGGAATAATAATAGAGCTCATTTGAAGTTTTTTGTAAATACATAAGGAATAGCAAGGATCGTAGGGAAAAAATTAATATAATCATTACAGAAACTTCAAAATATAAACTAATCATGTAAATGTGTTAAGTAAGGAGAACCACCCGCGTCACTGGCACTGTGTTGTTCATTTGAAGCAAAGTGGTTGGTAAATAGTGCATATTTGTCAACCTTGGGGGGCCCATTAAATTAATGTTTTGATGTGAGCAGGGGATAAAAATAGAAGGTGAAATTTAACTCGCTCTTTAAAGGTTCTAGAAACCACAAAAACCAAAGTGTGAAAAAGAGAAAAAACAAACCATTCATTCATGGGTATTGACTTAGTATATCCTTATCTAATCCGACTCTTGGTACCTGAAGCAACACTCGCTGCCGTCGCCTCAATGCCTACCCTATCTAATGGGGGTGGATGATGTTTTAGTCTGGACCCCAGCGGTTGATGGAAGATTTATAGTCAAATTAAGCTACAGGCATGAAAGAGATCTAATCCTAAAAGAGAGAAATAAAGCCAGCACCTCATGTGTACTTTCATCCTCTATATGGCAGCATATGTGGAAGATAAAAGTTGTTCCTCGGGTGCAACAGTTCTTGTGGCGTGTTCTAACAGGCTCGGTGGCCACTAATGGAGCTCTTTTTCAACTAAAAAAATCCATAAATAAAGTATGCCTTGTTTGTGATGTAAATGAAGAGACTATGGAACATATGTTCTTTGGATGTCCATGGACAAGATGTGTATGGTTTGGATGCTATCTATGAGCAAAAACAAATGTGATGACCATTTAGAATTTTACTGTTTGGTGGTTAAAAATTGTAAATGATAAATATGAATTGCTAGAGTCGGATGTCTCTTTAATATGCTGGTTACTATGGCACATTTGGAAGCAACGCAACGCGAAGGTTTTCAACCTAGCTCATCCGGACCTTGCACAGATGATTGAAGCATCCAATATAGCAAACCAAGAATTTTGGGCAGCGATGGAAAACGGAACATCCGTTCCTGCACGGTCACCTAGTATGAATCAACCAATAGCGAATGAGGTTTGGTCTCCTCCACCCACGGGCTTTCTAAAAATCAACTGTGATGGTGCTTTCAAACTAGAGGCTAATGCTGTAGCTATGGGGATTGTTTGCAAAGATGAATTTGGAAGCTTTCAATGGGGTTTCATAGATAAAATTAAATCTATATCTGCGTTTATGACTAAAGCCCTTGCATTACGTCGAGCTTTAATGATAGCTGTAGATTTAGCTCTAGACAAGGTGGTCTTTGATCTGACTGCTTACTTCTGAAAAAATGCGTTGATGTGAGTCAACCAAGTCTTGTTGTTTGGAAGGGTAGGGGATTAATTGTCCAAGATATCATAAATCTCATTACATCTAAGGTTGGGTTTTCCCTCTCATTTACTCCTAGACCGGCTAATGTTGCAGCCGACACTCTTGCGGCTGAAGCTCTTAAGGGAGTGAGCCCTATGGGGTGGGTGTTCTCACCATCACTCTCTTTGTTACCTATTCTAATCTCAAATGCTCAGGGATCGAACGACTGTCCTGCTATTTCCCCCTCACCAACCAAAAGGATGGGCATTTGGTTAATCTGTTGTTTCTATGCTATTTTCTATTTGTTAGTTTTCTTTTCATTTGTTGCTATTTGATTTCCCCTTAGTATGAACTCTTTGTACTATATTCATGTTGAAGTAATATCCAGAGTTTCTTTTGACAAAAAAAAAAAAAAATACTTACAATTAAAACTTATCTATATCATATTCTAACTTAAATAGCTAAACTCTTAGCTAATATTATCCTAACAAGCTTAGAGACCACATTTCAACTTTTATAAACTAATATAGAATTTGAGCGTCTCAGAATAAGATCTAGCCAATGTTGCAATTATAATGAATAACTATCGACTATAGTTGTAGTTCTATATTTCTTTTAAGCATTAGAAATCCGCACTAGTTGACACTCACATACAATGCATATCCTAACTTTAAATCCTTTCCAACGAATTGGCAAACAAAAAAAAGCCCTGTCGAACAAGCAACTTACAAACAAAATTTTAGACTTGTCATTTCAAGCAATAAATCCCAAATATAATTGCCATTCAACTTTCAACACTTAAAGGAGTTTAATTTTGACTACTAAATAAATTTGTTTGATTTTATGCACTGCTATGTAGCACTAAGCCATTGCCAACTCATGTAGAGTTGTTAATATGTCAAAAAACTTTTAGATACCTAGTACTTAAGAGTAAAAATTTCCGGGTCAAATTTTTCTCTAAAACAAATGATGTGGATGACATATGGACTTGCTAACTCACAAACATTGTTAATTACATGTCAAATTTAACATGGATAATAATTGTGACAACATTGCTGCTATTTAGAATTTTCTAAGGCGATATTGAACACACAAAAAAACTTCATAATACTTTGCTTTAAGAGGTGGTAAAATGGGTTGGGCCCATGCTTTTTGGCGGGCTCTTGCTAGCCCGCCCCACCGGGCTGGGGGCTAAAGCGGGCTGGCCCGCTTTTTTTTTTTAATTTTTTTTAATAAAATAAATCTGAATATCTTTGTCACCTCTGCTTTGATGATGTGCTTAATTCATTCTTCATACTTTTTATTTAACACTTTTATTTTCATATTATATTTATTTATTCTATTATTATTAAATTTAAAAGAGATATGTTTATATATTTTTATTATGTGAGTATATGAAAAAAAAAGGAAAGTAAAAAATAAAATTGACTTCCTAACATAACTGTATAAAAGAAAAGAAGTGTGATGTGAGTGAGTGAAAGAAAAAGGAAGTGGGAATAAAAAAAAGAGTGAAAATGTAAAAAAAAAAAAAAATAGGCGGGCTAGTGAGCTCGGGTTGGCATATTGCCAGCCCACAAAGGCAGCCAGCCCCGTTGGGTTGCCTGCCCGCGACGGGCCAGCTTACAACCCACAACCCATTTTACCAATACTATTTGCATTCCTAAATAAAAATTTTTGAAACAAATTTATACAATAATATAATTTTTTTTGATCAAAATACAATAATATAATTAAATATGAAAAAAAGGGGAATTATAATAAGGTCTCTCCCAAAAGAAAAAATGAAAAATTGGCTCCATAGGGTTGTTAGTCGTGCTCTTCAGGTTATTAATTTACGCCCTTAAAATTATTAACCGGATATTTTTTTATTTTTTCTCATTAGACCTGATTATAATTCTCCCCAAAAAAATTACCCGTGCTCAGCTGTAAAGCCAGAAAATACGGAAATGACATACCTATTAAAGGTCCCATGACGACTTTTCTTCCTGTCTGTCTTTTATGTTTTTTCGCCAACGCGGTCCCATGATAACTTTGTCTTCGACCACGTGGTGCACTATGTGGGAGGAATGACAACTTGTAGTGTGTGTTTGACTGTCTCGTCCTAAATTTTTCGAATCCATTTTCTGAAGATGCATAGGAATTGGTCCATCTCCTTATCCTGGATAGTGATTATTCCTTATCTGTAATTTGATGTATGTATGTGTTGGCGGAAAAAAAAAAATTGATGTATGTATGTACCGTGCAGTGATTTAAGTTTTTACATATTTTTTTTGGACCTCTCTCACTCTGTAATCCTCTTCACCACTCTCTACTCCGAAGCTCATCACTGAGACCTGCTTCACCAAAAATTGAAATCTTTTATCGGAATCAACACTCACCAGACCACCTCCAGAAAAAGGCTAGCTCCTCCTCTGATCTGATCTGCCTATGTTCTGGGTATGCGCAACTCATCACTGCATCCTCTGTTTTTTAATTAATTTCTCTTCTCAGTTGTGCTAATAATTATTTGATGTTGAATTCTGATTCTTATAGTCTATCAGTGGTTTTTGCAGAAAAATGTCAAGTTCATGACTTTAACTCGGTAGATTTTTACTTTGACGCCTTCTGCTTATCAAGAAAAAGGTAAAATGGACAAAACAACAAAAATAATAGCATTTAAGTTTGGAACAGCGTCATCTTTATATTACCTAAGCGTATAGGGATCCTCTTTTAGCCATGTTCTGGGTAAGCATGAGCCATTACTAGTTCTTTTTCCATAAATTTTTCTAGTGAGTAGGTTGTTGTAATATTCGATATTGAAACAGCTTTAGGACTCAGTGTGTATTTATATATATGGTTCTGAATCTTGCAATCGAAAGCATTGGGTGTTTCAAAAAAGTCAAGCTCATGAATTTAACTCAGGAGATCGATTCCAAGTACCTGAAGCCGCTCTTAACTGATGACGGAGGAAAGGCTAGGAAGGGAAAGAAGAATAAAATAATGGAAATGCTTGATTACTAGTAAGTGATTTTTGCTTCTCAACATAATACAAGTGGGAGAAAAATGAGCCAATTTCATTTTTTGAGTAAAAAAAACTTATATACATGATTGCTTCTTCTGATTTGACTTGACTGTCTCCTTTGGATTCACTAAATCTTTTCATCGGGATCAAGATTAGCACGCAATAGCTTGTCTAAGTAAGTTTATGCCGTCACTCTTTTTCAATTAATTTCTGTTGTGTGTGAGTTGTGATGAATATGATGTTGAAAGAGATTTACATGTTACTTTTTTTAACCTCAATTTATAGTTGATGTTGGTTTAATACTGGTTTTTGCAGGAAAAAAAAAAGTGAAGTTCATGCTTTTACTCAGGAGATTATTATATTACTTGATTGATGCTAGTTTTGCTTAGTGCTTATCCGTATAATGCTGATGAAGAGGGAGAATAATCAAAGAAGACTGAACAATCCAGTCATCCAGACGCCTGATAACTAATATGTAAGTGACTCCACATTTTACTTAATTAATTCAACATTTCATTTTCCCTTATATCATTTTATTTGCCTCCATTGAACATTTAATAGATCTGATTCTACTGGATGTGCTGAATTTTATTGGGCATGCATGTATTAACAAAAGACAATAAACATAAACTGCACTTATTTATATTAAAAATGACTGTTTCAAAAAACATTTTGGTATAGAAAGGACATCAAGAAATCTGATAACAAACCTATCTTTTTAGTTGCAAGACATAAATATCACCCAGTCTAGCTGGGTTTCCATCAAAGCCACGGCTACATAGATATTTTATTTAAACATAAATTTTTATTGAAATTTATTTTTTATTCCATAATAAGAAAAGAAGAAAAATACAAAATAGGACAAATGATAAGTCAAGAACATATAAATAAGTAATTAAAAATTTTCTAACATAAGTTCAAATTTTGTGTTCCTTTGAAGAGCATATTCATCTTGTGGTTCATTTGGAGAGGATAGATCTTGAGACTTAGGCAAAGGGAAATAAGGGATGGAATATTAGGAAGAAAAAGTTTACTATTTTTGAAAGTTGTCCTTCTAGTACTCTTTCCTCTTTAATTTTCTTCTCATCTACACTAACTATGTTTGTCGGAAAAGAAAAGTGAGGGGGAAAATAGGGGAAGAGAATATTAGAAATAAAAACTTTCAAAAACGGTAAAAAATTTACTATTTTTAAAAGTATTCCCTCCTGGTAGTTTTTACTCCCATAATTTTCTCTCCATCCAAACATAAGGTTAAAGACAAGTAATCCTCAAGCAAGTCAAGTTAGACTATGTCATGATTAAGTCTAATAACTCCAAATAACAAGTTATAATATGAATGTTATAATTATAATCATTTAATACAAATATTTTTTTAATTTAAAAAATATTAACCGAAACCTATTAGTAAAATTGGTTTGCCTAGAAGAAATATCAACTGCACTAGGAAGTAGGAAGTTAACATTTGTATCAAACTTAACTCGATTTTTAATATAAGACATATTTAACTAATTTGATTAGATTAAGAAAGTTAGTTAAATTAGTTAATATGACATATATTTTCTAAAACACCATAATCATCTTCCTTAACTCTCTCATTCCCTCTCCTCCTAAATTATTTTTGAGGAAGCATCGAAAGGGTTAAATTAGAAAAAAAAAAATGACATATAAAAAATACATTTTATATTTAAGATCAATATCAACTCAACAAATATATTCTTTATTAAAGATAGAAGGAAGTATATAATATCATCACCTAACATTACTTGAACCGTTTCCCCGCAGGCTGTGAGGTTTGTCAATGGCTGAAATATTTGTTCCTGCGGCTGCTACTCTGGTGACACCTCTTGTGAATCTTGGGCTTAAACAATTAAGGTTCATAGCTGAAGAAGCCGCCACTTCGGTTGCTGACAAGCATAAAGCGCTGAATGATGGATTAGAGTCGCTACTTGCTTTACTAAGGGACAAAGACAGGGAAGTTTTGAGCGATATACAGAAAGATCCATCTGATGTTTACGTGCTTTGGAAGAGGCGTGTATTAAATATTGAGGAAGAGGTGGCTTCCTTGAATAAAGAATATGAAGAAGTGAGGGGAAAGAGACGCCGTATTCTAAAAAGACAGAGTCTTAAAAAGAAGATCAAAGGGGCACTCAATGAAGTAATCACACTTCTTGAAAATTGTCTGGAGAAGATTCTTGTTGATAAGCTGCCAGAGCGGGTGGTAAAGGAGATTGGTGTTCCACCAATTGAGGAGTATCCGACTCTTCAAAAAGCCTTACAACACATTTTGACTGTGCTGCAAATTAAAGGAGTAAAATGTGTGGCACTTCATGGACAAAAAGGGGTGGGGAAAACAATAATAATGCAACACTTGAATAACCACTTTCATGATGGCGTTCGCAAGTTGTTTGATATGGTCATTTTTGTCAAAGTGCCGTCTGATGAACAGACTGATCTTCACATTCTGCAGAAATTTGCAGATCGAGTAAAGGTGGACAGAGAAGGTAATGAATTCGAAGTTGCTGGAAGAATACAGAAAGTTCTTGAGAACAAAAGATATTTTCTGATTTTAGATGGCGTAAGGCACCCACCCGACGGGATTTGGGAAAAGTTGGATGTTTCAAAAGACAAAAGAGATAGTAAGGTGGTAATAACCACTCACTATCCTCTTGCTTTGAAATCAAAGTTTGTTGACAGGAAAGTTGAGCTCCAAATGTTATCTGCAAATGAAGCATGGAAGATGTTTCGAGACATTGTTGGTGATAATCATTTACCACACATGCCAACCGCTAAACTGGTATGTAGGAGGTTCTGCTCTCGTCTTCCCCTGCTTATAGATCCTATTGCAAAGTCTTTTAAATATCAAGAGTCTCCTACTGATTGGCAGAAGGCTTTGAACGAGTGGACACCTTGGCCTCAAGTTGGAGTGGATGGTTTAAAACAGTTATACTCGAAGTTGGAAATTTGTTATAAACTGTTGGGTGATTTAAGTAAACAAAAATGCTTCCTTTATGCTTCACTATATCCTGCAAACAGCAAGATATACACTGATTACTTAGTAGAGTGTTATGTAGCCCAGGGCTTTCTCGGTGATGTTGATGCAACTATTAAGTATAGTGGAATGCGCAGTTGTATTAATACAATATTGAAGCATCTTGTTAATGTCGCATTCTTGGAGGAAGGGGAACAAATGAAGTACGTTAAGATGAATGATCTATATAGACAACTTGCTTTGTATATATCATCCAAATATTCAGATTTGGATTGTAAAATTTATGTTGATAAAGAAGAACATGAGGAGTCATTTAGATCAGAATCATGGAATGCTAGATGGGTTTCTATGGTTGGGAGTAAAAGGGATAATCTACCAGCAAGCCAACATTGGGGGTGTCTTCAAACACTATTACTACAAAAGAATCCGAGGTTGGTTGAAATACCATCAGATTTTTTTTACAGCATGAGCAATCTTCTTGTGTTAAACTTGTATGGTAACAAAATAAGCAAGTTACCATCTTTGGAAGGATTAACTGAGCTTAAGGTGTTATATTTAAATGGGTGTTCAGAGCTGAAAATACGTTCACAAGAGATCCATTCACTCCAACATCTTGAAGTATTGGATATTCGGGGTACTAGAGTAAATTTAGTGCCTTACTTGAAAAGTTTGAGGTGCCTAAGAATCTCATATATTGCGAGCAGTAATTGTCATGGAATTTCAAAGCTTCATAAATTAGAAGAATTGACTATTGAAGTGAAATCCCTACCGCAATGGTGTAATGGTGCTGAAGATATTATACAAGAAGTTGCTTCTTTGGAGAATCTAACCACTTTTAGATGCAGCTTTCCTTCTTCAGAAACCCTTGGAAAATTCCTAGAGACTAGCAAATCATGGAGAGGTAAGAAGCAATTTACTTCATTTCAATTTTTTGTGGGATGTGACAACTCAAAACATCCAAAAATCATTGAGTTCTTTGGTGATAGAATTTCCAAGTATGTGAAGTATTGCAATGGTGACGAAAAAGATGACACTGCAATCACTGAAATGCTCCCTCATGTTGAGGCATTTGAGCTAATATGTCACAAAAGTGTTAGGACTTTATTAGAGCTGGTTAAGACATCAAACTTAGAATGTCTTCGAGGTTTACTTATAGAAGGGTGCAATCAAATGTTAGTTGTTGTCGCAGGAGATATGTTTTACAATGCTATTAATGACAGCTTACCAGAAAATGTTGGCCTCCTGCCAAACTTGGAGCAATTACATTTGGATGATTTGCAACATCTTGGCATTGTTTTTAAGGGTCCCTTGCATCCTGGAAGCTTTTCAATGTTGCAAAATTTGACATTGAAGAACTGTTCAGAGTTGACAAGTATCTTTTATGAGGTAGCAGTTGATGATTTCCCGGAATTGCAGAAGTTAGTGGTTCAAAATTGTTCAAAACTTGAGGTTCTTATCAAGGTCACTGAAAGGGAGCAAAGCATACTTCCGAAATTGAAGGTGCTGTTATTGAGTGACTTGTTGAACTTCAAATCCATATGCCCAAATGAAAATTTAGCATGGCGTTCGTTGGAGCAGCTAAGTGTACAAAAATGTCCTGAGTTGAAAGCTTTACCCTTCAACACAACCAATGCAGCTAATTTAAGAACCATTGAAGGAGAGCAAGAATGGTGGAGCAATTTGGAGTGGACTGAGGTTCACGAGCGATTTAAGTCTTCATTTTCAGCTTCTACTTAATATTTCCTTTATGCTTTTGATACTCATATGATAATGTTAGAGTCAAAAGCAAAAGACTTGTTTGTTCAGGTGTGATGTTTGATTCAGATGTTGCAATGTTGCTAATAATAATGGGTGTGTTTGTTTTGATGATTGGATAAGTAACTTATTTTTACTTAAACTTATGGAATCTTAAGATTGGAAAAAAGTTAGATGGGGTAAAATGATGAGTGTTTGGATTAGCGATTGGATAAGTAACTTAAAGTAACTTATGTAAAAGTGAATGATGTTTGGTTTAACTTTTGCATAAGTGGTTTTGTATTAATTAAGAGAAAAAATTGTAAAAATTATGAAAAATGAAAAAATGAAGGGATAATTGTGAAAAAGTCCTCATTGGCAACTTAATTGTCAATGGGACCTGGGAATATATCTACACACGGAGGGATTTTTTCACAATTTTCTCAAAAATTAACTTTGAAAATTTGGTAATGGTACAATTGTAATAAAATTATATCAAATTCTAATTTAAATTGGTACACTCTAAAAATCTTTTCTATTGTGCACCTCAAGCTTAAATCTTTAAAATTATATCAAACTTTAATTTAAATATTAAATCATAACTCATATTTTCACATAGCTCAAAATCTAACAAAATAAACTAATTAAAACCTCAATAATACCTCCAATAATCCAAATAAATTATTTAAACTAAATTTAATAGGTAAAAACACTATATAGAAACTAATTTATGACATGTTTATAAAAAAAATCGATTATAAAATCATAAAACAATTAAATAATAAATCTAAACAGATTAAAATTAATTATTAATTATTTTCTACATTTCTACAGTTATATATTAATAAAACTCAAAATTTGCCTAAACTCTTATCCCAAAGTATTCTCTAATTAGCCGAAGATTACTATCTAAAGAAAGAGAAAATTATTTAGAACATTTTTCATAAAAGAATTTTTGTGATTAGAAGTGATTTTGAGCACCTCATTGATCCCCAAAAATATGAAGATACTCCTATCAATATTATTTTATACACACACAAATACATAAGCTCCAATAAGCTTCATTTTGAGGCTTATGACTTTTTCTAACTTATGACTTTTTTCAACTTAAAGTCAA
This sequence comes from Inga oerstediana, assembly GCA_963210345.1. Lineage (NCBI taxonomy): Eukaryota > Viridiplantae > Streptophyta > Magnoliopsida > Fabales > Fabaceae > Inga > Inga oerstediana. The sequence goes on from OY723400.1 coordinate 84,432,475, forward strand.
TCACCAAAACAAATGCTCATTTTATACTTTTTACTGTTTAAGTCCGTTTGCGCCACTGTTTAAGTCCGATTGGGTGCCCAATCGATGAAACAAACAAGCACAATATGTATACAGACTTGTATGCTTTGTTATGCTTTCAAATAATAGTACGTAGCAAAATCTCAAAAACATTATATACATACATATATACAACGTAATATTGTCCAACATTTGCTATATGATTGTTTGGATTGACGATTGGATAAGTGCTTTTGTAAAAGTGAAAGGTGTTTGATTTGACTTTTGTATAAATGGTTTTTGAGTAATTTAAGAAAAAAAATTTTAAAAATTATGAAAAATGAAAAAATGAAGGGATAATTGTGAAAAAAGACTTCATTGGCAACTTAATTGCCAAATGAGACCTGGGAAGATATATGCACATGGAGGGATTTTTTCACAATTTCCCTAAAAATTAACTTTGAAAATTTGGCAATGGTAAAATTCTAAATAAAATGCTTAAGAGTTATAATCATTATGACAAGCAATGCAAAAGGCACATATCAAGACAGCCGTTTCCACCTCCTCCTCATTTGTTAAAGTGGCGTTCTTGATGATAAATTGATCCAAACATACCATGGCGACAGTGTTACCACAAGACACATAGTCAAAAGTTTCCTGCCGCTTACCCATCCAGATAACAGTTCCTTGCACACTCTTCACATATAAATCTTTCTTTTCTTTGGGCACATAATTGGGTCCCATAATTTTAACCTTCAAACCAGTAGAGGCCTTACCAGAAAAGACACGGCCAAAGGCATAAAACCTTCCCTTATCAGAAGAATCTGCCTTAGTTTCATGTATATTAGCAAAATACAAAATACATAATTTTGGGCTTGAGTCATACCAATCAGACAGCAGAGCATTCTAACGGATCAAGTTTGCCAGTAGTGAAATAAATAATAAAATTACAATTAAAATGAGAATAAATTAGAAATTATAAAAACTTAAATTTTTTGATAAAGTGAAATATAACAGAACTAATCAGATCAAAGGTCTCGTACAATTTGGTCCCTGATGGTGTCACGAATATGATTCATTTGGGTTGAATATGTCTGAGCATCATTTGTTGACGATGGCTCTTGATCTTGACTATTATCTACATCAACTATATTATTCTCATTTTCTACTTCCCTAAAGTCCACATCAGTTTGGGAGTTTCTTCTAATGAAATTATGTAAGCCATTGTGGCACAGACAATGTGGACTTGCGTGTCGAAGCTGTACTTGCGCATATGTTGTAAGATTTCAAACATATTTTGCCATACTCCAAAAGTCCTTTCTATTGTGTACCTCAAGCTTAAATGATAAAAATCGAAGGCCTCATTAAGATTCCGAAACCCTTGGTGATTCCTGAATTCTCGGAGGTGATAACCTTCACATCTGTATGGACCAAGATACTCAACTGATGTTGGGTAGCCGGAATCGACCAAATAATATTTGCCTAACATGTGTTAAAAGCATTGTAAATGTGAGATTAAGTTAAATGTGAAATGAAGACCAAGAAATGTAATTGAAGTATACAAAAATATACCTTGTGGTGGAAATGGGAAATTCATGGTTGGATCTGAGACAGCAGAGTGAAAAACATGAGCATCATGTGTTGAACCTTCCCATCCAGCTAACACGAACGTGAATCACATATCCCAATCACAAACAGTCATAACATTCTATGTAGGATATCCCTTTCGCGTAATAAAATTATCTCGGCTCGATCCAGTTATGACACACCTGATGTGAGTACCATTAATAGCTCCAATGGCATCCTCGAAATATGGGAAATATCGTTTATCGTTTGCTATTTTTGGATGACATTGACGGAATTGTGGATTGCATTGCCTAATAATTTCAGTTGCAAGATTAAGGCATGCATTTAAAACTATTCGTAGAATCTTACTTATAGTTTTGCTTGAATGTTGAAATATTTCTTGTACTAGCCTATTTCCTACTCCGTGTCCAATAGTGAGCAAGAACATCGCAACCATTTCTTCGACACCGGTATTCCTAGAACCTCTTAACCCATGCTCACACAACTTAGTGCATAAACTATCGAATACATGTTTTTCCATTCTAAACATTTGATGACATTTTGAACCTTCATTTGCTAACATTTCTTGTACCCAATAGTGACTTGTTTGCTTCCTCGTTCTATGTGGTTGTTTGCACACATATGGCACTAAAAATTGACAAAGCAACACACATAATTGTTCATATTCATCCAACTTAGCCTCAATAATTGAGGCACCGTCATTATCTTCATCTTCCTCTATCCCTTGCATCCTATTTTGGTTGTTACAATTTGTCATTGATGTACCTGTGATTGTGGTGAAATTGTGGTGTAAGCAGGATGATTAACAAACATAACATATAATACAAATATCAAAAGGATAAAATTGTTCTAAATGACGGGTCAAGTAATCCAAAATGAAAAAAAAAATGAAAAAAGTCTTAATTCAAGTCTTAACACATCAAATGCAACTGGAGCTACTGCTCCTCTACGAAAAAACACAGTCATGTCATCAAGTACTTAATGTCTCCTTTTAATAACACAAATACTTCCTGACGTGCCTTACTTTCTAGAGCCCGCATACACCGGACTCCAAAGGCTTTGTCCTCTTTCATGTCGTCAAGGGAAAGTAGAGATTTCATAACCTCAGGCATGCTAGTTTCTTGATTTTCCATTAAAGACGCTGCTCTATCCATAGAAACATTAACAATGACACTAACAACATCAGCTATTTGCTTTGCAGCTGGAACTTTATGTTTTTTGCTTTTACTAGACCCTCACCTTTCTTCCTTTTCTGTTCACTTCCAGATGCGCTGGGACCAATGGTTGATAGTGTTGATGTTGCCAATCCAACACTTGCCATTTCATCTGTCACACCTGTACTAACTACAGGGTTAGTGTCGAAATGCTCATCCTCGCTGTCCCCAGAGCCTTTGTCTTCATCCATCGTGGGTCTGTAAACATCATCCTCATCTTCCTCGTATGTCTGTGTTTGTGTGTGAGAGGGTGAGAAAATGTGGTCTCCCGTTGCCATCACATCCTTGAATATTATTCTAAATTCCCTTTCATGCTTTAGGCATGAGTACTTAAATTTCTTATATGCTGGTTTCTCCTACATGCATACAAGTAAAAGGAATCAAAACAAATATCTAAATGAATTACATACAAAAAAGCAAACTGATGAAACTTATAAGTTGCATTAACAATTTTTTACCTGTAATTTCTCTGTCCACCACTAGTTCGATGCAACAACATTGTTTATAATAGGGTCTCTGCCTACACCGGTCTCTTTGATTAAAGAATCACAAGTCTTCATATCTTTCTTTAAGATATATAATCTATATTTTAATTGTTTCTTTCCGTATTGTTTCCCAGTCTTTTCATTGAAAGTGGAAATAATATACTGCCATACTTTTGGTGTGAATGACTACCCTTTGTGTTCTTTTTTGTATATTTGTTCTACGCATGCGTTGATAAATATCCCTCCTGACTGTAAATCCCATACAACTTTTGTGTCCATATTTCTATACCAAAAATGTCACATATAACACACACTAGACATAACACAAATCCAAAATACTCATGTATTCAGTGGAAATCAGACCCAAGAAATGTGATAGAAATGCTAATTAATATCCAATTGCAGGTGGACTAGTTGTACTTCCTATAATTCGCAATTGTTGTTATAGGGCTTGTCATTTATTCTACAACGTAAGTCCTAAGTTACTTGGTTGTTTTAAATTCTGTTATATGCCATATGCTATATTTGGTCGTGAACTAGTGATGGTATGTGTGCAGAGAGAAGGACCCTATGGTTGCATCAAGTATTGAGAATGGGAATCTGGATGCAGAATACCAAATGCTTATTGATGAAAGCAAAGAAAGTAGAAAAATGGGTCTTGATGAATAAAGTCAAGTTTTCCAGGTTAAAGAGTGAATTGCTTATTATAACTTTATAAGCTTGAATCTTCAGTATATATGTAACTTGTGAGGCGTCACATTAAGAACTTTGACATGCTTCCTAGCTACAAGGATGAAGATAGCCGTTTCCAGGGAGCACAGGCAATTATCGAAAAAAAAACCTAATCACAAACAAATATCAAAACAGAGCAACCAACGCCTACGCAAACCAAACAGATCAAACCGAGCAACCAAACAGATCAAAACTGACCATGATGGAGCAAACAATGTGGTTCATTGAAATGACTCCAAATGCAACCAACACCTATGAAAACTTAGATAAAGGGAGAGACGTTAGTAAAGTTAAGTTTTCAACCTTACCAGCAAAGAAAGACACGTGACTGAGCAGATCGATGACGACCTTCAACTGTAGTTGGAGCCTTCAACGTCGGGCAAGCTCACAAGATCTTGCTTGTACAGATCGGTCGTCCCCTGACTCCAGACAGCCCCAAACCGTAGCATAAGACACCGTCGAACTTCAACACCGCTTGCCAGACTTTGACAGTTATGCCCCCACACACATGGAGATGGAGGAAAAAATGCAAGCAACATCGGACGATAGCCTAGAGGATGGATCTCAAAACCACACTGAAAATGAGCCTTCACTACCAAAACCAGACGAGATCTATGCCGCCACTAGCCGTTGCTTCTGTGGTTGCTTGTATGCATTGCGGAGAAGAGAACACGACATAGTTATTACGAGAGAGAGAGAGAGAGAGAGAGAGAGAGAGAGAGAGAGAGAGGTGAGCCAGGTGGGGGTGGGTAAAAAATTTAAAATGCAATAAATGCTCAATAACAGTCAAATGGGCTGATTCAAAAGCAAAATAAGCTCCATTTTTAAGCTTATACCAATTGCAGCTTTTCGCTTTTTTTTTCTCAAACGTGATCGTCGAACCAAACACCCTATTTTTGAAAAAACATTGTTGAAGTCTGATTGACCCACTGAATTGCCAGATTGAGCCCTCAATCGGCAAACCAAACACCCAGAATAATGATACAAAAAGTTCCAACTGACAGTGAATAATATTGTAAAGACAACAGAAACCAAAGAAGTAAAACAAGCAATCAGTCGGCTTCCCTATATGAGTTCGTCGCAAGGGTAGGAATAGGAAAAGACCTTGAGTCTGAGGCATCAGTGTTCGCTACCGCAAGTGCACGGATCCCGTCAAATAATAAAGTGATAAGTAAGATCGAAGTGATAAGTAAGATCGTTCCCTCGAGGATTTGAGTAACAAATTAGTCAAGCAATAGGCTTAGTGAGTTCGATTAAGTTGAGCCAAAACAAGTTGTTGAGTATGGAAAAAGGAATTTCAAAAAGGTATATTTGAAAAGCTAAAAGTTGCTGAATAAAACTCGGAGTTGTATGATTTCAATAAAGTATAATAGGTCTAGGATTGCTCATCCCCTCTAGTATTTCATAAATTCACTTCTTTTCCTCTCCATGGATCCTTTTCATGGGGTATATATATGTCAGTGTAAGATTCTAAGGCGTATGATTAAGCTTTCTCAAGTCATAACCAGCTGCATATCGTCTATTAGCATGCACAATCTCTTGCTACAGCTAAGAGAAGATATTCATTACATAACAATCTTAATTTCACAATGCTAGGTTAATAACTATGTCTCTATGTTACTAACAAACTATCCATTTAGTTATAAACTTCAAGTCTAGCATGATTTCACTCTGGTTCTGCAATTAAATTAACTCTCTCAAGCTTAATTTAATTGAACACATCATCCACAGTGATGGCCAGTCACATACAGCAGTAAAAACGGAGGAAAATCAACATATATATGCCATTAGATCCTTAAAGAAGAAAAGAAACAAGTTTAATCCATACATAGGTTCAGAACAATCCTAGAAAGGGATTCTAGCTATCCAGGTTAATAAATGGTTCACAGACACAAGCCCTCATTACAGCCATATCAGAATTACAGAGAAGAAATGCAGAAAAACCAGAGAATCTGGGCTGAAATCTCTGTAAATCCTCAATCTTTCTATTATTCTCCTTGATTTAAAGCAAGCCCAAGCTCAGAGGATGTTCTCAGCCGCCTCCTAGGTCTTTCCAAATCGGGGATCCCCTCTTCAACCTCTGGTTTTCGCTTTTATAGTTCCTCAGATGACAAAACGCATAACAACATTTTCGGGGGTTGGCCGCGGCCAGTAACTGTCTGACCTCCTCTTGGCTGCGGCCCATGGGCGCTTGGCTGCGGCCCTTAACTTTCTGTTATCTTGTTGGCCGCGGCCTATGAGCAGGTTGGCCGCGGCTAGTCACCTTCTAAAGTTCAGCTTCTTCTCTTGTCTGCTCTGTTCTCATCTCTGCTTGCCTTTCCTTAGCATGGTTGATGGCTTCAACTTCCTTTCACCTCCTTCTTACTGCATTTGGCTTTCTCTGGTCCAGCTATGACTGAATCTGTATCCTTTCAACACAAAGAACTCACAAACACAGTTAAACATTCATAGCAGTTAGTGATATATTTCCTCCACATTTGCATTTTGTTTGTGCCCAGCATGAGAAAAGCACATTTCATCAACTTTAGCACTCTCGGACGCCCACTAATATACCCAAAGTGAGGTAAAAATAAGATTAAATGTGCAATTCTGACAAGAATTTCATGAGGTTAACAATCAACAGCAAGGATACGAGACAAAGGGGGTAAGGGTGTATTCACCTGCACCCCCCCTTAAAAGCATCTGCAGCAAGGAGATTCGCTGCATTATTTCCCTTTCGAGGAGTAACACTTAGAGAGAATCCAACCTGTGGTGCCAAAAGATGCAAGATGTCTTCCAAAATACCTCTAACATACCACTCACCAAAGGTAGCATGACCTTTCAGTAGTCCCAACTCAAGAGTTTGATAATCAGATTCAAATATAACATTAGCATTACCCATATCATGCGCAATCATCAAGCCTTTTTTCAGGGCCAATGCCTCTGTCATGAAGGCCAAGAGTGATTTCACCTTATCAATAAAGCCCTATTTGAAATTGCCATTTGAATCCCGACAAATAATTCCTATTGCAACTGTCTTGTCCTATTTATGGAAGGTTCCATCGACATTGATTTTCAACACACGATCGGGAGGCGCCCTCCAATGTATAGGATCACCATTGTTAACATTGCTTCAAGTAATAAGTTCAAACAATTTGCATGTCTCTCAATATTCATGAGAGAGCTTCCTGGCTTGCTTAATTGTTACCTTTGGCTTAGGATCCTTTCCATTAAATACTTTGTCATTCTATCCTTCCATATCAACCAAAGGATCCAACAAGTTACAGTAATATCATAATCCGTAAACGAGCTAGCAACATTACATATGTTGTCCCATCAGCTTGAGAAGTTGCAATTCTGCTTGGATCTGTTTTCAGAGGGAGACCACTTCTAAACCATATGCAGCGTACCTAATGGCAATGAAAAAACATGTGTTCTATAGTCTCAATAGCACTACTGCATACTAGATACATATCAGTATCACTAAAAATTCTGATGAGCTTTGTCACATCCTATTGTCTGTCATGGCTACTAATGAGTTTTGCAACTTTAGCATCATAATTTTTTAACTACTTATTAGTTGTTTCAAGTGAAGGATTAAGGCTATGAGGAATCCAATTATCATTCAAAATGCGTACTGTCTGGCCATCTCTAATATGCCAACAGAGATCATTTTTAAGAAAATCTATGCCATCCACTATGCTTGACCAACACCATGATGCCCTATGTCCCTTACATGCATCTAGAAAATTTCCATTAGGAAAGTATAATCCTCTAAGAACCTGTGCCCAAAGGGTTTGAGGGTTTTGCATGAGTCTCCAAGTAATCTTTGCCAGTAAAGCATTATTCAATGTAATAAAATCTCGAAAGCCCATGCCTCCCTTTATATTTGGTCGGGTAAGCATCTCCCAAGCCAACCAGTGCATTCTACTGTTATTGCTGCTGCCTTCCCACCAAAACTTAGAAACTAGACTATTAAGCTCTTTACAAGTTTTGGCTGGGCATTTGAAACAAGTCATGGGAAAGTTGGGAATTGCATTAATGACAGCCTTGATCATAACCTCCCTTCTTGAAAAAGAAAGATGCCTACTAATCCAATCATGAATCTTTTTGCTCATTTTTTCATGAACATAAGAAGATGCCTACTAATCCAATCATGAATCTTTTTGCTCATTTTTTCATGAACATAAGCCAGAGCTTGGTGTTTAGTTTTCCCCCATAAACTAGGAATTCCCAAATATTTGCCCTGATATGAACCTTCCCTTATACCCAATGTATTACGGATAGAATTTTCACATGAGCGAGAATGTTCTGGGAGAAGAAGATGCTAGACATATCCATATTGGTTAGTTGGCCTGTAACATCACAGTACTCTTTCAAAATACAAGCTAAGGCTTCACAATTCCGTTGATTCGCGTTCATGAAAAATAATGCATCATCTGTAAAAAAGTTATGAGAGAGTACAGGGTAGTGAGTATTAAGCTTGACTCTTTTAATATTGCCCAAGATCTTATTCTTTCTAATCATACTTGATAAAGTTTCAGAAACCAAGATGAAAAGATAGGGGGAAAGTGGATCCCCCTGACGTAGTCCTCTTCCTGGTTTGATAGAAGCAACTCTTTCCCCTGAAATGAATAGAGTATAAGATGAACTATCTCAACACAAGTCATCACAAGGTTAACCCATCACTGTAAGAAGCCAAAGTTCAAAAGAACTTGTCTCAAAAAATCCCTTTCCACGTGGTCATAGGTTTTACTCATGTCTATTTTTAGGACAAATTCATACTTCTTTCCAGATTTCTTTCTTCAAAGATAGTGATACACTTCATGTGCAATTATAAGATTATTTTGGATTAATCTGCTGGGTACAAAAGCTCCTTGACTAGGGCATACGCATCTGTTAAGAAACACTTTCATCCTATTAGCCAGAATTTTAGAGATAATTTCATGTGAAAAATTACATAAGCCAATAGATCTAAAGTGGGAAACTCTTTCTAGCTTGTCAATTTTAGGGATAAGAGTTATATTGGTACCATTGATATCACTCAACCCTTTCTCAGTATCAAAAAACTCTTTTAACCATCGGAAACAAACTATCACCCACTCCGCCCATGAGTTTTGATAAAACGTACCAAAAAAACCGTTTGGTCCTGATGCTTTCATCCCTCTAAGGTCAAATGTTGCTAGTCGGACTTCCTCTTTTGTGACTGGGCGTAGTAATTGTGCATTATCATCAGCATCAATTTTTTGATCAATATAGCATAGAGCCGAGTCCAATGCTCGATTCCCAAAAGCTGTGAATAGTGAACCAAAATAATCAGCAAAAGCACCATGTATTTGACCTCTCTCACGAAGCCAAGTGTTGTTATCATTTTTGATCTGCAGTATACTATTTCTCCGCCTCCTAATCATTGTGGTTAAATGGAAAAATTAAAGCTGGAATTTTTGTCACCAGCATTAAGCCATAAGACACGAGATCGTTGCTGCCAAAATCTTTCTTCCCGATCAATTAACTCCTCAATTTGAGAGAGTAAGCCGCTTCCACTGCAGCATTCTCATCGTTTAAAGGTTTTTGCCTGCAATCTGCTAGCTGGATTTTGAGCCCCTCAATCAACTTATTATTATTTGGGAATTCTTTGGCGCTCCCCTGATCAAGTTTTTCCTGCAATTATTTAGCTTGTGCAAAAATTCACACATAGCATTAGCTGAGTATGATGTATAATTATCCCAGCTTCTCTTAACCACCTGCATAAAATCTATATGAGAGGTCCACAATTCTTCAAATCTAAATACTTTTTGCCTCTTTACTGCATTATATTTCAGACAAACAAGCAGGAGGTGGTGATCTGAGCCCAGAGGTTCAATGTGAAATACCTGGAGGTTGGGAAATTTGTGACAGAAAGCGTCATTACCCAATGCTGGTCAATTCTTTCCTTGATGGTAGCGTCACCTTTTCTTTTATTACACCAGGTGAACCATGATCCATTATAGCCCAAGTCAATTAAAGCAGAGTCGGATACAAATGTTTGGAAATTGAGAATCTTCCGTATGGCTCTCAGCTTACCCCTTGTTTCTCTTGATGAGAGATTATCTCATTAAAATCTCCCAAGCATAACCAGTCCTTATCTCTTGACTGAGCAAACTGCACAATCTGCTCCCACAACCGAACTCTGTCTCCCCACTTTGATGGCCCATACACAAATGACATATAGAAGGGGATATCACATGAGGCCGATGATACGCTAGTGTGTTTGGCATTATTAGAGGATGAAATAATATTAACATTCACGGAGTTATCCCAGAAAAGAGCTAACCCTCCACTTCTGCCTTGAGGCTCTACAATCCACTCTTCGTCAAACCCACATTGCCTTGGAATCCGACTGACATAATTTTTTTTTTTTTTCTGCATTTACATAAGGAACACAATTAGGGGTTTATGTTCTCGACATTCCTTCTTTAGATTTTTGACTGCCAGGCGAACCCCCAACCCCTGACAATTCCATGCTATGATACTCATGGTGAACCGATGGCTGGTTCATCCAAGCCATCGGCGTTTTTGCAAACAGGGCCCTCGTCATTCTGATTTCCCTGAACTCCAAATGCAAACCCATTCTCTGGACATTCGACATCCATCTGTGTATTGGATGTCTTCAATCCTAAACCACTAATTCCATGCTTTAATTTCTTCTCCCCCCTCCGTCGAATAAATTGTTTAGTCCTTCGGCAGTTCTGATTTTGATTTCTTGGTACCGCTGCTGTTACGAGTGAGCAAGACTTCACCTTTCCTTAGCAGAACAGGACTAGATTCTTCACACATGGGTCGTTTTAAATTGATTCTGTCCAACGCCACAGTAACAGTTGATAATGGAGAAAGGCCCGTATAGGGTATGAGCACTTTCTAAAGGTCTTCGTTATCTGATGGGAAATCAACTGTATATTCAGTAGCATGCCCCTTTGTACCCAAGCCCATTACTTCACAACATGACTCGTGAGCTTCCTCTGCATTGGGCTTTGTTATGCGTATTTTCTAAAGACTGTTTTAGACTACTCTGCAATGGGCGTTGGATTAGATCTCGGCCCTCTTTTTCTTTTTGAACGACCCCATCATCGTCTATGCTGACTTTAAGCTGACCAGTCCCTCGGTTATCATGGGGTTTGTCATTATTCTCATCAATCATTAATGATGATTATATTGTTCTTTTTGACCCCGATATTTCCGCCAGATCCGGAATTAGCGGCCTGATTTATGCTGTTACCAAGACCAATCCTCCGATCATATCTCTCAAAGTTCCGGTGAGCTTCAGCCACCGGAGATTTACCATTATTCATCAACAGAGCCTCGTCCCAGTCTTCTTGCAAGATAACGATGGCCTCTTCCCGCTGTTTTCACATGGGCAGTACCCAACCAACTACCATAGCCCTCGCCCACCTCGTCATCTGGCTAGTTATCCTGGTGAAATCTACAATTTGAATATGATCATTTTTTACCTTTTTATAAATGAGTGAAAATAGTTGATATTATCCCAATGTATAGCCAAATCAAACCAACCATTATTTGACGTATGAAATATAGAGCAAATCCCGCGCGTGATTTCCAAGTTACAAATAATGTCACCCATTTGTCCAAAAAAAATAATGTCACCCATTCGCCTAACCTTTTTTTTGAAAAAACGAAAAAAAAAAATCCTTGCTATGTATGGGCCGAATATATGATATGAATATCTGAGACCTAAAAAATGTAATCTGACGTGGGAGGAAGATCAATGCCGTCAGCATATGCCGAAACTTTTGGAGCAGATTTTGCCTTGGGCTTACTGGATGAAACTCCGATCCTAATTGTAAGATAAAATTAATTTTAGTTGGAGAATTAAGGAAGCTAAATAAGTTACTTAATCATATCATATGTTATGTATCCTTAGATTATATATTAATTTATTAGTCAAATTAATTAGTTTGAAGAAAAAAAATATAAATACTCTAAAGTAATTTAATTAACTTCCTTATTTTCTTAAAAAAAGTCAACTTTATCTTATAATTATGATCGGATGAAGTACTTTTTTTGGTTTATCAGGGTTTTCATCCATACTGATACTGGCAAGCATAGCAGAGACACAGAACTTTTCCTTCTTAACCTTTGTGGCAGGGCCAGCTTCCTCTGACTTTTGCCTTCCCATTGCAAAAAAGACCTGATACAAGGAAGAAGAATCGAAATAAAAGTTTATGTAAAAATTCTCAACTACACTACTGCCAAGGAAGAAAATAGGAATTCACAATCACATTAAGTTATGCAAAACACTCAACCCCCATTGAAAGATCACAGCAGAAAATTGTTAAAGATCATTTTTGCTGTTCCTTTAAAATGTAGCTTATGCACTGCATATATGTCAAAAAGGAAAGATATGATCATGATATCAAGAAACTGAACTAGTCAAATAAAAGGCTAAGATTAAAATGAAATTTCAACTAAAAAAGGTGTTACTAATATAGTCAGGATATTCACAAAGCATGATATGAAAAATGATTCTTAAAGAATCAAGGGACTATCATAACAATTGCTTTATAGTTCTTCAATAATTTTTCCAAATCAATAACAGGAACCATTCAACTTAGAATATAATTCTAATATTTGGCCATTCATGAACCAGATGTTCAGAGTCAAAGGAACCATGCAGTAGCACAAACTTCACTCTATCACATGTTGCCAAAATAAAACCAGATAATGAATATAATATGAAGGTAAATGAAAGAAACAATACTTATTATGAGTTAAATATGCATCACAAATAGCCACAGTAAAATTGGAACCATCAAAGTGCTGGTTTCAGGACATGTAGAGAAATACAAATTCTAGTAAAGATGAAAATTGCAAAGGAATAGGAGAATTTTAATGATTTTTCATAGCTTTAATTCATTGAGGCTTGGACACACTTGAGATAGTTCTCCATAAATAGACCACGATTTGGCTTAAATCGGGAGAGCTTCCCAGTTCCCTGAACCAAACCAGACTCACCAGAAGGTCGGTTTTGGTTTGCTCAGTTTCGGCAGTTTATACTGCAACGAAAACAAGACCAACTAGGAAATACTAACCTCATGTAAACAAGTAAAAATTGCAGGAAGGTTTCAACGAGTCCCAACCTAATAAAGTAGAGAAAATAACACAGTTTCGACTAGAAATTTCGTCAAGAATAACTGTATAGGTTTGCGAAATCATGAAGAGTATAAGTTTAGACTTTAGAAGAAGAAAACACGATAACCCAACGTAAGAAATCTATAGATCTATTACTAACCGCTAACAATGTCCAAGATGTTCTTTGGTTGGCATGAAGTTCACTTGTTGTCCAGCTTCCTCTTTAGCTGGATGGATGCGTGAAAAGGATGTGAGGATGTGATTTAGTCGGGAGGCATAAAATTAGACATTTCAATACAAAGAAATTCAACAAAGAAACCGACTTTGTCACGGATCTGATTTGGGTAGGGAACCGACGACCGGTTTAAATTTACAATTTTATAAAATTATTATTAAAATATTAAATTATAAAAATAACTAAATAAATTTTTTAAAATTAGTATTTAATTAAATTAAATTTTATGAAAGTTATTTGGATATTAATATAATAATTAAACGAACAAAAAGTGAAATTTTCAAAAAAAAAAAAAACTTTCAAAATTTAAAAACCCCAAGTGTAATTTCCAATTGCTAATAGAGTGTAGTCGGTACCTAATCTATATCTATGGTAGGAAATAAAACTAATCTAAGATTTTAATAATTTAAAGGTATTATCTAAAATTTTCCCGTCCTATACACTCAAAAAGATATAATATGAAATTATTAAATATAAAATAAAAATAAATTCTTTCACATAGTACAAAAGAATTTCATCATCGTCCCTCACTGCCCAGATCCCAAAAACTCAAACGGAAAAACACTTTTAACACATGAGAAGTATGGAAAAAAGCCATCAGAGATAAAGCCCAGATTCCAAACTCAAAGCCACTAACACATTCAAGGGTGAATGTAAAAGCATGGAGGTTTTGGGAAGAGAACATGAAAATACCAAAATATAATCAGGCGAGAGAGGGTGGAAGAAAACCTGAGGTACCTGGTAGTATTGTACGTTCAAGATTGCTTGTATTGCGACTTGGAAAGGACATGAAGAGAGAGCGGAAGATGGAGACTGTGTTTTGCTGAGGGAATTGCCGAAGACGGAGGAAGATGAGAAGTATCCATTTTTTTAATCACCTGATATGGCTCACTAACCCCTTCTCCATCGTTATTTTCCTTTTTCATGTCCAATAATGCTTCATTAGCATAAATAGGTATTACTGAGTGGCTGAGTGATAGATTTTTTATGACTGCAATGACGTTGATCACGCCTCTATTCCGTGGAAGCTAAGCTAGGCTCAGTTGCGGCATGGAGATCGGCTGAAGGAGTTCTTTCACTCATTCTCTCTCTACCAAGATGATGATGATGTCACTTATCAACATCATCTAGCCAAATCATTATAATCAACGGTGTTAGTGTCACATCATCATATATAATTAATTTTTTTTAAAAAATTAATAGGCTAAATTATCCAGATCTCCTCTGAACTTTCAGTCAGTTACATATAACCTCTGACATTTCAAAGTTTAAATTTAACCTCCATAATCTTTTATTTTTTTTAATTATTAACCTCCTATCATTAAGTAATCGTTATCTTTTTATTAATAAAAAGAAGAATGAGATAAAAAGATATACTAAAAAAAGAGTGAGATGAAAAAAGAAAAAGCAGAAAAATAGCAAGACATATTGGTAAAATCAGCTAAGTTAGAAATCCCTAATGAGGCCTCTTATATTAATTAGGGATTTAATAAAAGTACAGACTTAAATATAGATTTATGTATTTCAAATGGATTTTAATGAGATTTTCCCAAAATAATAACCATAAAAGGCACTTATTTATATTAAAAATTATGGTTTCAATACAAATTTTGGCCGACATCAACAAATCTTTTTTTTTTTCTATAAACAAAATATCAACAAATATTCTCACAATCATATTTTTATTTGCAAGGCATGAAAGTCCCTTTGGAAGGTTCTGCGGTTTTCATAAAGAATACAGCTAAATAAATATTTTTTTAAACATAAGTTTGTTAAATTATTTTTTATTTCATAACAAGAAATGAATAAAAATACTCCCTCCAATATTAAATATAAGACATAGTCAACTTTTTTTTTGGAGAGATTAAAAAAGATAAATAAATTAGCTAATCATAGTATATTTTGTATATTATTCGATTATATAATAGTTTATAAATCACGTAAATTAGTTTAAAAAAAATATAAATATATATACTCTAAAGTAATTTATTTAGCTTCCTTAATCTCTAAAAAAAGAAAAAGGTCAACTAGATCTTATATTTAGAATCAGAGGTAATATATATCAAGGAAAAAATAAATAATTAAAAATTTTCTAACATGATCCGTCCTTATTAAGATTATGTCCAGCTTGTGATTTATTTGGAGAAGTCAGATCTTGAGACTTAGAGACATACTTTCTATGCCATGACCAACTCTAATAATTAAAGCAACAAATATGGTGTTCTTATTTTATTTATTTATTTATTTATTTATTTATTTATTTATTTATTTTTGATATTATCATCCGGTATTTGATGTTCTTATTTTATTTGATACTAGAATTATAATTATTTCATATAAATATTTTTTTAGTTAAAGCAAATATTAATTAAAACATTTTGGTTATTTTGTTTTGATATAAAAGATATTAACTACACTAGCAATGTGAATTCAAGCAGGCAACATAGAAAATATATATGATTCATCTCTGAACAAGATAGTTTTGAAACATTAATTTTAAAAATAATTCCATCAAACTTGTTTCATTAATATCTCATGTTCTTAAACTTGGATTGGACAGGCCGATTCGGATCATGAAATGGCCAACTGGCTAGTAAACTGATATGGTCCTGAAATTGGTTTGGTCCAGGATATTTTTTAAAAGTCAATTTTTGTATATATTTTTTTAAAATTTTATATTAATAAGCTTAAAATATTAAATTTCTCACTGGTTTAGCCCTGGGTTAGCTTCGGTTTTACTCCAGTTTAACCCATTGACTTTTGACCCAGTACCTAGACCAGTTCAATGACTGACCCAAGTTTCAGAATCTTGTTAATATCATGAATGACAACATTCTTCACTTCAACCCAAATTACTCCACCATTCATTCTCACGTTCAATCTCAATGGTTAGTAGTCTAGCATTATTGGTTTTGTTGAGAGATAAAGCTAAATTTTCATTTGTATATTTAACCACTGCAAAAAACACCATGCATTCCTAGAGCACAAACTCAAGATTTCTAGTTAAGCTAGTAACATCCTTTATCAATTGAACCAAGTGCTTGATGGTAAGCACAATTGCAATTTGAGAAACTCAAATCACCAAAAAACATAGAATGAGCTTTATGACAAGTGATACCATATGTTGCTCACAATTGGGTTCAATGTCTTCAGCTCCTTATAAATCATCAAAAATCCCCTCGGATAACAATAAAGAGTCATATCAGACTTGGATGCCTAGCAAGTATACATTGGATATATATATATATATATATATGGTTAGAGAAGCATTAAAAATTTATCAAGAGAGAGCATACTATAATAATTATGATCTTGTGGTTGATCTTGTCAGTGAATAGTGATGCCTGGCACATCAGAAACCGAAGCTCTTTCAGGTATTTTGAAAGATTTCCTATCCATGCCGTAGCTAACCTAGAGTCTCAAATCCAGAGTATGAGAAATTTCATAAAAGAACCATTACCATAAATTAGTATACAGGCAATGATTAAACAATAGATACCATAGTGGTGATTGAGGCAGCTTTGCACCGAGAATAAAAATATTAAGATACGGAGTATTACTGAAGTTAAAATGACAAAAAAAAAAAAAAAAAAAAAGAAAGAAAGGAAAAGAGAAATAGAATGGAAGAAATAGAGAGAACTTTTCTCTTTGACTTCATTCTGATCCCTGCTCTCCATTTGTTTTACACTTCACGTTATACCTTTCTTTGTTATGTGGTTTGAAATTTGAAATAAAAACTGCAGCAGACAGCATTGGAGAAGGAGAAAGAAGGAGCTAGCTTCCTTGATATGCACTCTTCTGCCTTGCCTCTTTCATAATTCACTTCACGTTAAATCCTTGCGTCTGCCATCTAAACATAATTCACTTGTCCCTCTGTTAATGCCTTTGGAAATGCTTAGTATATAGAAATTTGAAACCAGTTTTATTATGATTTCAACTATTCATATTTAAAATTTTCAACTAATAGTTTTCAAAATCATTGTTTTAGAAAGTAGTAGTTAATATATTATCATTATTTTAGATTCTGTTCATATTAAAATAATTTTCTAAGAAGTGTAAAAAGTAAACCAAATTAAGTTTACATCAACCAGATTAACGCTAGAAATTTTCTAAGTTGAAATATTTAGGGAGAATTAAAATGATGTTGCAAGGAAGGAATATATTAACAAAAAAATTTTAATGACAAGTGAGCAGTATGATTCTGTTATCATTTTCTTTCTCTATTGGAACTTGTTATTACATACAATTGATGTGAGATCATAATCTCTTTTGACCTACTAAAAAAGGAAAATGGAACTCTTCAGATAGTTTTAGGTACATCGTGGTATTAAAGCGTAATATAGATTAATGGGGTGTCTATATATGCACAAGGATTTATGTTCATAACAACTTAATTCTCAAGTTATGATCTGCATATTTTTGTTTTTCAGATTGATTTTATTGTAATACGGCTAATGCCTAATGGGATAGCATGAGGCATCTTATTTGTGGTTGACCTGAGCATATACTTCTCTACATGAATGTCAAAGTTGGCTTCTTTGGCATTACTACCGGACAATTGTTGAAACGTCACAAAATTCTTTCTCAAATAAAATTATCAAATAAATATATAAACACCTTCAAAAGCATTAACAAATTATCTGAGAATCTTAACAAAGTAAAAATAAAAATCAGGGTTAATTTTGAAAACAAGTCCATGATTCCTAGGCTAATACATGATTAAAGTGGATTGCCAGTTGATCGGGTTCTTGGATGCTCACTTGCATACAAAATCTATGATAAAAAGACAATATGTCCATCTAATTATTCGCTGCATTTATTGCCTTAAGATGTTGAAGAAATCCTATATATGAAGGAATTAAGAATGTTACATTAAATGGCCAAAAACAGAAAAACAATCAGAGGCACAATATAATATTAACTCACAGAAGTACAATATAAAGAACAATCCCATCACACAAAGACATATCCATTGCCAGAAAGAAAGTATAGCAATTAAAGCTTTTAAAACAGGAACAAAAAATCAACTCTCTCAAACACAAACACCAAAGGAAACAGTTCAAATTGCACAACAAAACAAATACAACAATTATGGTGAATTTGAAAAAGTGAAGTAACATCTTCTGTTGAATTCTCAGGCACAAGCAACAATCAGGACTTCAATCCCAACCAGGTTATTCTGAAAAAATAATACACGAATTTGTTAGATGTATCATCACAAGAGCTTTGTGGCTTAAAGGAAGAAACCAATTTAACTATATGTCAAACTCTGAAGTTGCATAATGTATTGACACTTGACAGAATTTCTCAAACTGAGTTAATCACCTATGGGCTTTGAGTTTTAATTAATGTAAAATCAATCGGAATAATATCAGAGATGGAAGAGGAAATGGCTTTCTTACCACGACCACTATGCTCATGATGTATAGAAGAAGAGTGAGGCAAATCATCTGAATTGATCAACTCTTGGTTCTCGCCTGATGGAAAAATTGAAGTGCCTACAAGACTAAGGGTGTTTAGATTCGGGAGTTCCCAAATTTCCTGTAGTAGTGCCTCCAATCACGTACACCCTGTCAACCTCAACTCTTTAAGATTCTCAAGTTAAGAAACCCATGGTGATATTTCCAGCAATTGCGAACACAGTTCCAAAGACAAAGTTTCAAGGTTGTAGAGTTTCCAAATTCCTTGTGGCAGTGGCTCCAATCGTGTACACCCTATCAATCTCAACTCTTTAAGGCTCACAAGTTCAGCAATCTGTGGTGGCAGTTCCTGCAATTGCGAACACTGTTCCAAAGACAAAGTTTCAAGGTTGTAGAGTTTCCAAATTCCTTGTGGCAGTGCCTCCAATCGCATACACCCTATCAACCTCAACTCTTTAAGGCTCACAAGTTTAGCAATCTGTGGTGGGAGTTCCTGCAATTGCTAACACTGTTCCAAAGAAAAAGTTTCAAGGTTGTAGAGTTTCCAAATTCCATGTGGCAGTGCCTCCAACCGCGTACACCCTGTCAACCTCAACTCTTTAAGGTTCACAAGTTCAGCAATCTGTGGTGGGAGTTCCTGCAATTGCGAACACTGTTCCAAAGACAAAGTTTCAAGGTTGTAGAGTTTCCAAATTCCTTGTAGCAGTGCCTCCAATCGTGTACACCCTATCAATCTCAACTCTTTAAGGCTCACAAGTTCAGCAATCTGTGGTAGGAGTTCCTGCAATTGCCAACACTGTTCCAAAGACAAAGTTTCAAGGTTGTAGAGTTTCCAAATTCCTTGTGGCAGTGCCTCCAATCGCGTACACCCTATCAACCTCAACTCTTTAAGGTTCACAAGTTCAGCAATCTGTGGTGGGAGTTCCTGCAATTGTGAACACTGTTCCAAAGACAAAGTTTAAAGGTTGTAGAGTTTCCAAATTCCTTGTGGCAGTGCCTCCAATCGTGTACACCCTATCAATCTCAACTCTTTAAGGCTCACAAGTTCAGCAATCTATGGTGGCAGTTCTTGCAATTGCGAACACTGTTCCAAAAACAAAGTTTCAAGGTTGTAGAGTTTCCAAATTCCTTGTGGCAGTGCCTCCAATCGCGTACACCCTGTCAACCTAAACTTTTTAAGGCTCACAAGTTCAGCAATCTGTGGTGGGAGTTCCTGCAATTGCGAACACTGTTCCAAAGACAAAGTTTCAAGGTTGTAGAGTTTCCAAATTCCTTGTGGCAGTGCCTCCAATCGCGTACACCCTACCAATCTCAACTCTTTAAGGCTCACAAGTTCAGCAATCTGTGGTGGCAGTTCCTGCAATTGCGAACACTGTTCCTGCAATTGCGAACACTGTTCCAAAGACAAAGTTTCAAGGTTGTAGAGTTTGCAAATTCCTTGTGGCAGTGCCTCCAATCGAGTACACCCTACCAATCTCAACTCTTTAAGGCTCTCAAGTTCAGCAATCTGTGGTGGGAGTTCCTGCAATTGCGAACACTATTCCAAAGACAAAGTTTCAATGTTGTAGAGTTTCCAAATTCCTTGTGGCAGTGCCTCCAATCGTGTACACTCTATCAATCTCAACTCTTATAAGGCTCACAAGTTCAGCAATCTGTGGTGGGAGTTCCTGCAATTGCGAACACTGTTCCAAAGACAAAGTTTCAAGGTTGTAGAGTTTCCAAATTCCTTGTGGCAGTGCCTCCAATCGCGTACACCCTATCAATCTCAACTCTTTAAGGCTCACAAGTTCAACAATCTGTGGTGGCAGTTCTTGCAATTGCGAACACTGTTCCAAAGACAAAGTTTCAAGGTTGTAGAGTTTCCAAATTTCTTGTGGTAGTGCCTCCAATCGCTCACACCCTTTCAACCTCAACTCTTTATGATTCTCTAGTTCAGCAATCTGTGGTTGCAGTTCCCGCAATTGCGAACAGCCTACCAACCATAAAATTTCAAGCGTCTGGAGTTTACATTTTGCTCTTGGCAGTGTTTCCATCAGCCAGCCTGACAAATCCATGTTTTTAAGTTGAGGATCGGTAGTTACATTGTATAAATATCGCAAGTGAGTGTAGGATAAGTTTAAAACTTGGAGGTTTGGAATTGTTGATACCAATGCTTCATCACTCAAGTTCTCAGGAATGTTCTCCCCAATTGTGTAGAAGATAATTTTAATATCCTCGGGCAATATGATATGCCCACCTTGGGTGCCTTCAAATTGCAGTAAGAGAGAACATTCCATGAAATTTTGTAAGATGTTTTTTGCTTCTTTTTTCGTGTCCACTAGTTTTTGAGAAAACTAGCGAGCAAACAACTGATCATCACTCATCTTCCCATAATCTTGGAATTTGAAGACCATTAAGCACCTTATAAGACGAGCCTTTTCCCTTTTAGACATTTCATTTTCCCAGATGATGTTGAAGATTAATGCATTCACTATTGCTTCGCGATCACGATAAAGCAGTTTTTGCAATGCAAGTTCCCATAGTTGAACATCTGTCACATGTTTCAATGACTTAGCCATGAGAATAATGGCAAGGAGATGACCCCGACATTTCTCCACAATCTGCACTACAATTTCTTGGATGGCAATAGATGAATGAAGAAGCTCACTACCAACAATGTTGCAGAAGAACTCCCAAGGCAACAAATGGTCCTCTGTCTTGATTGTCAGATCCACTTTGCTGGTCAAATAATCATTTGATGATAGTGTTGTTATAAACACCAAGACATTTTCAGAATCATTCATCGGTAAACTCACCTTGACGGGGTCTAGTTTCTTGTCACCATCCCCATCCACCACAAGCACTAAATGTCTGCTCCTTCTATCATTGGTAGTCTGCCCCAGCCTTGTTTCAAGATTTAAGAGCACTAGCTCTCTTATAGTCTCATCATGAATCTGATTAAGATCAATGATTTGAAGATCATCAAATGTTGCACGAATTTGAGAATTTGCTCGCACGTCTTTCACAACAGTTCGTTTTTCTGCATCATTTCTTGTTGAAAACCATATGGTTTGAATGTTCTCAAGTGCTAGCTGACTATAGTGTATGGTATCTGATGTCAAAGTAAGAGTGAGTTGGTGGAGGGCAAGATGAGTAGCCAAGAGCAGAATAGGCTTGGGCACATGTTTGAGAGCTGTCTCCCTGCTGACGCTGCCACCTTTAATGATCTTTGTTGTGATGTCCTGTGGTATAACGGCTTGTACGTATCTCAGTGGGCTTTCAGCATAGAGAAGACGTTCAACCCTTCTCCTAAAGCTATCAAAATCTCCAAAACTAAGCTCATAGACATCGTTGATCCATTGCTTCAGCAATTCTTCTTCATACCCAATTCTCATGGGGTAGCTCAACATGAGGTGTACAAAGTCCCGTATCCTCATCAGCCTTAGCATATCTTGCACCAGATGCTGTATTTTTTTAAAAATAAAAACAAAAGGATTCATTAAGGAAGGTATCATCAACAACAATGACAACTGCAAAAGCATTTTAACTAAGAGTCTGAGATTGACCCCTATTATGATATTAAATTAAAAAAAAAACAATCAAAGGTGCAATACTACTATAACAAGCAGATATGGGCTATCAACAGCCAAAAGAGACGTTGTTTCTACCAGCCTCAAGCACTTTTCTGAATGAACTCTGTCTGATTCTTTCAAATAACACCCTCCTGATCTGATATGCACAATTTCTCTCACATTTTTTTCCCTTTTGGTCAACCCCACTTACGATTTTTTTACGTGTTTTGACACCTTTTAGTAACCATATGGTTCTGAAATTCTATATTTTAGTTCACTTTCACTTAGCTTTCTAGAATCTCGAGAACATCTAAATGACCATCATTTTTATGTTTTTCTTTTAGCCAACAACTTGCTTTGGTTAAAAACGTCAGTGATCTAGTCTAGGTTCATAAGCAAACAAAGTTCAAAATGTGCATGAAATGAGGAAACAATTCAGCTTAAGGGGGGCCTCATAATGTGCGTCATCACTTTTACACTAACAATTGAAATTTTTTATTGTTAGATCAATTCTTCAAATCCTGCAAGTAATTTGTATGGTGAAAATTCTTCAAATTTTAAAAAAAATAACTTGTAAATTTAAAAAAAGCTTGTGAAACGTAGGATTAGTTGTGAATTTCACAATTTTTGATCCATCATTTTTACGGACGGCTTGTAAACCATCATAAAATGAAAAATGAATTTTGAGGGACCTATGAAAAAGACCACTAGCTATAATTGTAGATTTCATAGATTGATTTACAAATTTGAGGGAAAGACTTAGAAAACGTTGCAGAATGATAAAAGTCTTGCAAATCATATTTTAGATAAAAAAAAAAGAGTAAAAGTTGTGAAATTAAAAAAGTTATAAAAATGGGAGGAAATTTTTAAATAGATATATGAAATTAAGAAAAGCATAAAAGTTAAAAGCAAGGTTCGAATTCACGCCGAGAGAGATGTGAAATAGTTCCTGATAGTGCCTCGGACAAGATTACCTCTAATTGAAGAATATATGTGCTTATGAGTAAATCTCACCGGTTTACATGCATATTATTCAAGAGGGTAACATGTATATGATAGTATTTAAAATGTTAAATGACTGCCAATGACAATAGTAATTTGGTCCAATAGCGATAAAAAGATCAAAGGGGGACATTTTGATCATTTTCCATATATTATAAATGATACTCAAGTAACTAAATTTTTTGTGATTAAAATGAATAACAGCAACCAATTAGAATGAAGGCTGCTTTAAATTCCATGATATGTATGATATATAACTCCAACACATTGGTCGTCAACAACAGGAAAGCGTTTTTTAATCCTAATATAGTTACCTGTTTGCCAATAGCGTTGGGACTTTGATGAACTCTCCCCTTCCAGTGGCGAGGCCTTCAAAAATCAAAGCATGATGCATTAAGAAGGCATCAGATATTTTAAGATCAATGGACAAACGTCAACACAACACAAAGAATAATAAATTTAGCTGCTTAATCGATTGACGCCTACTATCATGTAAATTTGAAATCGCATCTTATTAATACTAAAAGAAGATTTGAAAAATGGAACAGAAAAGTATCACCGGAACTTCCATTCATTCAAAGCCCTGTCCCAGTTAGTGGGAGACTCTTGATATTTAAAAGACGTTGCAATATGATCTATAAGGAGCGGAAGACAACAGATGAACCTATTATACTCACTGGTTTAGCGGTTGGTGGTAAATGATTGTGACCCACACTGTGTCGAAACATCTTCCATGCTTCAGTACGGGATAACCTTCCGAGCATGACTCTCTCGTCAACACATCCCCACCCCCACCCCCACCCCCAAAGAGTATGATCATCATAAGTGGTTATTACAACCTTAGCATCTTTTTTGTCTTTTGAAATATCCAACTTTTCCCAAAGCCCATTGATTGGGTTCCACACGCCATCTAGGATCAACAAATATCTTTTGTTCTCTAGCACCTTTTGTATTCTTCCAGCAACTTCAGATTCATGACCTTCTCTATCCACCTTTATTCGATCTGCAATTTTCTGCAGAATGTGAAGGTCAGTCTGCTCATCATCAGCCGGCAGTTTGATGAAAATCACCACATCAAAGTCAACGCCAACACAGAAGTGGTTATTTATGTGTTGCATTATTTTTGTTTTCGCCACTCCTTTTTGTCCATGAAGTGCCACGCATTTTACTCCATCACTTTGTAGCAGAGTCCGAATGTCTTGAAAGGCTTTCTGAAGAGTTGGATACTCCGCAATTGATGGAACATCAGTCTCCTTTATGACCAGATCTCGCAGCTTATCAACTAGAATCTCCTTTGGACATTCATCACCAAGAAGTTTGATTACTTCACTGAGTGCTCTTTTGATCTCTTTAATTAGACGTCTTTTCCCCCGACCACGTTTCCATTTCTTTTCCTTTACTTCTTTATATTCGGTATTCAAGGAAGACACCTCTTCCTCAATATTTGATACATTCTTCTTCCAATCCTTGTCAACATCAGTCGGATCTTTCTGTTCAATATGGCTCAAAACTTCGTTCTCTTTGTCCCTTCGTAAAGCAAGTAGCTGCTCTAATCCAAAGTTTAGCACTTCATGCACGTCAGCAAGTGAAAGGCAGTCTTTTCCAGCTTTGTAGTTTTCAATCAAACGATCGACAACAGGTTTGGCAAAAGTTACAACCGCGGGAACAATTATGCCAGCTATCTCTGTCTCAGCCATTGAGAAACCTCAAAGCCTGCAAGGAAACGGTTCAAGAAATGTTACCACCAGAGAATATTATTAATCAACAATTTTCATATAATCATCAGTTTAAAATTAAACTGTGTTGTTAAGAGATCAATCACTCATGTTTTATGTTTAATCCTTGAATTATCACCATGATCACATTTTATTTTACAACATGCATGCAGGCGCTATTACATTGTTTTTTAAAAGTGATTCAGCACCACTTTTTTGTCTCTGTTTTTTAAAGCAAGGTACCTGCTTAAATTACCTTATATAAAACAATAACATTCATGTCATGATTTGTTGCTTTGAATTATTAGACTAGAAAGTCTCATATAGTCTAATCCTGATATGCTTGAGAACGACAGCTTGTCGCCCAGTCCCAAGATTGGGCCCCTCCAAATGAATCACAAGCTAGACCCGAGACAGAATTTGACCCCATGCCAAAAAAACTTGAAAATTAAATGGTTCAGGCTTGGGCATTTGGACATGTAATAAGTTATAATATAAATATATTTTGGATAATTACTAGATGTTAATTTTATTTACATGATTTATACGTCACATTATTTACCCAAAAACTTCATAGATAACATTTTCACCCAATTTCAAAAGTTATTCAAAACTATATTTTCGTACATTTATTTAAGTGGTCCCGCATTATCTTAACAAGACATTAAAATGGAATTGGATGAAATTCCCATGACCTACGATTTTTCTGGGAAAAAAATCATCAGTTTCCTTCTTGTTCTTAACACCAAGCCCAAGAAAAAAATATTAATTGTTTATCAAATCCAGAAAAACCCTTATGATAATTGATAACCCATCATTTTTAATATATATGTGTGGGCGTGTGTAATGCAGTTTATGGTTACTCTTTTTGGTTAATATATTCTTGCCCGATGAAATGCAGCACATTCAATTTAAGGCAAATAAAATTACATAAGAGACAACGAAATCTTAAATTAAGTAAAAATATGGATCACTTACTAGTCTATCAAGCGTTTGTATTCTTCAAATTTCTTCTCTCTCTCCTTTTAGCCTTATATGCATATATATACATATATATATATATATATATATATATATAAGCACTAGTAAGCAGCTAGCATCAATAAATAATAACCTCTTGACTACGTAAAAGCATCACCATGACATTTTTTTTCCTGCAAAACCCGATATCAGGCTAGCATCAATCAAGTAATAATATATAAAATTCTTTCAACAGCATTTTATCAATACTCTATAAACAGAAATATTACACTAGAAATCATTCACTGAGTGAACAAGCTAGGTTAAGATTTATAAGAAAATCGTTCAATCTAGAAAAGGTTTAAAGTTATCTGACGTTTTTTTTAAATTAAAAACAAAAAGTGAACGATTTTGAAGGATTTCAGTTTTTCCTGTCACAACCATACAGTCCCTGATATGATTAACGGAAAAGTGAAATTGTTCATAAGCAAAATGATTTCAATTTTTCCTCAAATTATGGCATTACCCTCACTGTATACTAAAGCAATTCACAAGAGATTGTTTTTTAATTTGGAATTCACGAGAAATTAATTGCAAAGGAATGATGGCTTAATGGACACTGAGACAAGTTATTGGCAAATATGTACAAATAGAATTCACAATATTAGAATACACACACTAGCGATACCTAATATACCTCAAGGTAGTGTTTGGGAGGATAAATAATATAACATTAAATGCAAATACAACTAGCGTAAGGTTGTGTTTGGGAGGATTTTTTTAGAGATAGAATAGAATGAAGTGAGACGGCTAAAAGGATTATTGCTATTGTTTGGAAAAATTATTTTCAAAGGATAGAATCTCTTGAAACAAAGAATAATATTACAAAATTATTCATCTCCTCTCTCCCCACCCCTCCCACTCTTCGTCTTCCTTAAGCTCTAAAATTGAAAAAGCGTAAATATAACCAATTCCATTTTATTAACTCTATAACAATCATCAAATTAGTGACAGAAACGGCTTCTTAAGTCTCCTAAAAAGACTCCCAAGCAATGGAATGTTCATTCCATTACATTATATTCACTTTCATCCCATTTCATTCTAAACTCTCAGAAATATTTTTAAAAATATTTGGATTTAAAAAAAGGATATTAATTATGAATATAATATTTGTGTGGATGTTTATATATCTCCGTTATCTAATATTATCTCTAGTGTCTTACCGTTATCTTTATTCTCGGTAAAGCTGTTGATGATTGATATAAATTCCATTGAGATGTAAAGCTATGCTTAAATATAAAGCATGTACTCCCTCCGGTCCTATTTATAAGCAACTTTCCTCTTGATTACGTAAATCGAATTGATAGTTAAAAGTAATAATTGTGTCAAAAATGCCATATTTTTTTTCCATATATGCCCCTATTTATGAAAAGAGCATAGGAGAGAGAATAGATAAAAATTATGAGAGAGAATGGGTATTTAATAAGGGTAAATTAGTAAAAAGAAGCTTACATTTTCAGACAAAAAGTGAAAGTTGCTTATAAAAGGGACCAGCCTATGAGAGAAAAAGTTGCTTATAAATAGGACCGGAGGGAGTATTATGTACTCAACACACCTTGAATAGTGAATAAGAATTACTCTCTCTTCTTCTCTCATTTTCTCTCTTATCTTTCTTTTTATTTATAACATGTTATCAGAGTGAAAGCTCCAATAGATATCCAGCAGATCGGTCCTAGTGAAAATCTAGCATATTTATTCACCAAGTCTCTTCTAAGAGCAACCTTTGAAAATCTTGTCCATGACATCGGTCTTCGCAAACTCAAAGATATCTACTGACGTCGTCAAGAGGGGGAATCAATACATGATGTAATCTTTTTTCCTTATCTAGGTTTTGACCCACTAAATTTTCCTAGAAAGGTTTTAAAATGGTAAATAGCTTTACAAATGTTACAATTTGTGTTACAAATATAGTCAATGATTTAAAACATTACACTTTGGTGAAAATCAGCAAGTGTAGTTAATTTCAAACCTGCTCACCCAATTAGTTGAATTTCATCATATGTTGACTTAAAAAAGTAGTAAATAACTAGCCAAATGCTCAAGAAAGAAAATTTTGGGAAGCAAAATATTTGGACAAGATTTTCCAATCATAGCTTCAACAGTATATTGAGATGACCCAAATGCTACAAATTAGGGAGAGATAGTGGGCAAGTAGGGAATGACTAACACCTTAACTGCCAACGATAACTACAAATTCCCCTCTCAGACTCTGCCTGAGGTAGTATGACTCATGCAAAAAGCCTAGGAGTTATTTGTTTTTGCTTTACACTAATTTTCTTTTCTATTCATTTAGGGCGAAGTGAAAGTTGAGTGTGTGGTAGATAGCCCCAAGTCCACGGAATATGGTTGCTATAGGTCGCATGTACTACTCACAGGGGAGAACATGATTCACAACTCGCCTCTCCCTCCTAATCATATTAAGGTAGAGAGAAAGACCACTAACGATCCTAAGTATGCCCTTCTAGTGCCCACCCCATATGCAGATACAGTGGGAGCAATTGTACTTAGATTTGTTGTATGTCTTGACCATCTTATTGTCATACCATCTGAGACGAAAAAGGTAAATCGTCCTCTTATGATTGGCTAATGAAGTTTATAATATCTATTTTGCTAATTTCTCAACTTGTTTATGTGAGGAGGAAAAAGAGCAATCGACAAGCTCAGTATAACAATGGTTTAGTGTCTTGTGTGGCAAAGAAGTTGATTGAGCCTGAGCCAACTATTCTGCTAGTGCCTCTAGATACTGGATATATCTTGAGGAACATGATGCAGTAGTCGCCGCCACAGATGTTGAGAGAGAAGACTACACAAAATAAGTCTTTTTTGAGGAAGAGGCCTACGGGGAATACACGCTTGACTTTGTCTCCCGAGTGCTAGTCAAAGATGTCCTCAAATCTGATATGGCAGGCACATCTGATTGTTACTTTTATATCAGATATTTCTTTAACTGTGAATGAATAGTAGCTACTCATAACATTTATGCATATTGATTAGTTTGTTTATGTATTTAAGGTTCCTTTATAAGAAGTACGTAGTCCCCAATGGCCTATATGACAATTTCCCGTTCCTCAAATCCCACCTCTATTTCGGCTTGTTAGAAGGTTTAAAGGCAAATGCTTTTGAGAGAAAAGTGAGGAAAGTGGTGGATATAGTCATTAGAAGGGCAAGAAAAGGGACATTTTCTTTTTGGCGTCTTACTGCCAAGGGTGAGTATACAACTTAATTCAATTGTTTATTAATGGTTGGTATTGAACTAATTATATTTATTGTACATAGGGGACATTGGCTCCTCATTGTGTTAAATCCTTTCAAGTAAAGGATTTGGTACTTTAATTCACTTCATGGGGATGTGAACAATCGACCATAGATGGTCAAACTTTTTAATTCATAAGTTGATGAATTTGTTTGTTTGTATATTTACTATGATGTGTTTCTCTATAACGTTTGGCAGTCATTAATTTCTTATAATCTTGTCAAATTTGTTTATTGAAGACACTTTTTGTTATCAATATTTGTGTCACCAAATTGAAGAAGTCATAAAAGAGTTGGCTGTGACTATTATTTTTTGTCAATGGATTGCTGCATAATGGCGTTAGCTAGAGTAGCAATTTTTTTGAATACATTATTTTAATGTGCTGGATATGTTAGGCTCTTAATTTGTTGTATGTGTATATATAATTTGCTGTGGAGTAGCTCTGAAAAAGTGGATCTCTCTTTTGGTTTCTTCTTCAAGGTTTTTGTATGTATATGCATGACTGCTGATTGAAAATGAGCCCCTATTTAAAAAAATTTGTTACAAATAATTCATGGTTATTCATTAATAATTGTTACGGTTATTGAAAGCAACCGTGAAATATATCAACATATTTTACAATTTTGAAATATGTACCATGAAATAAGCCTCCTAAAAATGACCAAAACTAGAAACAAATACTTTACGGTTAAACATTATAATAGTAAAGTTTTTTTGCTATATAGTCCATGGTTTTGTTGTAAAACCATGAAATATAGGTCATAATGTTTGACAGTGATTTGTTTACAACCGAGAAGTAAATAAAAAATACTACACGGTTTCTTTATTACAACGGTCAAGTATTAGCTCAAATATTATTTAACTATTATATATTTTACGGTTATTAACAAAAATAACCATAAAATATAGACAATTCTTTAGTAGTATAATATTAATAAAGATATTTACCATTTCAATGACGTTTTTAACAAGTCTAGTCAGTGAAGGGCAATTTTATAAAACCACCAACATTTTAAAATTTTAGATACCTACCCTCTCCCATATCTGTCTTAGTGTGTGTTCTGATTAGCTTTTAGAAAATAGCTTTTACAGTTTACGAGGTAAGTATGTGAGAGAAGTTTTGTCTCGATTTGTGGAAAAGTGCTTCTGAAATCACGATTTTGGGAGTAAAAGAACACACACTTATTGCATGACCGAGGGACATTTTGGGGTTTTAGTAACTCATGAGGTATTTTTTGTGTACTTCCTCTAATTTTTATTGTTCACCAATCTTGTTCATTTTACCTTTGTCTTGATAATTAAGCGGAAGCATCAAAGTAAAAATCTACTTAGTTAAGTCATGAACTTGACAGTTTTTTCTGCAAAAACCATAGCTTTGGCTGTAAGAATCAGAATATAAAGCTGCTTGAACATCAGATAATTACCACAACTCAAGAGAAATTAATTGAAAATCAGAAGATTCAATGATGACTTGTGTATACCCAGAACATGAGCAGAAGAGGAGCTACCTTTTTTTTTCTGCGGAGGGGGTCTGAGGCTTGATTCCGATGAAAGATTTCAATTTAAATTTGGTGAAGGGGCTTTGAGGAGACAGTCTCCCTGATTAGAAGATGAAGAATATTACAGAGTGAGAGAGGTCAAACTTTTCAATAATGGCGTTATTATATAGTTTTATTATATAAGCTGTGAACTGATATGTCAAAATCAAACTATTCATTTAGTTTAGTGTGTTTGTTTGAAGTCAGATATAAATCCGATCATTTTACAAAAATGCATTTTATTTTTAAGAAAATATTAAAGCCTTTATGTTCTT
Source organism: Inga oerstediana (assembly GCA_963210345.1). Taxonomy (NCBI): domain Eukaryota; kingdom Viridiplantae; phylum Streptophyta; class Magnoliopsida; order Fabales; family Fabaceae; genus Inga; species Inga oerstediana. The sequence continues at coordinate 84,463,604 of OY723400.1, forward strand.
TTCATACAACTTATATGCAATTCAACATTTGAGAATTCTGTCCGAACAATATTTGATGCTCAAACAAATTGTGAATTTGATGGAAAAGCAATCAGTAGGACTCATGCATGAATGGTATTTCATATAACTGGAGAATAGTGTTTGTATCTTAAAATAACCTCATAATGCAGAAAAACACAAAAGAATTGGTCCATCACAAAGGAAAAGAATGAATAACGACTGAAATATCATTGAAGTGTTGGTTAAATTAGCGTTAATTATTTAATTCAGACTCATTAGCAAACAAATTAAATTGTATTTATGAATATCGGATGGAGTGATGAAGAAACATCCAACAGCCAAAACTAAAAATTGACAAGAGAAGTTATGCTTACCTGGAAGCCAGAGTTTTGAAGGAATAAAAGAGTTCAGAAGTAACCACTCTTCTTCAATTTCAATCAGGCTTCATGCCAGAATAGAGAATAGAGCGAGCGGAGAAAGACAAGTGAGCGAGAGTATAGCACTTTACCGGTGAGTCTGCCACTTTCTAGAGGGACTGATCACGAGAATCAAGCGAAAGCGTGGAGATCAACTGAGAATAGACAAGCGTTCAAGGTTAGGCTATATGTCTGGCAGAAAGGTGAGTTTTTTTGGGTCTGAAATTTACTTTTCAATACCATTGGGGGAATCTGGACTATTTTTTTTAAAAAAGTATTTTAAATATTTTAATGTTTACAACAATTAAATTTAAAATAATAAAATAATATCGAATGTCAGATTTTGAAAAAATGATTTTTAAGTAAAAAATTCATTACCTAAAAATTTTAAATTTAAACAATTTTACAATAATGATGAACACCTAAAATGCGTCTACTGCTGAGTTGGTTTTAAGCAATGGTATATGGTATTAACTATCAAGCAGTTAATCAATAAGTTATCGGCTGAGGTAGTATGCTGACTCATCTTTAAGAAAAATAATATAACTTTGAATATCGAAAAATACGTATTGAGAGAGGCATCAACTTTTATGCTGTAAGACTATAATGAAATTAATAACCTGATCAAATAAAAAAAAAAATCAAACAGTTATAATTCCCGTTGATCCCTTATGCCAAACACGCCAAGTTAGGCATTTGCCCGATTCAATTTTAGCTCCAACCCCTCAATCCCACTATCAAACAAGATTTGATGCCTCCAAAGTATCGTTTTTGCAATGTCTTATCTTCTCAAATGTTTTTTTCGCCCCCTGATAGTGAAGAAATGTACAATTTTAAATTTTTTATGTTTTCTTAAAAAAATAAATCATTACAGATGCAGCACGAAGAAACAGGGGAATAGTACAATTTCAGATGCAATGTCATGATGCATGCGTCAAAATCGCTGCAAGTCTGCAACCTTTACAATTTACAGAATTTTTTTTATGGGCAATGGCCTTGCAAAGCATTGGTACAAGTTTTAGCTTGTGTGTTGGAGCCTTTGGTGCTTTATAATCCACCAAAAAAATAATTATTGTCTTGATATTTTGGTTCAATGTACATCAAACTGAAGTATTTTTTCATATGATTCCAACATTTTATTAAAGTATTTGGAGTACATTTGGAATCCTAAAGTATTTTTTAGGAAGATCAACCACAAAGTACTTTAAGATGCTAATTACATCTATAAAATATATTAAGGTGCTGGATCACCAACTCTAATACTCCCTCCAATCCATTTTATAAGAAGTCTCCTGGCAGGTATTTTTGTTCATTTTTATAAGACCTTTTGATGGCTTGGAAAACTAATCTAAAGGCCCTTATAGTTTGTTTCTGTTTTGAATTAAGTTCTTCGACTTTTTTATTTATTGGTCCTTTCACTTTCTGCGGTTAAAACAGTTAATCCTCGTTGTTAAATATATGCAAACGGTGTTAAAACTGTCCGCTAAGAGCAGAGATGTGGACAACTTAGATCTGACCGGTAATTAAAGCCTCGTCATATATGACATATTTATGAAGTTTGGATTGTTTATAATTCCTTCAAATGAATACTCCAAAAAATCTCAAAGATCTTGCGTTTCAACTTTTGCTAGTGCTCCTTGCTTAGCTCTATATTTTTACCTGCTGGGTCCCACTCGACTTTTCCTCTTTTGGGACATTATCTAGATTTGATCTTGTGCACTTGACCCCCACTCTCTCTCCTCTCCCATATTGCTTCCTTGTTAAGATACCCCCATGCTTTTAAAAGTGAAGCTCCATTCTGATTCTGAGGCCCTCTTATCCAAACAGGCCAAATAATTCGAATCAATACTCAATTATAAGAAAGGAATGGAGGCGTCCTTAGAAAGCTCACAGTTTCGCCCCTTGGCCTCTGTGGTCATAGACACAAAGCCAAGGAAGAACGTCAAATTGTAACTCAATGAAAACGGACCTGGCTTCTCTCAGCTGCCAGATCCATCCGTTGCTTGTGCTTTTCTTAAAACTACACTACTTTGGTGTAGTTTTGAGAAAATGATGATGGGGATGAACTTTGTTTTGCCCCCCTAAAAAGATGATGTCTAGTATTTTTTTTTTGCCGCGCAAGGAAAATATATTAACGGTAAAATTGTAGTCAGTCTTCTAAGACACTGAGTATAACTAAAAAAATATTTTAAAAGGTTTAAAGTACTAAAAATTATTTTAGGATACTGTATGTTACTCCCTTCGGTCCTAAATATAAGACAGAGTTAACTTTTTTTTTGGAGAGATTAAGGAAGCTAAATAAATTACTTAATTATATTATATGTTGTGTATCCTTAGATTATATATTAGTTTATTAGTCAAACTAATTAGTTTTGAGAGGAAAAAATTAAAATATTCTAAAGTAATTTAATTAGCTTCCCTAATCTCTCCAAAAAAATTAACTTTGTCTTATATTTAGGACCGAAGGGAATACTTAAAAAATATTTTAAGATACTAGATACATCCAGAAAAATATTTCAAAACACTAGATATCGTTTTTTTAAGGGGTAAAAAAGTTCATCCCCATCGTTTTCTCAAAACTACACCAAAACTGTATAATTTTAAGAAAAGCACGAGCAGCGGATGGACCGATAGCGGAGGAAAGCCAGGTCCTTTTTATTAGGTTACAATTTGGCGTTCTCCCTTGGGTTTGTGTCTATGACCAGAGAGGCCAAGGGGCGAAACTGTGAGCTTTCTGGGGACGCCTCCATTCCTTTCTTATAATTGAGTATTGATTCGAATTAATTGGCCTGTTTGGATAAGAAGGCCTCAAAATCAGCATGGAGCTTCACTTTTTAAAAGCATAGGGTTATCTTAACAAGGAAACAATAAGGGAGAGAGAGTGGGGCTCAAGTGCACAAGATTAAATCTAGATAATGTCCCAAAAAACGAAAAGTTGAGTGGGACCCAGCAGGAAAAATATAAGCTAAGCAAGGAGCACTAGCAAAAGCTGAAACGCAAGATCTTTCGACGTTTTGGAGCATTGATTTGGAACAAGTTATAAGGGATCCAAATGTCATATCAAAACCACTTGTACGGTTGATATTATTTCCCGTGTAGGATTTTTTTTGTTCCGTTGGAATCTTTCTGGGACCCCCTCATTCCTTTCTTATTTTGCCACTTTCATCTCATCGTGGTGTGGATAGACACGCAAGGATTCCTTCACGATCAGCTTCTTTCACTTGTCTTTCTGAGCTATTTGGATGTCTAATTCATCTTGAGCATTCTTCAATACTCTTGGATTGTGAGTGAGCAGAGTAGTTTGGAGGGGCCCATGTTATCATTATAATTTTTTGTATAATAAATAAAAATATTATTATTATTAAAATATTTTATTATAAAATAAAGATATAATATTATAAAAATTATTATAAATTACACATACCATTAAAAAATAATTTAATATAAAAAATATATTTTTATGAACAAAAATTATTATAATTATAACCTACGATATTATAATTTTAAATAAAAAATATTATTATAATGAAAAAATATTATTATTAAATGAATTTATGTAAAAATATTTTTTATAATTAAAAATTATTATTATGAGTTTAAATATATAATTATGAAATTAATTAAAAATAAAAATATATATTTTAATACAATATTATGAAATTAATTTTAAAAAAATTGTATTATTACAGACAAAAAAATATAGTTACACGTTTAAAATATATTATTATATTAATTAGATAAGATGTAAACTAATTTTATGTAACATATAAATAAAAAATACAACCAAATATGTTAGGGTAGAATGGTAAATTGCTATAATTTCTCTTCTCTCTTTCTCTCTAATAGTCTGTTTGTCAGGAGAGAAATGAAGGGGGGAAATTTATGAGTTAGATTTTAAAAAATTAGATAAGATGGGTTATAAAATCTTAGTAAAGATAAGATTTAAAAAAAAAAGTAAGAAAAACTAACTAAACACTTTCAACCCCACTTCTCTAATTTTTTAAAATCTAAATCATAAAAATTTTCTTTCTCCTCCCTTCCCCTCATACTAAACAAACCCTAAAACTAAATAAAGGATTATTAAAAACATTTTGCCTCCTCTTCTCATCAATTAAGTGCATGTTTGGGTTGGTATTGTCAAAGTACGTTTATATAAATCTAGACAAAATTTTTCTTATATACTTACCTCACACACTGTAAATCATGGTGAAAAAATAGCTTCTACCATTAATCCAAACAGACACTAAATTAAATAAGAAAATCCCTACCCTTTCTTTTGCTCCTCTCCCCTGTATCCCTTCCCTTTCCATTACTTCCCTTCAAACCAAGCGGCCCCTTAGGGATGGAGTGGGAGGGGATGGATGGGAGGGGAAGGAATGGGAGGAGGGAGAATCACCTTGTTTGGTTTGGTTGGAGGGGGAGAAAGGGAAATGTTTTTTAATGATCCTTTGTTTGGTTTAAGAGGGGAGGGGAGGGAACATAATATTTAATTTACCATTTTATCCTTAAACATTAGTTTATATATTTTTCTTTAATAAATGATTTAAATTAGTTTACACCTCAATATGAATTATATAATTTATAAAAAAAAAAAAAGATGAAGATATAAAATAGAAATAGTTTTCAATTTCCCTCAACTTAATTTCTTGTTATATGAATATTCCAGTAATTATCATATTAAATTAAATGAAAAATTCCTTCATTTGAAAAACAATGCAGAGGAGTTGCAAAAAAAAAAAAAAAATAGATGTCATGCGCTCACACTTGTATTATGGATTTATGGATAACTCTGGTAAAAAAAAAACAAAAATTTATGGATAACATTTTACAGTCGAATTCACCTGCGAAAATATCATCACCAAAATTATATTTTAATCGCCATTCATTCCGCTGGAGATATTCATACTCATGATTTGGTTGAACTACAAGGTTGGAAAAAAACACACACAAGCGTGAAACACTTGAGATGATAAAAAAAGTTATTTTTTTATTGAAGAATCATAGGGTATAATTAAGAATATGAAAAGATTATGGGGGTAAAATAGTCTCAAATTTTTGAGAAAATTTGGAACCTCTTTTTTGAGGCCCCTCCCCTCTTACTTTTCATATCAAATAAGGGGAGGGGCTCATTTTCCATCTCCTCCCCTCCCATCCCCTCCAACCAAACAGACTATCAGTGTGTTTGGATTAGCTTTTTTTAATAGCTTCTGGAGAAAAAATGGAGAATAGCTTTTGGAGAATAGATTATAAGAAGAATAGATTATGAGAAAAAAGTGATTTTGATAAAATGAGAGTGTTTGGATGTTTTGATCAGAATAGCTTTTTTTATGGTCAAATTACATAAAAGGACATTAACTTTTGTGATAATTACATATAAAGAATAAGATTATATTTTATGTATTATTTAAAGATTTATATCAAATTTAACAGCCAAGTTTTTCCTGAAGAACGTCTGGTACAAATAAATTTTGGAAGATGGAAAATAACAATGAACAATTAACAAGGATGTAAATTTAACAAAACCGTTAAATTTGACCTAATGGAGTTAAATTATAAGAGAAGAAAACATCTAACGGTATTAAAAATGATACATCTTAACCCATTATTTAACATTAAATTTCATAATTAATACCAAAAATGAAATAATTTTGTCTATATGTAATGTTAATTAATTTAACTAATTTTTTTAATATAATTAAATTAGATAAATAAGTCTTAAATAGGATAAGAAGGAGTATTAAAATTTTAAAATTCTAAAAAATAAAAAAAGAGAAAAAACATTGAAATTCAAAAAAATAAAAAAGATGAGAGAGAGAGTGCTATGGGGCCCACAAACATAAAAAGAACCAATGAGAATGAGAGGGTGGGACCCACAAAGTTGAAAAAATAAGAAAAAATGGATTGTTCCCAAACCAAGGTTTGGGCCTCCCAAACCATGGTTTAACATGGAAAATGGATTATTCAAAAATTGTGAGTGTTTGGATGAATATTTTCTAAACCATGGTTTGGCCTCAAAAGCAATTTTTTTAATTGCATCCAAACACACACTATGTGTGGAGAAAAAAGCCTGGGGAGCAAGTGGGATGTGACCCCACCTCATTTTCTTACCGGCTTTTCTCTGTTCTCACACGTTTTCTCTCTTGCCAAACAATGAAAAACTCCCTTCAAACCAAACGGCCCCTAATGAGTGGAGAAAAAAATCTGGAGAGAAAGTAGGATGTGACCCGCACCTCATTCTCTTACCGGCTTTTCTTTTCTCACATTGAATCGAATTATTGTATGGTTGATATTATTTTCCGGGTAGATTTTTTTTTTTCTCTTGGAATCTTTCTGCATGGGACCCCTTCATTTCTTTCTTCTTTTGCCACTTTCATCTCATCGTGGTGTGGGGTAATGGAAGGAGGATCTTAAAAAAAGATGTTTGGTGATAAATAATCAATTCACGGTAAAAAAAATAAAAAAGGAAAATCGCATAGTTGAAACCATGCTTTAAATTGAGGTACTATTTTTTTAAAAAAAAATACCAGGCCAGATGCATCATCTGTAGTGCTAATCAATTTCCATATTTGTTGTATGAATGTTGTTCTGAAAAATAAAATAAGGGTTTCATGGTCTTTTCATCTATAAAATTTCATTTTATTTTGAATTAAGGGGTACAGTAAAGTTTCAAATTTTTTTAGGATTGACTAAAATTAAGTCACATTTTTAGAGATTAAATGAACCCCCCCCCCCCCCCTTTTTATGTGCAATGGCCTTGCAAAGCATGTAGAAGTTTTAAGTTTAACTTGTGTACTGGAGCCTTTGGTGTTTGATAATCATAAATGGGCAATGAAGTGAGGACTCTCAATTATTGCAACATGTAAACAAATAAATCATTACAGATGCAGTACAAAGAAACAGGAGAACATCAATAAGCAATGATGCATGCGTCAAAATCGCTGCAATTCTGCAACCGTTACAATTTACAGAATTTTTTTTTATGCGCAATGGCCTTGCAAAGCATAAGTACAAGTTTTAGCTTGTGTGTTGGAGCCTTTGGTCCTTTATAATCCACCAAAAAAATAATTGTTGTCTTGACCTACGATATTTTGGTTCAATATACATTAAACTCTGAAGAATTTTTTCATATGATTTTAACATTTTATTAAAGTATTTGGAGATCACTTAACACCCTAAAGTATTTAATTTGTTTAGGAAGATCAACCACAAAGTGATGCTAACTGCATCTATAAAATATATTAAGGTACTGGATCATCAACTCTAGTACTCCCTCCAATCCATTTTATAAGAAGTCCCATAACAGGTATTTTTGATCATTTTATAGGATGTTTTGATTGCTTTAATTATCATTAAATATTTTTTCGGGAAAACTAATCTAAAGGCCCTTATAATTTGTTTCTGTTTTGAATCCAAGTCCTTAGACTTTTTTATTTATTGGGTCGTTTCACTTTCTGCGGTTAAAGCAGTTAATCCTCATTGTTAAATATTCCATCTGGTCCTAATTATAAGATAAAGTTGAATTTTTTGAAGAAATTAAGGAAGCCAATTAAATTACTTTAGAGTATTTTTATTTTTATTTTTTTCTCCAAACTAATTAATTTGACTAATAAACTAATATATAATCTAAGGATACTAAAAATATAAACACTCTAAAGTAATTTAATTGGCTTCCTTAATTTCTCTAAAAAAATTAACTTTATCTTATAATTAAGATCGAGCAAATGGTGTTAAAACTGTCCGCTAAGAGCAGTGATGTGGACAACTTATATTCGACCAATAATTAAAGCCTCATCATATGAAGGGACGAAGGGGATGGGTGTTTTCATTGGACCTCGTTTCCCTCCGTTATCAAGTCCCATCTGCTGCATATGCTTTTCGTTAAACTACACTACTTCGGTGTAGTTTTGAGAAAAGATGGGGCTCAACATTTTTTTCCCTAAAAAAATGGTATATAGTATTTTAAAATAATTTTTTGGACATATATAATATCTTAAAATATTTTTTAAATAATATACAGTATCCTAAAATGATTAGTGCTTTTAATCCCTTAAATTATTTTTTTCAGTTGTACCAAGTGTGTTAGCAGACTGATTTTAATTTTACTTTTAATATATATTTTCAGCTCAAAAAATTACTTTAAAATATTTTTGATGCTTTTAACATTTTAAAATATTTGTTTAGTTGTACCCAGTGTCTTAGGAGACTGACTACAATTTTACCGTAAATGTATTTTTCTTAGCAGTAACGAGCACCCAAAACTTAGGATACTGGTTTATTGATTTTCACCCACTATAAAATATTTGTCCAATAGTACCTAATATTTTAAAGTAATTTTTGGAGCTGAAAAAAATACATTAAGGATAAAATTGCAATCAGTCTGTAACACACTGAGTACAACTGAAAAAATATTTTAAAGGGTTAAAAGCACTAAAAATTATTTTAGGATACTGCATACTACTTAAAAAATATTTTAAAATATTAGATACGTTCAGAAAAATATTTCAAAACACTAGATACCATTTTTTTAGGGGGCAAAAACAGTTCATCCCTATCCTTTTCTCAAAACTACACCAAAATAGTATAGTTTTAAGAAAAGCACGTGTAGCGGATGGACTGACAACAGAGGGAAGCCAGGTTCGTTTTCATTACAATTTGGCGTTCTCCCTTGGGTTTGTGTCTAGGACCACAGAGGCCAAGGGGCAAAACTGTGAGGTTTCCGGGGACGCCTCCATTCCTTTCTTATAGTCCCTCCGGTTCTATTTATAAACAATTTTTTTTCTTGATTACGCAAAACGAACTGATAGTTAAAAGTAATAATTGTGTCAAAAATGTCATATTTTTTTCCATATATGCCCCTATTTATGAAAAGAGCATAGGAGAGAGAATAGATAAAAAAAGTATGAGAGAGAATGGGTATTTAATAAGGGTAAATTAGTAAAAAAGAAGCTTACATTTTCAGACAAAAAGTGAAAGTTGCTTATAAAAAAGACCAATCGTATGAGAGAGAAAGTTGCTTATAAATAAGACCGGAAGGAGTAATTGAGCATTGATTCAAATTTTGGATAAGAGGGCCTCAGAATCAGCATGAAGTTTCACTTTTTAAAAGCATAGGGTTATCTTTTTTTTGATACAAAAGGAAAGCAAAAACAAAATTAAAAAATAAATACAAAACTAAGATAGCTGCATAACGCTAGCCAACGTGTCAGGGCCCATAATGGTCAAACCAGGGTAGTCGTTCAAAGCTGTCTTGGCAATTAAATCCGCTCTAGCATTCAAATTTCTCTCAATATATTCTATCATCACAACCCAGTTGCGTCGTAGCATTTCTTTCGCTTCCATGATGAGAGACCAATCTTCGTGAAGGTAAGAAATATCATTCTGAAGAAGATGTATCACTCCCTGAGAGTTGCTTCTCAATCGAACCAGTCTATGACCTCCTTCCCATGCTCTCTTCAAGCCCAATAAGCAGCCCCAGATTTCTGCTTCAAGAGATTCACCATTCTCAAGCCTTAGACGAAAGCCTTCCAATATAGTTCCATTACAGTCAATAATAATTCCTCTACATGCACATTTTCCTTGGCACGGAGAATAAGCTCCATCGACCTCTACAGTAGTATAACTTTCCACATTGTGAATTGTAGAGCCTTCAACTTGAACTTGATTGTTTGCAAGCTTCATATATTTAATCCTATTCATAGCTTCCATAAAGCTTCCTAGGATTGCCCTAGCCTTAGCATTAATTTGATTGAGATCCATGCTCGGACAAGAGTGAATCCTCTCATTACGATCCCTCCAAATGAGCCAACAAATTATAACAAAGAGATATTTACATTGTTCCATATCAAGCCCATAAGAATGTGTCATATTAGCCTGGAACCAGGTATGAATATTACCTGAGAAGAACCTGTCATAGACCGATGGGTGAATGACTTTCTCCCAGATATTCCTAATGTCCTTGCAATCTCTAATTGCATGAATTTCATCTTCCATGAACTCTTGACAACGGTCGCAACGGCCATTAGGATGAAGGGACATTTGTTGCTTCAAGCTATTAGTGATAAGTCGTCCATGTAACATAAGCCAAGCAAAAAGCTTACATCTTTGGGGAATTTTGAGTTTCCAAACATCACTCCATCTACCTTCTAGAGAGACCTCTTCGTGAGAGAGAACCTTATATGCCGATCGCACCGTGAAGGAACCATGCTTTTCAAATTTCCAACGAGCTCTCTCTATACCATCCCTGTCTGTAATTAATTGAATACCTTCTTGAACCTTAGGCCAGTTTTGTTTAATTCCACTCCAGGTGTTAGATCCTGGTTTTTTGGAGTTAATTCGAGGAATGAGACCATCATCACAACCATACTTGCTTCTGATAACTTTAGCCCATAGAGAATCTCACTCTTTAATCAATCCCCACCCAAGCTTCATCATATAAGCTCGATTCTGATGTCTAATATGCTTCATACCTAGACCCCCTTTTGTTTTCTCAGTACAAACCTTATCCCACGCCACTAGATGCATTCGTCTTCGTTTATCTGATGAACCCCAGAGGAAATTACGTGCCTTCTTTTCAATATTTTCACAAACAGAAGCTGGTAGATTGGTCGTCTACATGTTATAAGAAGGCATCGTAGCTATGACTGATTTAACTAATGTATCACGGCTTGCAAGAGAAATTCTTGAGGCATGCCAACTGCTTAGCCTATCTTTAACTTTATCAACCAGATACTGGAATGTTTCAGTAGTAACACGATCATGATGCAAAGGCACACCTAAGTATTTCCCAAGATTCCCTGTGATTTGGAAACCCAACTCCTCGCTCATTTGTTGTGCTCTATTATGATTAACATTTTTTGAGAAGAAGACTCTTGTTTTGTTTGCGCTCACTTTATGTCCTGATGCATTGCAGAATTTATCCAAGAAATCTTTGATCGTCTCCACTTGGTCCATATTTGCCTATGCAAAAAGTAACAAGTCATCAGCAAAAAATAAATGGGTAATAGGAGGACCATTCTTACCTAGTCTGATCGGTTTCCATCGCTTAGTAGATATCTTATGTTGAATGATGTGAGCCAATTTCTCCATACATATCACAAACAAGTATGGTGAAATGGGATCTCCCTGTCTGATGCCTCGAGTTGGAGAGAACTCCTTCGCTCTACTACCCTCCTAAAGAATTTGCATAGATGGAGAAGAGATACAGGCCTTTACCACCTCTATAAGACTGTTTGGAATTTGGAGTTCCTCTAGGCAACTCATAACGAAGTCCCAACAAACTCGATCATATGCTTTCTCTAGGTATATTTTAATGGCCATAAAGCCCTTCTTTCCTTTCATGTTTCGCATAGAATGTATTACCTCCTGAGCAATCACAATATTATCAGAGCTGGATCTTCTTGGTAAAAAACCACATTGGTTAGGTGAAATAACCTGATGAAGAAGGCATTTAATACGATTAGCAATAATTTTAGTAATAATCTTATAAATTACATTACATAAACTGATGGGTCGAAAATCTCGAATAGTTTCTGGGTACTCCCTCTTAGGAATAAGCACAATGAAGGTATGGTTGATATCTTTTATTGATGTTGGATTCTCTATAGCACTCTTGACCATTTTGATCACAGAAGGACCTAAGATATCCCATTGACTCTGAAAGAAGAGAGCATTCAAACCATCCGGGCCTGGAGATTTCAGAGCCCCCATGTTGAAGATCGCTGATTTGATTTCCTCGCTGGATATATTACTCTGGAGACTTAATAAATCTGCCGGATCAATCCTTGGGAATGGATAGATAGATAAATCTGTTATTCTGTCATTATTTTCCTCCCGAAAGAGATTAACAAAGAAGTCAGTAGCAATATGCTTAATTTCATTTGCATCATCAGTCCATTCACCCGAGTCTTTCTAATGACTTCAATTTTGTTTCTCCTCCTACCATTAGCACGAGCATGAAAATATTTTGTATTTTTATCTCCCATAGAATACCAATTACACTTCGCTTTCTGAGCCCATAGAAGATCTTCCTGGATGAGGACTTCTTCCAATTCAAGCCAAAGCTTTTTCTGAAGCTGATCCATATAAGAGGTAAGCCCTGTCAGTGTAATAGAATTAGAAATCCCATCAAGTCGATTCATAAGTCTTCTTTTCTTGTGACCAAGGTGACCAAAAACATTATAACTCCATGTGCCCACTTTCGTAGTGAACTTTTCCACATTAAGATCCCAGCAACACTCTTGGTCCCATGTATCCTTCACCATTCTTGTAAAGTTTTCATGGAGAACCCATGAAGCAATAACCCGAAAACGGCCTATCCTTTATAACGTAAGGCTCTTTGATTGTAGTTTGCAAGAGAATCGGTCTATGATCAGATTTAAACCAAGGAAGATGCTTGACACAAGCCTCATTGTAAATATCCATGAACTTGTTATTAACTAAGACACGGTCAATTCGGCTCTCACACCCTTCTCTCTTCCAAGTAAAGAAAGAACCATGGCAGCCCAAATCTTGTAGCTCAAGATTCTCAAACCAACAACAGAATTCTTTATCAGCTGAAATAGGATGATAAGCCTTTGATCTTCGCTCATGTTGATAGAGAGTTGCATTAAAGTCCCCACCAATTAACCATGGCCAGGAGTTGGCAGGACATAGATTATTTAAATCACACCACAACTGCCTTCTTCGGATCGGGTTAGTGCTAGCATAAACTAAGTAATGAAAATTTTTTCATTTCCTCGCTCCACCTTCATATGTATAAATTGATTAGTCTTGGTAATAGTGGAAACACTATAACCCAAGTCATTCCAAGCAAAACAAATACCCCCACGTAGCCCTTCAGCTTCAACAACTTCAAAATGATCAAAACCAAAACGACGACAACGAAGGCGAATCTGAGCTAAGTTAGCTTTAGTTTCAAATAAGGCCATAAAATCAACCAGATATCTCTTCTTTATCTCTTGTATAAGCCCCGACATTGATTTGGAGCCCGTACCCCTACTATTCCAGAAGAGACAATTCATGGAGCACCAATGGAAGGGGATGCATTGCTTATAGATCCCCAATTAGCTTCAGTAGAAGAGGTCATTTCCACCCCCGTATTTTCCTTTAGATGCATGATGTCACTGGGCTCCTTCCTTCCTTCAGTAACCAAAACTTGAAATGGGTTAGGTGATTTTAGAAAATGAGATCTCCCTTCTTGTGCTTCAGTATCCACAGGAATCCATCTTTTCTGAAATTTAGTTCCCTTCCCAAGAACATGGGAACCCCCTTGTTTTGCTGTTACATTTTTTGACTTTCTCGGCACATTTGACGTATGTCTAGAAAACTTATCCAGATTATCACTTGAGAGATTTTTCCCTTTCTCTAACTCTGAATTTTTCTCCTTAATATCAGCTCCTATTAAATCGTCATTGACATGCGAGAATCTCCCCCCGCCTTGATGAGCAATAACACTGTGATCTTTGTTTCCTGATTTGCATCGCCAAGGTCGTTGCACCAAATTCCATGTTCCCAAACCCTCCTTCTTTGACTTCGTGTCGGCACTAACCATTTTGGTTTCTTCCATAATCGTTCGAGTGCGTTTTTTATTCACATCTGTAGCACCAGGAACTTCAGAAAAACTATCTGCGCCCGTAGTCTCATTAACTTGCGACATAGCATTAACCCCATTTTCGGAATTCGGAGTCATTGTCTTCTCTACCATAGCTTGATTTTTTACACTCTCTGGACAAGCATCTTTATGATGACCATATCTCCTACACCCAAAACAAATCAGATGCAAACCCTCATATTCAATACATCGACAACGTCCAAATACGCTAATCGCTGATTTCAATCGTTTCTTAAGATCTATCTCAACACAAATACGTGCATACTTTCCTCGTTCACTTGCATAAGTAATACGATCAATTTTTAATGTTTTTCCCACTAAAGAGTCCAATCTCTTCAGACTAACCACATTGAAAAATTCAAGAGGAAGCAACGGAATCCTTACCCAAACGGCTGTTTTCCTTTGCACTTCCGTACTCCATGGGTCGAAGTTTGGTCACCAGCGTTGAACTATAAGATAATGATCCGCCACCATCCATGGTCCTTCTTGATAAATCCTCAACATGTCTTCCTCATCCTCAAAAGACACCATGAAGAACCCATTGTCAATATCCCTTGTTGTAAAAGGTTTACTAGTCTGCCACAAGCGAGACAAACTAACTCTCATTGCCCAAATAGGAATGTTCTTACCAAGGAGTTTGATAATCAGAGACCTCTTCCATGGTGCACACCATAACTCATATTCCTCTCTAGTAAACTTGAAAGTTGGGCAATCCTCATTGTCAGAATCTTCTTGTACCTCCTCCTTGTCGGTCGTTTTCTAAAAAAAAACCTTGCAGTCCCTCAATATATTCAGCCCATGCATCATCAATAACACTGCTCCCTTCTTGTCCTTCGAGACTTGCACATTTTCAGATCCAAGAAGTTTCTCCTGGAAAGATTGACCCTGACCTTTAAAATAATCTTCATCTTGGTCATTTGGATCATCTGAACGACCATGCCTTACCTTTTTTTTCACTCGCTTAAGCTTTTAACTATTTTCCATTTTCTATTTTCCTCACAATCAAGAAAACTTCTCCTGGAATTCAAAACAGAAAATAAAACACGAGCAAGGCCAAAGCTTAGATCAAAACTAATGGACCGTTAGCACAGAAGAGAAAAACCAACTAGAAGATCTTCACAAGCGACCAGCGACGGCAACGCGATAATCGAAGGCCAATGTTCAAACCAACAAGTAAAATAGATCATAACATAACCGAACAAACAAGCAACCAGAGTTCTGAATTAAAAATCGATGAAAAACCAAACCAGAACGGTGAAGATCAGTCCAGCTTGGAAATGAAGAAAATCTTCCAGAAAATGTCCGGCAGCAGCAGGACGCTAGAGTGGTTAAGCAGATCGACCCACCTCAGAACAGACCGGAGGAGAGCGACGGCGAGATCCTTCTCTCTAATCTAGCAGGAGTGAGAATGCGCTAACAGATCAGACCAGAAGAGTGTAATGGCTTGATGTTCACTGCAGATAAGCACCCGAGTGATGAAGGTGATGATTTCAGAAAAAATCAGATCTCAGATCTTGAGCAAACGACGGTCAGTTAAGTTTGCTTTTAGCATAGGGTTATCTTAACAAGGAAACAATAAGGGAGAGAGAGTGGGGCTCAAGTGCCCAAGATTAAATCTAGATAATGTCCCAAAAAACGAAAAGTCGAGTGGGACCCAGCACGAAAAATATAAAGCTAAGCAAGGAGCACTAGCAAAAGCTGAAACGCAAGATCTTTCGACTGTTTGGAGCATTGATTTGGAGCAAGTTATAAGGGATCCAAATGTCATATCAAAACCACTTGTACGGTTGATATTATTTCAGGATTTGGCCAGCGTCCGCTGCCCCCAGCGTCCGTTGACCATCCTTTTTCCCAAAACTACACTGTTTTGGTGTAATTTTGGGATAAAATACTGGGGCTGACCCCTTTTTTTTTAATAGTATCTAGTATTTTTCTGGATATATCTAGTATCTTAAAATATTTTTTAAGTAACGTGCAGTATTTTAAAATAAGTTTTAGTGCTTTTAATCCCTTAAAATATTTTTTTAGTCATACCCAGTCTGTTAGCAGACTGATTGTAATTTTACCTTTAATGTACTTTTTCAGTTCCAAAAATTGCTTTAAAATCCACTCTAAAATATTTTAAAATTATTTTTGGAACTGAAAAAGTATATTAAAGATAAAATTACAATCAGTCTGCTAACAGACTGGGTATAACTAAGAAAATATTTTAAGGGGTTAAAAGCACAAAAAATTATTTCAGGATACTACAAGTTACTTAAAAAATATTTTAAGATATTAGATACATCCAGAAAAATACTAGATACTATTAAAAAAAGGGGTCAGCCCCAATATTTTATCCCAAAACTACACCAAAACAGTGTAGTTTTGGGAAAAAGGATGGGCAGCGGACGCTGGGGGCAGCGGACGCTAACCAAATCCATTATTTCCCGTGTAGGATTTTTTTTGTTCTGTTGGAATCTTTATGAGAAATTGCTATAATTTCTCTTCTCTCTTTCTCTCTAATAGTCTATTTGTCAGGAGGGAAATGAAGGGGGAAAATTTATGAGTTAGATTTTAAAAAATTGGATAAATTGGGTTATAAAATCTTAGTAAAGATAAGATTTAAAAAAAAAGTAAGAAAAACTAACTAAACACTTTCAGCCCCACTTCTCCAATTTTTTAAAATCTAAACCATAAAAATTTTCCTTCCCCTCCCTTCCCCTCATACTAAACAAGCCCTAAAACTAAATAAGAGATTATTAAAAACATTTCACCTCCTCTTCTCTTCAATTAAGTGCATGTTTGGGTTGGTGCTGTCAAAGGACGTTCACACAAATCTAGACAAAACCCCTCTCATATACTTATCTCATACACTGTAAATCATGGTGAAAAAGTAATTTCTACCATTAATCCAAACAGATACGAAATTAAATAAGAGAATCCCTACCCTTTCCTTTGCTCCTCTCCTCTGCATCCCTTCGCTTTCCATCCCCTCCCTTCAAAACAACCGGCCCCTTGGTATGTGTGGAGAAAAAAAGACTGGGGAGAAAGTAGAGCTGGGAATACGGTCTGGCCCGGCCCTACAGGGCTGGCCCTTCACTGGCTCGGGTTTAAACGGGCTGGCTCGTTTAGGCTCGCTTCCTTAAAAATCTCCAATTTTTAAAGCCCGCGGCCCTACAGGGCTGACCTTTCACGGGCTTGGGCATGAACTCATTTTAATTAAATTTTTTTTTCAAGTTTTATAATTTATTTATTATTTTGATTTAAATTGAAGTACATTATTTTTAAAACTCATAAATTTTTAGTTAAAATAATCATCTAATATCCAAATCAGCCTCTTTTTTAAAGTTTAAATGAACAAACCATTGTAGAAAATAAAATAAATAAAACCATTTAATAAGTGTTTACCTGTTACTAATACTCTATTAGGTACTTCGGTGTCTCTCATATTGATAATTTGATATAATGATATTATATATATATTAATTTATTTTTAAAAAATATTAAACGGGCCTAAAAGAGCTGGCCCTACAAGGCTGCAGGGCCGGCCCTCCATGGCCAAGACTCTACAGGGCCGACCCTTTTAGATCCACTTTCTGTTTTAGCATCTAAATCATAAGTCCGGCCCTTAAAGGGCTCGGACCTAAACAGTTCAGCCATCGGACCTAAACAGTTCAGCCCAAATTCCTGACTCTAAGAGAAAGTGGGATGTGACCCACCTCATTTTCTTGCTGGCTTTTCTGTTCTCACACGTTTTCTCTCTCGCCAAACAAGGAAAAACTCCCTTCAAACCAGACAATCCCTTCATGAGTGGAGAAAAAAATCTGGAGAGAAAGTGGGATGTGAGCCGCACCTCATTCTCTTTCCGGCTTTTCTTTTCTCACACTGATTCGAATTATTGTATGGTTGATATTATTTTCCGTGCAGGCTTTTTTTTCTCTTGGAATCTTTCTGCATGGGACCCCTTCATTCCTTTCTCCTTTTGCCACTTTCACCTCATCGTGGTGTGAGGTAATGGAAGGAGGATCTTGAAAAAAGATGTTTGGTGATAAATAATCATTTCCCAGTTAAAAAAAAAAAGGAAAATCGCATAGTTGAAACCATGCTTTAAATTGAAGTACTATTTTTTTAAAAAAAAAAAACCAGGCCATATGCATCATCTGTAGTGCTAATCAATTTTTATATTTGTTTTATAAATGCTCTTTAGAAAAATAAAATAAGGACCTCATCATCTTTTCACCTATAAAATTTCATTTCATTTTGATTCAGAGGTAGGTAAAGGTTCAAATTTTTTTAGGGGTGATTGAAATTAAGTCATATTCTTAGAGATTAAGAGTCTGTTTGGTTGGAGGGAAGGGGAAGAGTCTGTTTAATTGGAGGAAAGGGCCTGTTTGGTTTGAAAAATTGGAGAGAGGGGCTCCAAAGGAGGGGCTCCCAATCTCTCCCATCCCCTCATTTTTGTTCCCCCTAAATTGGGGGGTTTTGGAGGGGATGGATAATTAGCCCCTCCCATTCCATCCCTTCCCTTTAAATCAAACATGCCTTAAATTTTGAAAACCCCCCCCCCCTCCCTCCTCTTTTTATGTTCAATGGCCTTGCAAAGCATGTACAAGTTTTAAGTTTAACTTGTGTACTGGAGCCTTTGGTGTTTGAAAATCATAAATGGACAATGAAGTGCAGGAGTCTCAAATATTGCAACATGTAAACAAATAAATCATTATAGATGCAGTACAAAGAAACAGGGGAACATTAATAAGTAATGATGCATGCGTCAAAATCGCTGTAAGTCTGCAACCTTTACAACTTACAGAATTTTTTTTATGGGCAATGGCCTTGCAAAGCGTAAGTACAAGTTTTAGCTTGTGTGTTGGAGCCTTTGGTCCTTTATAATCCACCAAAAGAATAATTATTGTCTTGACCTTTGCAAACAGGGCCCTCGTCATTCTGATTTCCCTGAACTCCAAATGCAAACCCATTCTCTGGACATTCGACATCCATCTGTGTATTGGATGTCTTCAATCCTAACCCCCTAATTCCATGCTTTAATTTCTTCTCCCCCCTCCGTCGAATAAATTGTTTAGTCCTTCTCCAGTTCTGATTTCGATTTCTTGGTACCGCCGCTGTTACGAGTGAGCAAGACTTCACCTTTCCTTAGCAGAACAGGACTAGATTCTTCACACATGGGTCGTTTTAAATTGATTCTGTTCAACCCCACAGTAACAGTTGATAATGGAGAAAGGCCCGTATAGGGTATGAGCACCTTCTGAAGGTCTTCGTTATCTGATGGGAAATCAACTGTATAATCAGTAGCATGCCCCTTTGTACCCAAGCCCATTACTTCACAACATGACTCGTGAGCTCCCTCTGTAATGGGCTTTGTTAGGCGTATTTTCTAAAGACTATTTTAGACTACTCTGCAATGGGCGTTGGATTAGATCTTGGCCCTCTTTTTTTTTTTTTTGAACGACCCCATCATCGTCTATGCTGACTTTAAGCTGACCAGTCCCTCGGTTATAATGGGGTTTGTCATTATTCTCATCACAATCATTAATGATGATTATATTGTTCTTTTTGACCCCGATATTTCCGCCAGATCCGGAATTAGCGGCCTGATTTATGCTGTTACCAAGACCAATCCTCCGATCATATCTCTCAAAGTTCCGGTGAGCTTCAGCCACCGCAGATTTACCATTATTCATCAACAGAGCCTCGTCCCAGTCTTCTTGCAAGATAACGGTGGCCTCTTCCGCTGTTTTCACATGGGCAGTACCCAACCAACTACCATAGCCCTCGCCCACCTCGTCATCTGGCTAGTTATCCTGGTGAAATCTACAATTTGAATATGATCATTTTTTACCTTTTTATAAATGAGTGAAAATAGTTGATATTATCCCAATGTATAGCCAAATCAAACCAACCATTATTTGACGTATGAAATATAGAGCAAATCCCGCGCGTGATTTCCAAGTTACAAATAATGTCACCCATTTGTCCAAAAAAAATAATGTCACCCATTCGCCTAACCTTTTTTTTGAAAAAACGAAAAAAAAAAAAAATCCTTGCTATGTATGGGCCGAATATATGATATGAATATCTGAGACCTAAAAAATGTAATCTGACGTGGGAGGAAGATCAATGCCGTCAGCATATGCCGAAACTTTTGGAGCAGATTTTGCCTTGGGCTTACTGGATGAGGAAGATACCACCTCTACTCCTAATTATAAGATAAAATTGTCTTTGGTTGGAGAATTAAGAAAATTAAATAAGTTACTTAATCATATCATATATTATATATCTTTAGATTATATATTAATTTATTAGTCAAATTAATTAGTTTGAAGAAAAAAATGAAAATATAAATACTCTAAAGTAATTTAATTAATTTCCTTACTTTCTTAAAAAAAATCAACTTTATCTTATAATTATGACGGGATGAAGTACTTTTTTTTGGTTTATCAGGGTTTTCATCCATACTGATATTGGCAAGCATAGCAGAGACACGGAACTTTTCCTTCTTAACCTTTGTGGCAGGGCCAGCTTCCTCTGACTTTTGCCTTCCCATTGCAAAAAAGACCTGATACAAGGAAGAAGAATCGAAATAAAAGTTTATGTAAAAATTCTCAACTACACTACTGCCAAAGAAGAAAATAGGAATTCACAATCACATTAAGTTATGCAAAACACTCAACCCCCATTGAAAGATCACAGCAGAAAATTGTTAAAGATTATTTTTGCTGTTTCTTTAAAATGTAGCTTATGCACTGCATATATGTCAAAAAGGAAAGATATGATCATGATATCAAGAAACTGAACTAGTCAAATAAAAGACTAAGATTAAAATGAAATTTCAACTAAAAAAGGTGTTACTAATATAGTCAGGATATTCACAAAGCATGATATGAAAAATGACTCTTAAAGAATCAAGAGACTATCATAACAATTGCTTTATAGTTCTTCAATAATTTTTCCAAATCAATAACAGGAACCATTCAACTTAGAATATAATTATAATATTTGGCCATCCATGAACTAGATGTTCAGAGTCAAAGGAACCATGCAGTAGCACAAACTTCACTCTATCACAGGTTACCAAAATAAAACCAGATAATGAAGGTAAATGAAAGAAACAATACTTATTAGGAGTTAAATATGCATCACAAATAGCCACAGTAAAATTAGAACCATCAAAGTGCTGGTTTCAGGACATGTAGAGAAGTACAGATTCTAGTAAAGATGAAAATTGCAAAGGAATAGGAGAATTTTAATGATTTTTCATAGCTTTAATTCATTCAGGCTTGGACACACTAGAGATAGTTCTCCATAAATAGAGCACGATTTGGCTTAAATCGGGAGAGCTTCCCAGTTCCCTAAACCAAACCAGACTCACCAGAAGGTCGGTTTTGGTTGGCTCAGTTTCGGCAGTTTATACTGCAGCAAAAACAAGACCAACTAGGAAACTACTAACCTCATGTAAACAAGTAAAAATTGCAGGAATGTTTCAACGAGTCCCAACCTAATAAAGTAGAGAAAATAACACGGTTTCGACTAGAAATTTCGACAAGAATAACTGTATAGGTCTGCGAAATCATGAAGAGTATAGTTTAGACTTTAGAAGAAGAAAAAACAATAACCTAACACGAGAAATCTATAGATCTATTACTAACCGCTAACAATGTCCAAGATGTTCTTTGGCCGGCACGAAGTTCACCTGTTGTCCAGCTTCCTCTTTAGCTGGATGGATGCGTGAAAAGGGTGTGGGGATGTGATTTAGCCGGGAGGCATAAAATTGGACATTCAATACAAAGAAGTTCAAGAAAGAAACTGACTTTGTCATGGATCTGATTTGGGTAGGGAACGGACGACCGGTTTAAATTCACAATTTTATAAAATTATTATTAAAATATTAAATTATAAAAATAACTAAATAAATTTTTTAAAATTAGTATTTAATTAAATTAAATCTCATGAAAGTTATTTGGATATTAATATAATAATTAAACGAACAAAAAGTGAAAAATTCAAAAAAAAAAAAACTTTCAAAATTTAAAAACCCCAAGTGTAATTTCCAATTGCTAATAGAGTGTAGTCGGTACCTAATCTATATCTATGGTAGGAAATAAAACTAATCTAAGGTTTTAATAATTTAAAGGTATTATCTAAAATTTTCCCGTCCTATACACTCAAAAAGATATAATATGAAATTATTAAATATAAAATAAAAATAAATTCTTTCACATAGTACAAAAGAATTTCATCATCGTCCCTCACTGCCCAGATCCCAAAAACTCAAACGGAAAAACACTTTTAACACATGAGAAGTATGGAAAAAAGCCATCAGAGATAAAGCCCAGATTCCAAACTCAAAGCCACTAACACATTCAAGGGTGAATGTAAAAGCATGGAGGTTTTGGGAAGAGAACATGAAAATACCAAAATATAATCAGGCGAGAGAGGATGGAAGAAAACTGTAACACCCCAAATTTTATTCACCAAAAATACATTGTAATTATTTGAATAATTCAATATAATGGTGAATATTCATGAATTTGGATCTTGTGAATTTTGGAATATTCATATTCATAAGGAAATGGGCAAATTAATTCAAAAATTGAATTAAATTACAAAGGGGATAGCAAAATCATAATTTTGCCAATTTAGCCCAAGATTAATTATTTTCCAATTAATTGGAGTTAATTTCAATTAATCAAGGAAAATAAAGGAAAATGTATAAATTGAATATTCTTAGTGGAATAAATTAAGAATTGTGGAATAAGGAAATAGGATGGGAAAATAATTACTTGGCTCATAAACATGCCAAGTGGCATCATCTAAAGCCAAGAGATTAAATTATAATGGCTAAAGTTGGAGCACATGTTTAAATTGCAATAAAATATATTATGTTGACCAAAGGAATGAGATAATTGTAGAAAACCCAATTGTTAATTGAAGGGAATTGGTTCAATTACAATGGGACTTATGACACAAGTTTGAAGTAGATAAGCTCAAGTTGGAAGTAGATAAGATGAAGTGTCATTAATCTAAGCTAAGAGGAATAAACAATGATTTTTAAATATGAGCACATGGGTTAATACCTTAAGATAATGTATCTTGGACCAAGAATCTTAAGATAATTGAATGAACGTCCACTTGGTTTCTTAAGGACCTAGAGGATGTTTGGGCTAGAGGGAAAAGAGAGGAAGATTAGTCCAAACCTAAATGGACTTTATGACACTCATTAGAAGTAGATAAGGGTGAGTACAAGATGAGGTCATAAAGAAATTTCCTATCCATTTGTTAATTAAGAGAAATTAGGTGAGATATTTATGAAGCAAGGCTTCATCTTTCTCTTACCTTCATTTTCATCACTTGCAACAAGAAAAGGAGAGAGAGGGAGAGATTGGGAAATCTAGAGAGAAGGAGGAGAAATCTTAAGGTAAGACCTTGTGGATCCAAGATTTAAGGCTTCCAATTTGTATAATCTCCTCTCTAATCTCTTCTTCTCCATGAAACACTATGTTTAGCAAGCAAATCTTGAGCTCAAAGAGAAAGAGAGAGGAGGACCTCTAGAGAAAGGAAAAGAACTCAAGAAGGTAACTTCACAAATTCTAAAATTATGCTAGTATGTGGTTATTGTTGATGATTATGGTTGGATTTGGTTATTTTGTTGAGTTTGTAAATTTGGAAAGTGCTAATCCTAAGGGGTTATGCTGCCCAAATTTCTTTGAATCATGGTTAAGAAGTGTTTAAGTGAGTTAATCAAGGATTAGAAGTGAAAAAGTACAAGTTTTAGAAGCTAAAACACAAAGCTCCATTTTTCCAATTTTTGACCAATATTTCGGCCAGACCAGATCTGGTAGTAGGAGTTGGATTTTCATGAAATAAATGGTTCCATTGGACTCAGTGGGCAAAAATAGGTGGGGTTACAGTTGGGCACTTTTTCGGTAGAGGCCGAAAAAGCATAATTACGAAAACGCCACTGAAATCACTAAATAGGGGCTGTCAAGGGTATTTTCGTAATTTGACCGTGAATTTGGTGATTTCGAGCCCGGAAATGGATTCCTTGGGCGAAAATAAGTCGGAATAGCCTTAGTCAAAATTTTGGGAAAACATGCCATCGGGCCGGGTACGGCGGGGCCGGGCCGGGTTCCCGGGGGCATTTTTGTAAATTTTCACCATAGACTAATATAACCATAATAAACACTATGGAAGAGTCTAAAATGATACTTGGATAGGTTATGACCTATTTCTGGTACATTTAATATTTTAGGACCGATTTGGAGGCCGGATACGACACATTCTTCGAGGCACATTTAAAAGAGGATTATAAAGCTTTGAGGTAGGGACATTATCCTTCATACACTATGCCATAAGTTATGTGATTGTGTGGATGCCATTGTTTTGTAAATGCACTTTATTAATCAACATGATTTGCCTAGAGAGGGGCAGTTAGTGCCAGAGGTGCACTTATATTGGGAGTTGGCAGAAGTCCAACCGGTGTATATTGTGGGGCTGGGCCCTACTCATGTATACATGACGATGATGTGTTTATATTGTTCATTAATTTGTGCATACCTTGGCGCATGTCATATTTACTTTTCGCATTTTCTATGAACGATATTATGTCTCTACGGAGATTCTTCAGAATCTCACCCTATTTTTAAACAAATACCTCAGCGGGTACCAGTGGGCCAAAGGGAAAAGATGTAGACGCCGGAAAGTAAGCGGCACGTGTCTCGAGGTGCAGACAAGATCGTGGTCATGATTAGTCTATTTTGTGATATTTTGGTGAAATTTGTAAATATTAAAAACTTCCGCTGTATTTTCCGTTTCCGTCGATGAATAATATCGGAATTGTAAAAGAACGACGTTGGGATCGTAAACGAATATTTTTATCAGTATAATTGTACTTTTTTGTATGCCCATTGAATTCCGTCGTTATTACTCTTTGATTATCGAAATGGAAACGGGTGTTGACAAAAACCTAAAGTACCTGGTAGCATTGTACGTTCAAGATTGCTTGTATTGCGACTTGGAAAGGACATGAAGAGAGAGTAGAAGATGGAGACTGTGTTTGTTGAGGGAATTGCCGAAGACGGAGGAAGATGAGAAGTATCCATTTTTTTAATCACCTGATATGGCTCACTAACCCCTTCTCCATCGTTATTTTCCTTTTTCCTGTCCAATAATGCTTTATTAGCAGCATAAATAGGTATTCCTGAGTGGCTGAGTGATAGTTTTTTTATGACTGCAATGACGTTGATCACGCCTCTATTCCATGGAAGCTAAGCTGGGCTCAGTTGCGGCATGGAGAGGGCTAAAGGAGTTCTTTCACTCATTCTCTCTACCAAGATGATGATGAACAGTGGTGGACAGCTTTCTCTCTTACTGATTTTTTTTAAAAAAAAGTAGGTCACTTATCCACATCATCTAGCCAAATCATTATAATTAACAGTATTAGTGTCACATCATCATATATAATTAATTTTTTTAAAAAAATTAATAGGCTAAATTATCCAGATCTCCCCTGAACTTTCGGTCAGTTACATATAATCTACATTTCAAAGTTTAAATTTAACTTCCATAGCCTTTTATTTTTTTTAATTATTAACCCCCTATCATTAAGTAACCATTATCTTTTTATTAATAAAAAGAAGAATGAGATAAAAAGATCTACTAAAAAAAGAGTGAGATGAAAAAAGAAAAAGCAGAAAAATAGCAAGACATATAGGTAAAATCAGCTAAGTTAGAAATCCCTAATGAGGCCTCTTATCTTAATTAGGGATTTGATAAAAGTATAGACTTAAATATAGATTTATGTATTTCAAATATATTTCAATGGGATTTTCCCAAAATAATAACCATAAAAGGCACTTATTTATATTAAAAATTATGGTTTCAATACAAATTTTGGCCGACATCAACAAATCTTTTTTTTTTCTATAAACAAAATATCAACAAATATTCTCACAATCATATTTTTATTTGCAAGGCATGA
This sequence comes from Inga oerstediana, assembly GCA_963210345.1. Taxonomy (NCBI): domain Eukaryota; kingdom Viridiplantae; phylum Streptophyta; class Magnoliopsida; order Fabales; family Fabaceae; genus Inga; species Inga oerstediana. The sequence continues at coordinate 84,489,606 of OY723400.1, forward strand.
AAGTCCCTTTGGAAGGTTCTGCGGTTTTCATAAAGAATACAGCTGAGTAAATATTTTTTTAAACATAAGTTTGTTAAATTATTTTTTATTTCATAACAAGAAATGAATAAAAATACTCCCTCCAATATTAAATATAAGACATAGTCAACTTTTTTTGGAGAGATTAAAAAAGATAAATAAATTAGCTAATCATAGTATATTTTGTATATTATTCGATTATATAATAGTTTATAAATCACGTAAATTAGTTTAAAGAAAAAAATATAAATATATATACTCTAAAGTAGTTTATTTAGCTTCCTTAATCTCTAAAAAAAGAAAAATATCAACTAGATCTTATATTTAAAATCAGAGGTAATATATATCAAGGAAAAAATAAATAATTAAAAATTTTCTAACATGATCCGTCCTTATTAAGATTATGTCCTGCTTGTGATTTATTTGGAGAAGTCAGATCTTGAGACTTAGAGACATACTTTCTATGCCATGACCAACTCTAATAATTAAAGCAACAAATATGGTGTTCTTATTTTATTTATTTATTTATTTTTGATATTATCATCCGGTATCTGGTGTTCTTATTTTATTTGATACTAGAATTATAATTATTTCATATAAATATTTTTTTAGTTAAAGCAAATATTAATTAAAACATTTTGGTTATTTTGTTTTGATATAAAAGATATTAACTACACTAGCAATGTGAATTCAAGCAGGCAACATAGAAAATATATATGATTCATCTCTGAACAAGATAGTTTTGAAACATTAATTTTAAAAATAATTCCATCAAACTTGTTTCATTAATATCTCATGTTCTTAAACTTGGATTGGACAGGCCGATTCGGATCATGAAATGGCCAACTGGCTAGTAAACCGATATGGTCCTGAAACTGGTTTGGTCCAGGATATTTTTTAAAAGTCAATTTTTGTATATTTGTCTTTAAAATTTTATATTAATAAGCTTAAAATATTAAATTTCTCACTGGTTTAGCCCTGGGTTAGCTTCGGTTTTACTCCAATTTGACCCACTGACTTTTGGCCCAGTACCTAAACCAGTTCAGTGACCGATCCAAGTTTCAGAATCTTGTTAATATCATGAATGACAACATTCTTCACTTCAACCCAAATTACTCCACCATTCATTCTCACGTTCAATCTCAATGGTTAGTAGTCTAGCATTATTGATTTTGTTGAGAGATAAAGCTAAATTTTCATTTGTATATGTAACCACTGCAAAAAAACACCATGCATCCCTAGAGCACAAACTTAAGACTTCTGGTTAACCTAGTAACACCCTTTATCAATTGAACCAAGTGCTTGATGGTAAAGCACAACTGCAATTTGAGAAACTCAAATCACCAAAAAACATAGAATGAGCTTTATGACAAGTGATACCATATGTTGCTCACAATTGGGTTCAATGTCTTCAGCTCCTTATAAATCATCAAAAATCCCCTCGGATAACAATAAAGAGTCATATCAGATTTGGATGCCTAGCAAGTATACATTGGATATATATATATATATATGGTTAGAGAAGCATTAAAAATTTATCAAGAGAGAGCATACTATAATAATTATGATTTTGTGGTTGATCTTGTCAGTGAATAGTGATGCCTGGCACATCAGAAACCGAAGCTCTTTCAGGTATTTTGAAAGATTTCCTATCCATGCCGTAGCTAACCTAGAGTCTCAAATCCAGAGTATGAGAAATTTCATAAAAGAACCATTACCATAAATTAGTATACAGGCAATGATTAAACAATAGATACCATAGTGGTGATTGAGGCAGCTTTGCACCGAGAATAAAAATATTAAGATACGGAGTATTACTGAAGTTAAAATGACAAAAAAGAAAAAGAAAGGAAAAGAGAAATAGAATGGAAGAAATAGAGAGAACTTTTCTCTTTGACTTCATTCTGATCCCTGCTCTCCATTTGTTTTACACTTCACGTTATACCTTTCTTTGTTATGTGGTTTGAAATTTGAAGTAAAAACTGCAGCAGACAGCATTGGAGAAGGAGAAAGAAGGAGCTAGCTTCCTTGATATGCACTCTTCTGCCTTGCGTCTTTCATAATTCACTTCACGTTAAATCCTTGCCACTACTACAAAAAACCAAATCTGTGGCGCTTATAATTGCATTAGCTGTAGCGCTTGCGAAATGCCACCTATCTTAACGCTACTAAAAAAAGCTGTGGCACTTGGAAGCGCCACAGATTTTTAATTTTTTTTTTAAAATAACTTCCTGCGGCGCCTGGTCGGCCAGGCGCCACAAATGGATGGGCCTTCTGTGGCGCCTGGCCGGCCAGGCGCCACAGAAGGCCTAGCCAGGCGCCATAGTAGATTTTTTTTTTTTTGTTCTACCTCCTGTGGCGCCTGGCTGGCCAGGCGCCACAGTAGGTCTTTTTTTTTTTTAATTTTTCGTTCTGGTTTATTTAGCATATTTTTTCCTCATATTTTTTTGGGTTTTTCGTATTGGTTTTTTTTTTTTAGCATATTTTTTCCTCATGCATATATAATTATAGTCTGCAAGGTTTAATAAGAACAATAATAGATAACTGTAAAATGATACCAACAAATGATTGATTAGCTAAAGTATAGTAGTAATGAAAATTGTTAAATACAATATACTGTAAACCTAGCTGAATGAAATATAATACAACAAATTCAACTTGAACAAACATGCATGACACAACAATTATATTGGCAATTAGAAACAACACAAAAAAAACCAGCTAGTGAATTTAATAGTAAATATAGCTACCTAGGGATTTGCCTAAACACATATTCACACCATTCCTCGATCACTTCATTAACCTGATGGTCTGTCAAAGCGTCACAACGTTGATCTTCATAATACTACAGATATATACAATCAGACACAAGTTAGAACGAATTAAAATCAGTAAAACATAACTGTCAGGCACTAATTCAATTTCATTACAACACAATATGAAGTGCAACTAAATGACTTACTTTTTGAGGAATAAATGGTTGATCATGCATAATAACATCCTTCATAAATTTCATGATATAGTACCTACAATCATTGTCATTAGGTTGGAAAGGGCACTGCAATAATTAAATGCAATATTTAACTCTGTTCATGAATAAAAAGTGTTTACTAACAAAGTCTAAGTAAATTAAAGTCAAATATCAATACCTGTATCTTCTTCCAAGGATAGCTAAGGCGGGGGTCAGTAGCTTTAGAATAGTTTAACCCGACAGACGACCGATACGCAGTCAATGCGCTAATAAAAGAAACAGAAAGTGATTACTTTTGGTTATTCAATCATGTTCGCAAATATTTATTTATAGGCACGTATACTTACCTACTGATCAATAGCAACATATCAAAATGGTCTTGTGGAAGACCATTTTTCAGAGGATCCACATAATAAATGCGAGGGCCTGAAGGTTCCGCTGGATTGATAACGATCAATATCCAATGGCGCCTAAAATATATTTTAAAAATATTTTTTGAACAATCATGTTATGATAAAAGTTAAACAATAAAAAGAAAAATTGTACCAATAATAACTTACCCCGCATTATACGGCACTAAAAATAATGTATTTGCTGTCGCTTTCTTGCTAAAGTAATCTTTCAGCTCATTAGACTGCGCAGTCACATCCATTTTACCCTCATGATGACCAACGAGAAAAGGGTTGACAAATGCGAATTGGACCCTGTGTGTATCCATTAAAACGTCCTGGTCTAGATGCCTGGTATAAAACATACAGTGTCATGAGAAACAAAAGAAATGGAACGAGATATATTAATAACAGTGATAAACGATGATAGTGAAGTACCTTATCCAGATGTTGATAGCCGAAGCACTAACCCAATCACGAGCACATATTTCCTGCACGACCTCGGCAGTAATATAATCAACTAGACCACCAACATTGTAGATATGTCTTGGAATACGTAATGACACTACTCCCTCACCGATCAATTGTGGTGCAATCAATATTAATTGATCGAGATATGAGGTATGTCTTCTTCTGCTTTGTTGGCTGGCCGATGCTTTTGACTTGGGTTGTGTTGTTGAAGATTTTGAAATCTTACCCTGCGCAAATCAGAAAATTAAATCACAGTTCGAGATGAAAGTTTGAAGGAAAAGTGCAGGGAATTTTGAATGAACGACCTTTCCACATGGCTCGATAAGACCTATTGGCCAAGCAACATAGCCACCTACAACATCTGCCACCTTATTTTGCTCATCCTGAGACGGGATCGGTAAGAGGGCGTCTTCGTTCGTGCAGACGTCAACCCTAACCCGGAGTGTGTTATCGAGCAACGGTGAATTGTGCAGTATGTCCTCACCAGTGTTGTAGGCAACACCCACTGCAACCGCGTGCTTGGATGCTTGCTCGACATATAGCTTGCATTGAAATTCGCCCTACGGAAAATAAAGTTAATATGATAAATTCGCATAATTATAATTTAACATAAAGTTAAGTAGAAAAGAAATTAATTACCGAAGGAAAAGGGACTTTAGGCATGGAATTGCAGCTATCTCTGAAACTTGGGCTATCACAGAACGGAACATTTGGTGTTGGCCTACCCTGGACCAACTGTTGTATTTGCGTTGTTAACAACGCATTTTGTTCTTGCAGCAAACGCATTTGTTCGGTGAATTGTTCTTCTCGTTGTTCCTTGTAGCGCATTTGTTGTTGAAGTTCTTGCATTTGATGCTTAAAGCTAGACATCTCGTCACGTAGGTGGGAAACATCACTTCTACTCGAGCGCTTCTGACGTCCGAAGTATGATGATGGGGTGACTGCAAAACCAGTACCCCGAACACGACCATCATACTCGGGTACTAGTAACGCTCTACTCAATAAATCATCCCGACCAACATAGGTCGCCAACGCAGGATCCTCCTGTGTCATTTGTCGCTTTCCCAAAAAGAATTACAATGAAAATTAGTTATTATAAATGGAGTTCATTTAAGTAAAGCCAATTATTTATTGAACGCATAATATAATTGAATACTTACACAATATTCGGCTACTCTTCTTGCTTCCTCACTACGAATTTCACCTTTCTTATTTGTGACACCCTTGACCCACAGCTCATGTCGTGGAACCTGTGTAATATCTGAGCCTGATTCTTGTATCTGCACATCGAAGTTAGTCGAAGTTAAATGATATTCATACAATTTTTATTATGAATGAAATAATCATTAGTTCGTACCATTTGTCTTTGTAAAATTGCGTATGAAACAGGTCCTTGTGTGTATCGGTATGGCATGTTGGTTGCGTTAGCTCGATTCTTCTCGCTCAACTCCTAGTTAGATCAAAATGATTCATATAAATATATAAATGTTACTTACAAATACGTACATTACACGTAATAGGGAAAAATAAACAAATCCCCTTACCAGGAAATCAGGAGTTGTATGAGTTTTGATAAACTCATCCCACATTGCTTGAGTGATGATTCCTTCGTACAATGGATAAGGCGGTGTAGTAATGATATCATCATTATCATCCCTCAAGAAATATTTGACGAGATCAGAACGAAACTTTTGCAAAAGTTTTCCGGCTTTTCTCATTACGAAGTTCTTCTGATCATCATCAATAATAAAAATACTCTGTAAACAAGTCAAAAAACATATATCATATGTAAGATTGAAATGAAGTTAAACAAAGCAAACCGAATAAATATATAATTAAGGTGTTACCTGTATTTCAGCCCAGATCACATCCTCATAACTTTTCTTTACCATTTTCCAATTTTGAACTGTAATAGGGACTCTGTCTCGAACCGTAGTCCCGATGAAGTTATTTAACGAGGTACTGTTCTCCCCAAACAGGTTTCCATTTTCATTCCACTCTAGTTGTAACTTGATCCCGTTACTTCTCAGTCTGATCAACCTCGCCATAATTGTCCTGCCACGTCTGACGTTCGCCTCAAATCTCTGTCTACCAATGTGCCTGGGAACGTCATCAATGTCATCAGGAACGGGATTGGGAACGTCATCAATGTCATCATGTGGTGAGTCCATACTCCTGCAAGTGAAATAAACCAAATCAAAACATCAGTGCACAATGGTCTTGTATGTCAACGAAAGCAAATTATTTTGAAATTTATAAAAATATACGTACAAGTAAATGAGTCAAGGCAATCATTATCTTTTCCTTTTTCTTGTCTGATTTAAATTTTTATTCTTCAGAATTCGTGTTGGATTGAGAATTGTGTTCCTCTTGACCCAAGTTCCCTCTTTATGATCATGTCTCACGTATAGGGGTCCATCTCCATCTTCATCTGCATCTCCATCTATATCAATCTCTGCTGACCACAAATTCTCAAACGAAGGATCATCATTATTGATGTTCAAATATTCATTACTTTCAAAATCAACTTCTGCTTGACGATTCTTGTTGGATGGAAGTACAATAGACCAATTTTTCTTAGCAGGATCAGGAATGTAAAATGCTTGTTCTGCCTGTGCTGCTAAAATAAAAGGATCATCTTCATACCAAACCTTAAAAAGGTCCACTTGCACAAAGCCTAAGTCATCTATCCGCAATCCACTGTTGTTGTTAACCCACTGACATTTGAAGACAGGGACCCTGAACATAGAGTAATCTAACTCCCATATGCGTTCAATGACACCAAAGTATGACATTGATGCATAGATAGGGTGTGTATCTTTAGCACTGGATCTATGCCAAGAATCAGCAACAAGTATTACCCCACTATTCTGCATCGTGCTCTGTTTATCATGGTCTTGTGTATAAAATGTGTAACCGTTGATTGCATAACCATTGTAAGATAATACATGTAAGCTCGGTCCCTTCGACAGGCACTTCAATTTTTCGGAAACTGAATCAGGATTCCTCTCCATCTCATCGTTAATACGATTTTTCAACCAGCCTGCAAATTGTTTATTGTGTTCTGTTGTTAATAAATTTTCATTCCCATCACCATGTACCAATCGGAGAGCATCCTTGTGTTCTTCTACATATGGTTCGACCTCATCAGTGTTATGTAGGACATACAAGTGGGCTTGATCCCGTTCAGTCGCTGATATTGTTATTACATCACTCCCCGTTGTTCCTTTCCCTGATCTTCGGCCATCATGACGGGACTTGGGGATCCCTACAGGGTCAACATTTGATAGAAAATCAGCACAGAAGTCACTTGCTTCTTCAACCATGTAACTTTCAGCGATACAACCCTCTGGACGGTATCTATTTTTCACATACCCCTTTAATATTTTCATGAATCGTTCATTTGGGTACATCCATCTCAAGTACACTGGACCGCACAATTGAGTTTCTTTGACCAAGTGTACAGTTAGATGTACCATAATGTCAAAAAAAGAAGGCGGAAAATACATTTCAAGTTCACACAGAGTACACACAATCAGCCTTTGCAAATCTTATAACCTGGTTGAATCAACCACTTTACTGCAGATCAACTTGAAAAACACGCAAAGTTTCGTGATAGTGTTCCTTAATTTTTTGGGTAAAATGGATCGTATACCAACCGGTAGGAAATTTTGCATGAGCACATGACAATCATGAGATTTAAGGTTCTTTAACTTCAACTCTTTTACCGATACAAGGTTCTTTATATTTGAAGAGTAGCCCTCGGGAACTTTAATTCCTTGCAGAAACTCACAAAACAATTTCTTCTCTTTCCTCGACAGAGTGTATGCCGCTGGCGGTAGATAGGTACGAGACCCTTACTCAATCGGTGCCAACTCTTCTCTAATTCCCAAGTTCACTAAATCCAACCTCGAATTGACATTGTCCTTGCTTTTTCCTTGGATATTAAGCAACGTGCCAATTAGACTATCACAGATATTTTTTTCTATGTGCATCACATCAAGAAAATGCCTCACATATAAAGACTTCCAATATGGAAGTTCAAAGAAAATAGACTTTTTCTTCCAACCGCTTGTCTCGATTTGTTTTGCAAAAGGTTTGCCAAAATTGTTCTCCAAGTCTTTTACCTTGGAATACACCTGGGAACCGGTCAACATCTTCGGCGGGCTACCTTCTTCTGCATCACCATTGAAAGGCTTTTTCCACTTCCTCCAACGATGTTGTGATGGTAAGAATCTTCGATACCCCATGTAAACATTTTTCTTACAATGATGAAGTCGCATTGAATGAGTGTCATCTTCACATATAGGGCATGCACCATATCCTTTGACGCTGTATCCTGACAAATTTCCATAAGCAAGGAAATCACTAATTGTGCCAAACAACATGGCTTTCAAAGTGAAACTTTCTTCCATGTACCCGTCATACACACTAACGCCTTCATCCCAAAGCAGCTTCAAGTCATCAATTAAAGGAGCCAAGTATACATCTATATCATTCCCAGGTTGCCTTGGCCCAGAAATTAACATGGACAACATCATAAACTTGCGTTTCATTATTAAGTGTGGAGGAAGGTTATAAATCATCAATATCACCGGCCACGTGCTATGTGTGCTACTCTGAACACCGTGCGGATTAATTCCATCAGTTGACAGTGCAAGGCGAAGGTTCCTGACTTCATCAGCAAAGTCAGGGTACTCATGATCAATTTTTTTCCATTGAGGAGCGTCTGCAGGGTGCCTAAGCTTCGTGTCTTTAATCCTTTCATCCGCATGCCATGTCAACTGCTTAGCAATCTCTGCATTACTATACAGTCGCCTGAATCTCGGAACAATAGGAAAATACCATAGCACCTTTAAAGGACTTTTTCCTTTCTTCTTCCTATATCGAGATGCGTTGCATTTAGGGCACTTCTCCAACGTTGCATACTGATTTCGAAATAATACGCAATCGTTAGGACATGCATGTATCTTCTCATATCCCATACCGGTTGTAGAGCAAAGAATTCGCTTTGCCTCGTATGTCTTGGTAGGAAGTACATTTTCTTCTGAAAGCATATCTTGCAACAGTTCAAGCAATGCGGTAAAACCCGAATCACTCAATCCGTAGCGAGCTTTAAAGTTATACAACTTCAACACTGCTAGCAATCTTGTGTATTTAGTACTTCCGACATATAATGGTTTCTCTGCATCACCTTTCAACTTCTCATATTCGCTAGGGCAGTTATGAAGCACCCCTTCAACCATATTTACCATTTCTTCAAGACCATCATCTTCATCAAACATGCTTTGATCAAATTCGTCCGAGGCACAACCCGTGGTATGCACCTGATCACTATATGCATCATTGGTCTCACCATGCCTTGTCCATCGTATATATGTTTGATCAATACCATAACACATTAGATGATCTAGCAAATCAAGTTGACTAATCCGCTTTCCAAAACAACAGGATAAGCAAGGACATAAGATTTTGCCAGGATCTTTTGTGTGCTCAGTTGCAAATGTAATAAAATCCTTCACCCCATCTATATATTCCCTTGAACATCGATTAGATGACATCCATTTACCATCCATCTATGGGCTTCAATCTATTTTTTTAAAAAATTACGTGGTTAGTTGTATGACTATTGCATTTACTAATTACTTTTTTATTCTCTTACCAATTTTAATTTAAAATAACATACACCACATAAATCTTCATAATTGAAGCTTTCTAAGTCTTAAACTGAATGTTTAAATTGCCAAATAATTCATTAATTATTCGCACGCATTATAATAATTTTTTACAACTCATAACAAAAGAAACCATATTTGCCACAATATATCATAGTTAATTAGAAAACATTACAAGTCAATAAATAAAATACAAGTGTTAAGAATATATAAATAATTATTTTACTTATGCAATTAATCAATAACAATCATTAGAACACCTACAAATTATAACTATTAAATTCAACTAAAATCACATTTGTAAGCTCAAAATTTAAAAAACATACCGTAAATAGAAGCTTCAATAGACTGATGAAGTGAAACTACAAACACAAATTAAACATAAAAAAATCAATAAAATATTTGAGGTTCTAAGTTATTTTTTTTAATAATAATATGTGTAATAAACATCAATATATAATAAAATCAAATATGATTAGCTTATTTCAAAAAAATATGACTCAGAAAAAAAATAAAGAAAATAAAATAAAATGAAAAAGAAAGCATATTCCCAACATTAATTATCTCCTTATTGTATGTTTTTCCCTTTACGGTTTTAGTTAATATATTTAAAGTTAAACAATATAGACAAATTATATTTTATTTTATTAAATATTAACGTTGATATATATTGATATATTAAACTCATTTTATCCATATTTTAAAATTATTAAATAAGTTAATGACTCAATTAACGAATTATTCAATTTATTATCCTGATTTCAATTTTTCCTATTTTCATTGGGTTTAAATGGGATTTTCTCTATTATAGTTTAATAAAATAATACAAAAAATTATTTTCTTACCTCTACAAAATATATAGCACTAACACAAATATATATTAAATACGTGAAATAATATTAAATAAATGATTTTGATTTTTGGAAAACAAATAATTTGAAGAAGTTTTAAAAGAAATAACAGTATTATTAAAAGTTAATTTGATTATCTAATTTCAAGTCACTTGTATATTAATTACTATCGTTCAAATTTATGGTTATATATAACATATAAATTCAATTCTTTCATTGTTCTTGTAACTTGTTGCATTAATTTCTTAGAACTAGTGAGCTTGTAACTTGTTGCATTAATTCTTTAGAACTAGTGAGAGCTAAAACACAGTACACACGCCTACAATAGGGATCGGATAAGTCTCTAGTAATGGGAATATATATGTACACACACGCCTACAATACACACACGCCTACAAACAACACACACATTTGTATATTATATATATATATATATATATAGGTGTTAAATGAAATCATTTGCATCTTTTTCGATTCTTCCTTTTTTTTTATGACAATAATTGCTAAAGTTGAAAGTGACATTTTGTTGTTATTCTCTTGCATAAAGTTGAACCAATTTAGAAGCAACATTTCCTACGTACAAATAAAAAGCATATGCCAAGAAATGACTTATCCTTGACCAATGCACAAGGCGGTGCAAAAGTAAATTTAACTATTTAAGGGTAAAATTTAAAAGCTCACATAGTGCAATTACTATGGAGGTGAACTATACTTTTTTTAAAAAAAAAATATTATCAACATTAATTCAAACTCTTTTAGGTTCAGCTCATTAAAAACAAAGAAGTTATGGTACTAATCATTTTTATAACTCTACGATGACTTTATTAATATATCTCCATCATAATAAGTCTAACGCTAGAGGAATCTTGAAAATTAACTTTCACAGTTTCACTTGAAAAAAAAATTAATAAAAACAAAACGCAAGATGAACTTACAGGTTGATCAGTACAGTGGAATGGGGGACCACGTAATTGCCGTTGGTGACGCAATCTTCAGTGAGGGAAGGAAGAAATTTGAGCTACCAAATGAAGTAGGGACCAAAAACTTATAGACAATACAAAGAAAAGGGAATAATAGGGACAGGAGTGGGGTTGGCAGTTGGGATAAAACAAAGACGTGTGCTCGTGTGAGTGTCGTTTTAAGAAGTGAAGAGAAGAAAATGGAAGGAAGGGGAGAGCACGCAGATACTGAAAGTGAAAATGAGAGAGGGAATGATTAAAGATATGAGAAAAAGGTAAAGAAAGGGAGGGGGTGTCGGCACGCGGGAAATGAAAGAGATTGGGGGGAGGGAGGCGGGAAACATTAAGGATAAGGGGGTGGGGCGGGGTGGGTTCTAATTGGTTGGGAAAGGATAGAAAATCCAAAATTTTTATTTCTTTTTTAAAAACGGGTCATGGGTGGCGCCTGACCAGGCAGGCGCCACCCCTGAATCCAAAATTTTTTTTTTTTTAAAAAGGATCAGGGGTGGCGCCTGACCAGACAGGCGCCACCCCTGACAAATTTTTTTTTTATGTTAAAAAAGGTTCAGGCACCCGTGAAAACAAAATTTTTTTTTTTTTTAAAAAAGCATCAGGGGTAGCGCCTGACCAGGCAGGCGCCACCCCTGACAAATTTTTTTTTTTTATGTTAAAAAAGGGTATAGGCACCCGTGACAACAAAATTTTTTTTTTTAAAAAAAGCATCAGGGGTGGCGCCTGACTAGGCAGGCGCCACCCCTGACAAATTTTTTTTTTTTCTAATTAAAAAAGGTTCAGGGGTGGCGCCTGCCTGGTCAAGCGCCACACCTGACCCAGAACCTAGTGTGGCGCCTGGAGTGTCCAGGCGCCACAGCTAGTTCTAGCAGGTCAAGTGTGGCGCCTGCCCAGCCAGGCGCCACACTTAACCATACCAGCTGTGGCGCCTACCCTTTCAGGCGCCACAGCTGGTAAAAAAAGAAAAACATAAAATATAAAAAAAATAATAAATGAGCAGCTGTGGCACTTCATTAAGGAAGGGCCACAATATGTGCGTCACCTTTCAACCTTTTTGTAGTAGGTCTGCCATCTAAACATAATTCACTTGTCCCTCTGTTAATGCCTTTGAAAATGCTTAGTATATAGAAATTTGAAACCAGTTTTATTATGATTTCAACTATTCATATTTAAAATTTTCAACTAATAGTTTTCAAAATCATTGTTTTAGAAAGTAGTAGTTAATATATTATCATTATTTTAGATTCTGTTCATATTAAAATAATTTTCTAAGAAGTGTAAAAAGTAAACCAAATTAAGTCTAGATCAACCAGATTAACGCTAGAAATTTTCTAAGTTGAAATATTTAGGGAGAATTAAAATGATGTTGCAAGGAAGGAATATATTAACAAAAAAATTTTAATGACAAGTGAGCAGCATAATTCTGTTATCATTTTCTTTCTCTATTGGAACTTGTTATTACATACAATTGATGTGAGATCATAATCTCTTTTGACCTACTAAAAAAGGAAAATGGAACTCTTCAAATAGTTTTAGGTACATCGTGGTATTAAAGCGTAATATAGATATATGCACAAGGATTTATGTTCATAACAACTTAATTCTCAAGTTATGATCTGCATATTTTTGTTTTTCAGATTGATTTTATTGTAATATGGCTAATGCCTAATGGGATAGCATGAGGCATCTTATTTGTGGTTGACCTGAGCATATACTTCTCTACATGAATGTCAAAGTTGGCTTCTTTGGCATTACTACCGGACAATTGTTGAAACGTCACAAAATTCTTTCTCAAATAAAATTACCAAATAAATATATAAACACCTTCAAAAGCAGAAACAAATTATCTGAGAATCTTAACAAAGTAAAAATAAAAATCAGGGTTAATTTTGAAAACAAGTCCATGATTCCTAGACTAATACATGATTAAAGTGGATTGCCAGTTGATCGGGTTCTTGGATGCTCACTTGCATACAAAATCTATGATAAAAAGACAATATGCCCATCTAATTATTCGCTGCATTTATTGCCTTAAGATGTTGAAGAAATCCTATATATGAAGGAATTAAGAATGTTACATTAAATGGCCAAAAACAGAAAAACAATCAGAGGCACAATATGGTATTAACTCACAGAAGTACAATATAAAGAACAATCCCATCACACAAAGACAAATCCATTGCCAGAAAGAAAGTATAGCAATTAAAGCTTTTAAAACAGGAACAATAAATCAACTCTCTCAAACACAAACACCAAAGGAAACAGTTCAAATCGCACAACAAAACAAATACAACAATTATGGTGAATTTGAAAAAGTGAAGTAACATCTTTTGTTGAATCCTCAGGCACAAGCAACAATCAGGACTTCAATCCCAACCACGTTATTCTGAAAAAATAATACACGAATTTGTTAGATGTATCATCACAAGAGCTTTGTGGCTTAAAGGTAGAAACCATTTTAACTATATGTCAAACTCTGAAGTTGCATAATGTATTGACACTTGACAGAATTTCTCAAACGGAGTTAATCACCTATGGGCTTTGAGTTTTAATGTAAAATAAAATCGGAGTACTATCAGAGATGGAAGAGGAAATGGCTTTCTTACCACGACCACTATGCTTATGATGTATAGAAGAAGAGTGAGGCAAATCATCTGAATTGATCAACTCTTGGTTCTCGCCTGATGGAAAAATTGAAGTGCCTACAAGACTAAGGGTGTTTAGATTCGGGAGTTCCCAAATTTCTTGTGGCAGTGTCTCCAATCATGTACACCCTATCAACCTCAACTCTTTAAGATTCTTAAGTTCAGCAATTCGTGGTGACAGTTCCAGCAATTGCGAACACTGTTCCAAAGACAAAGTTTCAAGCTTGTAGAGTTTCCAAATTCCTTGTGGCAGTGCCTCCAATCGCGTACACCCTACCAAGCTCAACTCTTTAAGGTTCTCAAGTTCAGCAATCTGTGGAGGCAGTTCCTGCAATTGCGAACACTGTTCCAAAGACAAAGTTTCAAGCCTGTAGAGTTTCCAAATTCCATGTGGCAGTGCCTCCAATCGCGTACACCCTACCAATCTCAACTATTTAAGGTTCTCAAGTTCAGCAATCTGTGGTGGCAGTTCCTGCAATTGCGAACACTGTTCCAAAGACAAAGTTTCAAGCCTGTAGAGTCTCCAAATTCCGTGTGGCAGTGCCTCCAATCGCGTACACCCTACCAACCTCAACTCTTTAAGTTTCTCAAGTTCAGCAATCTGTGGTGGCAGTTCCTGCAATTGCGAACACTGTTCCAAAGACAAAGTTTCAAGCCTATAGAGTCTCCAAATTCCATGTGGCAGTGCCTCCAATCGCGTACACCCTACCAACCTCAACTCTTTAAGGTTCTCAAGTTCAGCAATCATTGGTGGCAGTTCCTGCAATTGCGAACACTGTTCCGAAGACAAAGTTTCAAGCCTGTAGAGTCTCCAAATTCCGTGTGGCAGTGCCTCCAATCGCATACACCCTACCAACCTCAACTCTTTAAGGTTCTCAAGTTCAGTAATCTGTGGTGGCAGTTCCTGCAATTACGAACACTATTCCGAAGACAAAGTTTCAAGCCTGTAGAGTTTCCAAATTTCCTGTAGTAGTGCTTCCAATTGCGTACACCCTGTCAACCTCAACTCTTTAAGATTCTCAAGTTCAGCAACCCATGGTGATAGTTCCAGCAATTGCGAACACAATTCCAAAGACAAAGTTTCAAGCTTGTAGAGTTTCCAAATTCCTTGTGGTAGTGCCTCCAATCGCGTACACCCTACCAACCTCAACTCTTTAAGTTTCTCAAGTTCAGCAATCTGTGGCGGCAGTTCCTGCAATTGCGAACACTGTTCCAAAGACAAAGATTTAAGCCTGTAGAGTTTCCAAATTCCTTGTGGCAGTGCCTCCAATCGCGTACACCCTATCAATCTCAACTCTTTAAGGTTCACAAGTTCAGCAATCTGTGGTGGCAGTTCCTGCAATTGCGAACACTGTTCCAAAGACAAAGTTTCAAGCTTGTAGAGTTTCCAAATTCCTTGTGGCAGTGCCTCCAATCGCGTACACCCTATCAATCTCAACTCTTTAAGGTTCACAAGTTCAGCAATCTGTGGTGGCAGTTCCTGCAATTGCGAACACTGTTCCAAAGACAAAGATTTAAGCCTGTAGAGTTTCCAAATTCCTTGTGGCAGTGCCTCCAATTGCGTACACCCTATCAATCTCAACTCTTTAAGGTTCACAAGTTCAGCAATCTGTGGTGGCAGTTCCTGCAATTGCGAACACTGTTCCAAAGACAAAGATTTAAGCCTGTAGAGTTTCCAAATTCCTTGTGGCAGTGCCTCCAATCGCGTACACCCTATCAATCTCAACTCTTTAAGGTTCACAAGTTCAGCAATCTGTGGTGGCAGTTCCTGCAATTGCGAACACTGTTCCAAAGACAAAGATTGAAGCCTGTAGAGTTTCCAAATTCCTTGTGGCAGTGCCTCCAATTGCGTACACCCTATCAATCTCAACTCTTTAAGGTTCACAAGTTCAGCAATCTGTGGTGGCAGTTCCTGCAATTGCGAACACTGTTCCAAAGACAAAGATTTAAGCCTGTAGAGTTTCCAAATTCCTTGTGGCAGTGCCTCCAATCGCGTACACCCTATCAATCTCAACTCTTTAAGGTTCACAAGTTCAGCAATCTGTGGTGGCAGTTCCTGCAATTGCGAACACTGTTCCAAAGACAAAGTTTCAAGCTTGTAGAGTTTCCAAATTTCTTGTGGCAGTGCCTCCAATCGCTCACACCCTTTCAACCTCAACTCTTTATGATTCTCTAGTTTCGCAATCTGTGGTTGCAGTTCCCGCAATTGCGAACAGCCTACCAACCATCCTAACAAATCCATGTTTTTAAGTTGAGGATCGGTAGTTACATTGTATAAATATCGCAAGTGAGTGTAGGATAAGTTTAAAACTTGGAGGTTTGGAATTGTTGATACCAATGCTCCATCACTCAAGTTCTCAGGAATGTTCTCCCCAATTGTGTAGAAGATAATTTTAATATCCTCGGGCAATATGATATGCCCACCTTGGGTGCCTTCAAATTGCAGTAAGAGAGAACATTCCATGAAATTTTGTAAGATGTTTTTTGCTTCTTTTTTCGTGTCCACTAGTTTTTGAGAAAACCAGCGAGCAAACAACTGATCATCACTCATCTTCCCATAATCTTGGAATTTGAAGACCATTAAGCACCTTATAAGACGAGCCTTTTCCCTTTCAGACATTTCATTTGCCCAGATGATGTTGAAGATTAATGCATTCACTATTGCTTCGCGATCACGATAAAGCAGTTTTTGCAATGCAAGTTCCCATAGTTGAACATCTGTCACATGTTTCAATGACTTAGCCATGAGAATAATGGCAAGAAGATGACCCCGACATTTCTCCACAATCTGCACTACAATTTCTTGGATGGCAATAGATGAATGAAGAAGCTCACTACCAACAATGTTGCAGAAGAGCTCCCAAGGCAACAAATGGTCCTCTGTCTTGATTGTCAGATCCACTTTGCTGGTCAAATAATCATTTGATGATAGTGTTGTTATAAACACCAAGACATTTTCAGAATCATTCATCGGTAAACTCACCCTGACGGGGTCTAGTTTCTTGTCACCATTCCCATCCACCACAAGCACTAAATGTCTGCTCCTTCTATCATTGGTAGTCTGGTCCAGCCTTGTTTCAAGATTTAAGAGCACTAGCTCTCTTATAGTCTCATCATGAATCTGATTAAGATCAATGATTTGAAGATCATCAAATGTTGCACGAATTTGAGAATTTGCTCGCACGTCTTCCACAACAGTTCGTTTTTCTGCATCATTTCTTGTTGAAAACCATATGGTTTGAATGTTCTCAAGTGCTAGCTGACTATAGTGTATGGTATCTGAAGTCAAAGTAAGAGTGAGTTGGTGGAGGGCAAGATGAGTAGCCAAGAGCAGAATAGGCTTGGGCACATGTTTGAGAGCTGTCTCCCTGCTGACGCTGCCACCTTTAATGATCTTTGTTGTAATGTCCTGTGGTATAACGGCTTGTACGTATCTCAGTGGGCTTTCAGCATAGAGAAGACGTTCAACCCTTCTCCTAAAGCTATCAAAATCTCCAAAACTAATCTCATAGACATCGTTGATCCATTGCTTCAGCAATTCTTCTTCATACCCAATTCTCATGGGGTAGCTCAACATGAGGTGTACAAAGTCCCGTATCCTCATCAGCCTTAGCATATCTTGCACCAGATGCTGTATTTTTTTAAAAATAAAAACAAAAGGATTCATTAAGGAAGGTATCATCAACAACAATGACAACTGCAAAAGCATTTTAACTAAGAGTCTGAGATTGACCCCTATTATGATATTAAATTAAAAAAAAAAAAAACAATCAAAGGTGCAATACTACTATAACAAGCAGATATGGGCTATCAACAGCCAAAAGAGACGTTGTTTCTACCAGCCTCAAGCACTTTTCTGAATGAACTCTGTCTAATTCTTTCAAATAACACCCTCCTGATCTGATATGCACAATTTCTCTCACATTTTTTTCCCTTTTGGTCAACCCCACTTACGATTTTTTTACGTGTTTTGACACCTTTTAGTGACCATATGGTTCTGAAATTCTATATTTTAGTTCACTTTCACTTAGCTTTCTAGAATCTCGAGAACATCTAAATGACCATCATTTTTATGTTTTTCTTTTAGCCAACAACTTGCTTTGGTTAAAAACGTCAGTGATCTAGTCTAGGTTCATAAGCAAACAAAGTTCAAAATGTGCATGAAATGAGGAAACAATTCAGCTTAAGGGGGGCCTCATAATGTGCGTCATCACTTTTACACTAACAATTGAAATTTTTTATTGTTAGATCAATTCTTCAAATCTTGCAAGTAATTTGTATGGTGAAAATTCTTCAAATTTAAAAAAAATAACTTGTAAATTTGAAAAAGGCTTGTGAAACGTAGGATTAGTTGTGAATTTCACAATTTTTGACCCATCATTTTAACGGACGGCTTGTAAATCATCATAAAATGAAAAATGAATTTTGAGGGACCTATGAAAAAGACCACTAACTATAATTGTAGATTTCATAGATTGATTTACAAATTTGAGGGAAAGACTTAGAAAACGTCGCAGAATAATAAAAGTTTTGCAAATGATATTTTAGATAAAAAAAAAAGAGTAAAAGTTGTGAAATTAAAAAAGTTATAAAAATGGGAGGAAATTTTTAAATAGATATATGAAATAAAAAAAAGCATAAAAGTTAAAAGCAAGGTTCGAATTCACGCCGAGAGAGATGTGAAATAGTTCTTGATAGTGCCTCGGACAAGATTACCTATAATTGAAGAATATATGTGCTTATGAGTAAGTCTCACCGGTTTACATGCATATTATTCAAGTGGGTAACATGTATATGATAGTATTTAAAATGTTAAATGACTGCCAATGACAATAGTGATTTGGTCCAATAGCGATAAAAAGATCAAAGGGGGACATTTTGATCGTTTTCCATATATTATAAATGATACTCAAGTAACTAAATTTTTTGTGATTAAAATGAATAACAGCAACCAATTAGAATGAAGGCTGCTTTAAATTCCATGATATGTATGATGTATAACTCCAACACATTGGTCGTCAACAACAGGAAAGCGTTTTTTAATCCTAATATAGTTACCTGTTTGCCAATAGCGTTGGTGGACGACTTTAATTTTATTTACACGATTTACACGTCACATTATTTATCCAAAAATTACGTAAGAGACAACGAAATCTTAAATTAAGTAAAAATATGGATCACTCACTAGTCTATCAAGCGCTTGTATCCTTCAAATTTCTCCTTTCTCTCCTTTTAGCATTATATGCATATATATATATATAGACACACACACACACTAGTAGACAGCTAGCATCAATAAATAATAATCTCTTGACTACGTAAAAGTATCACCATGACATTTTTGTCTGCAAAACCCAATATCATGCTAGCATCAAGTAATAATATATAAAATTCTTTCAACAGCATTTTTATCTATACTCTATAAACAGAAATATTACACTAGAAATCATTCGCTAAGTGAACAAGCTAAGTTAAGATTTATGAGAAAATATTACTAACGGCTGATGATGTAGATGTTATTTGGCCGGCGGGAAGTTCATTGGTTGTCCAGCTTTCTCTTTAGCAGGATGGATGCTTAGAAAGGCATGAGGATGTGTTTAGCTGGGAGGGGATGGGACATTTCAATATGAAAAAGTTCAGGAAAGAAACCGACTTCATCATGGATACGATTTGGTCAGGGCGAACAGTTTAGATTTACAATTTTATAAAATTATTATTAAAATATTAAATTATAAAAAGTAACTAAATAATTTTTTTGCAAAATTAATATTTAATAAAATTAAATTTCATGAAAGTTATTTAGATATTAATATAATAATTAAACTAACAAAAAGTAAAAATTCCAGAAAAAATAATTTTAAAATTTAAAAACCCCAAGTGTAATTTTCAATTCCTAATAAAGTGTAGTCAGTATATGGTAGGAAATAAAATTGATTTAAGATTTTAATATTTTAAAGGTATTATCTGAAATTTGCCCGTCCTATGACACCCAAAAAAGTATACTATGAAATTATTAAATATAAAATAAAAATAAATTCTTTCACATAGTATAAAAAAATTTCATCATCGTCCCTCAATGCCCAGATCACCAAAAACCAAAATCAAACAAAAAAAATACGTTCATACATGAGAAGTATGGAAAGAAGCCATCAGAGATAAAGCCCAGATTCCAAACTCAAAGCCACTAGCACATACGAAGATGAATGTAAAAGCATGGAGGTTTCGGAAAGAGAACATAAAAATACCAAAATATAATCAGGCCAGAGAGAGAGTGAAAGAAAATATGAGGTTCCTGGTCGTAGTATATATACGTTCAAGCTTGGTTGTATTGCGACTTGGAAAGGACACGAAGAGAGAGCGGAAGATGGAGACTCTGTTTTGTTGAGGGAGTTGCCGGAGACGGAGGAAGTTGAGACCTGTCTAATCCTTTAATCTGAGTGATAGTTTTTTTTTTATGATTGCAAGGAGAGGGCTGACGGAGTTCTTTCACTGATTCTCACTCTACGAAGATGATGATGAATAGTGGTAGACAGCTTTCTCTCTTACTGATTTTTTGTTTAAAAAAAATTAGGTCACTTATCCGCATCATCAAGCCAAATCATCATAATTAATAGTGTTAGTGCCACATCATCATATACAATTAAAATTTTTTTAAAAAATAATAGGCTAAATTATACAAAACTTTTCTGAATTTTGTGTCAGTTACATATAACCCATGACATTTCAAAATTTAAATTTAACCCCCATAACCTTTCATTTTTTAACTATTAACCCCCTATCATTAAGTGATCATTATCTTTTTAATAATAAAAGGAAGAATGAGATAAAAAGATCCACTAAAGAAAGAGTGAGACGAAAAAAGAAACAGAAGAAAACATAACAAAACATATTGGTAAAATCAGCTAACTCAAAAATTTCTAATGAGACCTCTCAGTCTAATTAGGGATTTGATAAAAGGGAAAATCCCAGAAAAAGAACTTTTAAATTAGTAAAAGACGCATAGGTGCTCCGAAATTTAATATCCCAGATCAGTGCGAGTGCCTGAACTGGAATATTAGAATTCGAGACAAAATGACGTGCGTGACCCTGGAAGTTTTTAAATTGAAAAGCGTTGAGGGAGGCGTGATAATGGCGCTAAAACGCATTCAAGACTATTCATCTTCTCTGTCATCATCGGTGCCGTTGGTCGACCCTGGATCCATGGCCTTGGATTGCTATAGTCCACAACATTTAATATTTTGTGTTTCTCTGAATTAAATCTTGTTGTCAAAAAAGGAGAAGTACCAAAAGTTAAACAATATCAATAACTCCGATGCCATGAGTTGAGATAAACTAGAAAGAAAACATAGTGAAATCTTGAGCACTCGTCATCTTCTTCTCGGTTGCCAACAACTCCGATGTCATCACCCCCAACAACTCGCCATCTTCTTCTTTTATAGGATCCTGTGTATATGAGCTAAAAAACAAGGATAAACAGAGAAAAGATTGTTAAGAACACTCAAGTGATCATAAGAAGTAATGAATAAGTTTGGAAAATCACTCGAATTGTCTGAGTCTTGACCCAATCACTTCCTAGGAAAATTTAGTAATGATCGCAGCTACCGATCATCACCGCCAATGACTCGTCATCTTCTTCATAGTTATCATCAACATCTGCTTGATCATTGACATGATTCCCAACTCGACATTAGGCTTTACCAACACATCGTTACATTTTCACAACATCCTATTAGACTTTCACAACTCGATTTTGCCATTCACAACTCGAGTTCATATCATCACTGGAGGGTAACCGGCGAGTGATTAGCTTATAGTATGCAGAACTCGAGTTATGAATTGATAACTCGAGTTTACCAACACAGTCTTACATTTTCACGACATCCCGTTAGACTTTCACAACTCGAGTTTGCCATTCACAACTCGAGTTCATATCATCACTGGAAGGTAACCGGGGAGTGATCAGGCTTATAGGATGCAGAACTCGAGTTATGAATTGATAACTCGAGTTTACCAACACATTCTTATATTTTCACGATATCCCGTTAGACTTTCACAACTCAAGTTCGCCATTCACAAATCGAGTTCATATTGTCACTGGAGGGTAACCGGCGAGTGATTAGGCTTATAGGATGCAGAACTCGAGTTGTCCATTGATAACTCGAGTTTACCAACACATTCTTACATTTTCACAACATCTTATTAGACTTTCACAACTCGAGTTTGCCATTTTCACAACTCGAGTTCATATCATCACTGGAGGGTAACCGGCGAGTGATTAATCTTATAGGATGCAGAACTCGAGTTGTCTATTGATAACTTGAGTTCACCAACACATTCTTATATTTTCACAACATCTTATTAGACTTTCACAACTCGAGTTTGCCATTTTCAATTAGTGTGAGACCATAATTTCTTTTGACCTATTAAAAAAGGATAATGAGACTCTTCAAATAGTTTTAGGTACATCCTAGAATTAAAGCGTAATATAGATTAATGGTGTGTCTATATATGCACAAGGATTTATGTTCATAACAACTTAATTCTCAAGTTATGATCTGCATATTTATGTTTTTCAGATTGATTTTATTGTAATATGGCTAATGGTACAACACGACGTATCTTATTTGTAGTTGACCTGAGCATATGTTTTTCTACATGAATGTCGAAGTTGGCATCTTTGGCATTACTACTAGACAATTGTTGAACCTTCACAAAATTCTCTCTTAAATAAAATTACCAAATAAATATATAAACACCTTCAAAAACAAATTATTTGAGAATCTTAAAAAGTAAAAAAAAAAAAATCAGGGTTAATTTTGAAAACAAGTCCATGATTCTAGGCTAATACCTAATTAAAGTGGACTACCATTTGATGGGGTTTTGGTATGCTCACAAGCATACAAAATCTATAATAAAAAGACAATATGCCCATCTAATTACTCGCTGCATTTATTACCTTATGATGTTGAGGAAATCCAATATATGAAGGAATTAAGAATGTTACGTTAAATGGCCAGAAATAGAAAAACAATCAACAGAGGCACAATATAGTATTAACTCACAGAAGTACAAACAACAAATTCTGTTTGTTGACGTAGAACAATATAAAGGACAACCCCTTCACACAAACATATACATTGTCAGAAAGAGAGTATAGCAATTAAAGCTTTTAAAACAGGAACAATAAATCAACTCTCTCAAACACAAACACTAAAAGAAACAGTTCAAAGCGCACAACAAAACAAATACAAAAATCTTATGGCGAATCTAAGAAAGCGAAGTAACATCTTCTGTTGACTCCCCCGGCACATGCAACAATGAGGACTTCAATCTCAACCAGGTCATTCTAAAAAAATAATACAAGAATTGGTTAGACATGTCATCACAAGAACTTTTTGGCTTAAAGGTACAAACTTTTTAAGCTATATGTCGAACTTTGACAGCTTCAATACAGATATAAACATTTGTTATATGTGTAACTCCAAGAGGTCAAGCAATTATACAAAATTCTTCTAACTTCCCCGAAATGCGGGGTTTTGTGTGTGGGTTTCATTACACACTTTTTTCGGTATGATACTTGCAACAAAGTCAATTTGTTTTAAGTTATGGTCTGTTATATTATTTAAGACAGAAATCAACCTTGTGAGTTCGTTTTTAAAAAAAAAAATGTCATAAGTTTAAGAAGGTTACTAATAAATTTGAATGAAAGAATGAAATTATTACAAATAAAAATGAGAATCAACATGTCATGTGAACTTAGATGGAAAAAATAAAAAATAAAAAACCATGTCAGCTGATCTTAAATTGTATTAAAATGGTTGTCAGAACTAATTGATTTATCTAAAAAAATGTTGTGCGGAATATCAAACTAAATATATTTTTATATATGGCAAGATATATTTTAGAGCAGATAAAAATATATTCCTACCATACATGAGTGTTAGTTGAGGAGGGACCTTGTAATCAGTAGAAATAAATTATAAAGCCAAAGTGAAGGAATAGAACGTCACCTGAATCATTTTCTGTATTGAAAGATGTCATCAACTCATATGGAGTCAACTGAGTCAAGATGTCAAGGTCCTCATCAAATGGAGAAAATATTTCACTGAATTTATGAGGTGGACCTTCTTGTCCCCACTCAGCTTCACTCCATTGAAGGTTTCTCCACCATTCCATTTCTGCTCTTATCACCTTTAGCTTTTCGCTAGACAATTCTGAAGTGGAAAGACTTTGGAGTTTTGGACAGTAATAAAGTCCCATCTGCTCTAAATTTCTTGCAATGTGCACTCCATTTGAAATGCTAGATAGTTCAGGTACAAAGAGAAGTGACAACTTTCTCAGTCTTGGGAGGAAGAAGTCTGTTGTAGTTTCGGAGCAACTTATGATGCTACGTACTTTGGGACAGTCTTCCACTATAAGCTCTTCTAAGTTGACAAGACTGTGCAGGAAATCCATCGTGAATATGGTGGACAACTCAGGGCAAGTGTGCAATGCTAACAACTTCAGTTCAGAAAACACGGGATGGCCAATAATAATGCTTCTCAGATTTTTCATGTAGAATATGGTCAAAAACTGCATGCAAAAAGATTTTTTGTTCGCTTCTACAATGCTCTGCATTTCATTACATTCTGCCAAAATGCAAAAGCGTAGCTGTTTTAGATTCTCCAACCCAAAGTGGGTGAGATTTTTTATGGTCATATGGCGGTCCAAGAAAAATGCCCTGGCTTCAGAGAGAATGGTCTTCACTTTATCAGGAAAATCTTCTTCACCATTTACAAATTTCAAGCTACGACCACTTTCCCTAAACTTCACCTCAATAGCAAGAGGTACACGTGATATCTTTCTTGGTCTGTGATGGCCTATAATGAATCTGAAATTAGACAGACTTTTTTTAATGGGGGCCCGGAACTCAACTGTTGGGATATACACATCCAATACTTGCAACTTCTTAAATGCTGAGATTTGTTGAAGAACGCGTTCAAAGTTCTTAAGCCACCATTCATTATCTGAGTTAACACCAATCCTTAAAACTTGTAAATAAGTGAATTGGGTTAGAACACCATAAGGAATCACATCAAACCTGGAATCATGATAGCTATCATTACGAAAAGAGAGAGATAAGCTTTCCAGTTTCTTCAACTCTTGGATCACTTTTGGCAAATGTGTGATCGCAGTGCCATCAAGATCAAGTGTTGTGAGATTTTTAAGTTGGCTGACCTCTGGTGGAAGTCCCCCCAAATACTCACAATCTTTTAGATATATTTTTCTAAGCTCCTGTAGATTGAAAATTGAGGTTGGGAGTTCATGTATGCTAGAACGTGACAAGTCTAGGGTGCTAAGCAGAGGCACATGATGGAAAAATGAGGATGGGATTTCCATCAACCCTTCATTGTTTTCCAAAGACAAACTTCTTAGATTGGGGAGATCTAAGGACAGTGGAACGTCTGTAATACGGGTGCCCGAAAGATCACATTTCTCAAGATTTTGAATTGGACATTGCAAAATGTATTGACAGAAATTCTCAAACTGCTCAAATCCTCTATGGGCTTTGAGTTTTAAAGTAAAACCATCCGGGATCATCACAGAGCTGGAAGAGGGAATGGTTTTCTTACCAGGGCCATTATGCTCATGATATATAGAAGAAGAGTAAGGCAAGTCATCGGAATTGATCAACTCTTGGTTGTCACTTGATGGAAAAATTGTAGTGCCTGCAAGACTAAGGGTCTTTAGGTTCGGGAGTTCCCAAATATCTTGTGGCAGTACCTCCAATCGCGTACACCCTGCCAACCTCAACTCTTTAAGATACTTAAGTTTAGAAACCTGTGGTGACAGTTCCAGCAATTGCGAACACTGATCCAAAGACAAAATTTCAAGCTTGTGGAGTTCCCAAATTCCCTGTGGCAGTGCCTTCAATTGTGTACACCCTACCAATCTCAACTCTTTAAGATTCTTAAGTTTAGCAATCTGTGGTGACATTTCCAGCAATTGCGAACACTGATCCAAAGACAAAGTTTCAAGCTTGTGGAGTTCCCAAATATTTTTTGGCAGTGCCTCCAATCGCGTACACCCTGCCAACCTCAACTCTTTAAGATTCTCAAGTTTATCAATATGTGTTGACAGTTTCAGCAATTGCGAACACTGTTCCAAAGACAAAATTTCAAGCTTGTGGAGTTCCCAAATTTCTTGTGGCAGTGTCTCCAATCGCTCACACCTTGCCAAGCTCAACTCTTTAAGATTTTCAAGTTCAGCAATCTGTGGTGGCAGTTTCTGCAATTGCGAACAGCCTACCAACTGTAAAATTTCAAGCGTCTGAAGTTTACATATTGCTCTGGGCAGTGTTTCAATCCGCCAGCCTGACAAATCCAAATTTTTAAGTTGAGGATGGGTAGTTACATTGCATAAATATGGCAAGTCAATGTCGAATAAGTTTAAAACTTGGAGGTTTGGAATTGTTGATAACAATACTCCATCACTCAAGTTCTCAGGAATGTCCTCCCCAATTGTGTCAAAGATAATTTTAATATCGTTGGGCAATATGATATGCCGACCTTGGGTGTCTTCAAATTGCAGTAAGAGGGAACATTTCATGAAATTTTGTAAGATACTTTTTGCTTCTTTTTTCGCGTCCACTAACTTTTGAGAAAACCAGCGAGTAAACAACTGACCGTCACTCATCTTCCAATAATCTTGGAATTTGAAGACCATTAAGCACCTTATAAGACGAGCATTGTCCCTTTCAGACATGATGTTGAAGATTAATGCATTCACTATTACCATACGGTCACGATAAAGCAGTTTTTGCAATGCAAGTTCCCACAGTTGAACATCTGTCTCATGTTTCAATGACTTAGCCATGAGAATAATGGCAAGAAGATGACCCCGACATTTCTCCACAATCTGCACTGCAATTTCTTGGATGTCTCTAGATGAATGAAGAAACTTACTACCAACAATGTTGCAGAAGAGCTCCCAAGGCAACAAATGATCCTCTGTCTTGATTGTAAGATCCACTTTGCTGGTCAAATAATCATTTGATGATAGCGTTGTTATAAACACAACCACATTTTTAGAATCATTCATTGGTAAACTCACCCTGAGGGGGTCTGCTTTTTTGTCACCATCCCCATCCACCACAAGCACTAAATGTCTGCTTCTTCTATCATTGGTAGTTAGCTCCAGCCTTGTTTCAAGATTTAAGAGCACTTCCTCTCTTTTGGTCTCATCATCAATCTGATTAAGATCAATGATTTGAGGAGCATCAAATGCTGCACAAATAAGAGGATTTACTTTCACTTCTGCCACAGCAGTTCGTTTTTCTGCATCATTTCTTGTTGAAAACCATATGGTTTGAATGTTCTCAAGCGCTTGTCGACTATAGTGCATGGTATCTGAAGTCAAAGTAAGAGTGAGTTGGTGGAGGGCAAGTTGAGTAGCTAAGAGCAGAATAGGTTTGGGCACTTCTTTGAGAGCTGTTTTCCTGATGACGCTGCCACCTTTAATGATCTCTGTTGTGATGTCCTGTGGTATAACGGCTTGTACGTATCTCAGTGGGCTTTCGAGAAGACTTTCAACCCTTTTTCTAAAGCTATCAATATCTGGATCATCTGCAATACTAAGCTGATAGGCATCGTTCATCCATTGCTTCAGAATTTCTTCATACCCAATTCTCATGGGGTAGCTCAACATGACGTGTACAAAGTCCTGTATCCTCATCAACCTTAGCACATCTTGCACCAGATGCTGTTTTTTTTAAATAAAAACAAAAGGATTCATTAAGGAAGGTATCATCAATAACAATGACAAGTGCAAAAATATTTTAACCAAGAGTCTGAGATTGACCCCTATTATTGTATTAAATAAAAAAAAAAAAAAAACCAATCATAGATGCAATACTACTATAACAAGAAGATGTAAGAGACGTTGTTTCTACCAGCCTCAATCACTTTTCTCAATGATCTCCGTCTTATAATCCCCTCCTGATCTGATACACACAATTTCTCTCACATTTTTTTCCCTTTTGGTCAACCACACTTAAGATTTTTTGCCACCTTTTTATAACCATATGGTTCTGGAATTCTACATTTCAATTCTCTTTCACGTAGCTTTCTAGGATCTCGAGAACATCTAAATGACCATCATTTTTATGTTTTTCTTTTAGCCAAAAACCTGCTTTGGTTAAAAACGTCAGTTATCTAGTCTAGGTTCATAAGCAAACAAAGTTCAAAATGTGCATGAAATGAGGAAACAGTGCAACTTAAGGGAGGCCTCATAATGTGCGTCATCACTTTTACACTAACAATTGAATTTTTTTTTAAATAGATATATGAAATTAAAAAAAAACATAAAATTAAAAAGAAAGGTTCGAATGCCCACCGAGAGAGATACGAAATAGTTATTGATAATGCCTCAAACAAAATTGCCTCTAATTGGAGAATACATGTGCTTATGAGTAAATCTCACAAGCTTACAAGCATATTATTCAAGAGTGTAATACGTCTATGATAGTATTTAAAATGTTAAATGACTGCCAATGACAACAGTGATTTGGTCCAATAGCGATAAAAAGATCAAAGGGGACATTTTGATCATTTTCCATATATTATAAATGATCCTCAAGTAACTAAATTGTTTTGTGATTAAAATGAATAACAATAACCAATTAGAATAAAGGCTGCTTTAAATTCCATGATATGTATGATATATAACTCCCAACACATTACAAGAAAAAGTTTTTTTATCCGAATATTGTTACTCACCTGTTTGCCAATAGCGGTGGACGACTTTGATGAACCCTCCCCTTCCAGTGGCGAGGCCTTCAAAAATCAAAGCATGATGCATTAAGAAGGTATCAGATATTTTAAGATCAACGGACAAACGTCAACACAACACAAAGAATATAATAAAATTAGCTGCTTAATAGATTGACGCCTATGATCATGTAAATTTGAAATCCCATCTTATTAATACTAAAAGAATATTTAAAAAATGAGACAGAGAAAAGTATCACAAGAACTTCCATTCATTCAAAGCCCTCTCCCAATTAGTGGGAGACTCTTGATATTTAAAAGACGGTGCAATATGATCTATAAGGAGCGGAAGACAACAGCTGAACCTATCATACGTACTGGTTTAGCGGTTGGTGGTAAATGATTGTGACCCACAGTGTGTCGAAACATCTTCCATGCTTCAGTACGGGATAACCTTCCGAGCTTGACTCTCCTGCCAACACATCTCCACCGCCACCCCCAAGCAGGATGATCATCATAAGTGGTTATTACAACCTTACTATCTTTTTTGTCTTCTGAAATATCCAACATTTCCAAAATCCCATCGAGTGTGTGCAGTAGGCCATCTAAAATCAGCAAATATCTTTTGTTCTCAAGCACGTTCTGTATCCTGCTAGCAACTTGATCAAAATCAGTAACTTCTCTATCCACCTTTATTCGATCTGCAATTTTGTGCAGAATCTGTGGGTCAGTGTGCTCATCAGCCGCCACTTTGATGAAAATCACCACATCAAACTCCTAATTGTCAGAGCTATCATAGAAGTGGTGGTTATTTAAGTGTTGCATTATTGTTGTTTTCCCCACCCCTTTTTGTCCATAAAGTGCCACGCATTTTACTCTTTTATCTTTTAGCAGAGCCTGAATGTCATCTAAGGCTTTCTTGAGAGTCGGATACTCCTCAATGGGTTGAACACCAATCTCCTTTATGGCCCGCTTCACTGGCAGCTTATCACCTAGAATATTCTCCAGACATTCGTCACCAAGAAGTTCGATTACTCTACTGAGAGCCTTTTTGATCTTTTCAAGAAGACGTCCTTTTCCCTGAAGATGATACCATTTCTTTTCGTTTATTACTTCATATTCTTTATTCAAGGAAGTCACCTCTCCCTCAATATTTGATACATTCCTCTTCCAATCCTTGTAAACCTCAGTCGGATCATTCTGTTCAGTATGGCTCAAAACTTTATTCTCATTGTCCCTTCGTAAAGCAAGTAGCCGACTTAATCCAAAGTTTAGCACTTCATGCACGCCAGCAAGTGAAAGGGAGGTTTTTCCAGCTTCGGATTTTTCTTTCAAAAGATCCACAACAGGTTGGACAAAAAGTGTTAACACGGGAATGACGAACCCAGCTACGACCTCACCCATTGAGCAACCTGCACGGAAACGGTTCAAGAAAGGTTACCACGGAATATTATTAATGAAACAAGTTTCACAGAAATATTGCTAAGAGATCAATCATGCTTATGAGCACACTTCTTCAACCATGGCCTTGTTTATATTTTATCTTACAAATTTGTCATTTCCTTTCCTTTTTTTTTTTTTTGTTGAACAGAAAAAAATATTACCTAGTGGGTGTTGTTATCGTTTTCTTAAAAGTGATTCAGCAGAAAATATTCACACTTTTTTTTCTATTTTTTTAATTAGTAAGTGATTCAGCAGAAAATAATCACACTTGTTTTTTCTATTTTTTTTCCTTTTTCTATAAGTAAGTAGCTTGCTTAGCTTGAATTTACCTTGTTAGAGCAATTAATATTTCTTCTAGCAAAACAATATTACTAAAAGGCTCAAAAGTTCATTCTGTTTGTCCCTTCGTAAAGCACGTCGCCGCCTTAACCCATAGTTTAGCACTTCATGTATGCACGTCAGCAGGTGAAAAGGAGTCTTTTCCAGCTTTGTATTTTTCAATCAAAAGATCCACAGTGAACAATTATGAGAAACCTCAAAGCCAGCAAGAAAACGGTTCAAGAAATGTCACCACCAGAGAATATTATTAATCAACAAGTTTCATATAATCATCAGTTTAAAATTAAACTGTGTTGTTAAGAGATCAATCACTCATGTTTTATGTTTAATCCTTGAATTATCACCATGATCACATTTTATTTTACAACTAGTATTGTTTCTTTTCGCATTATCAAGCACTGGGATCATAAAGGTCATCAAAGGAGGGCCTGTGTGCCACTTTTTGGTCTATGTTTTTTCAAGCAAGGTACCTTCTTAAGTTCACCTTGTATAAAACAATGACATTCATGTCATGATTTGTGGCTTGGAATTATTAGACTTGATTATGGCATAGAAAGTCTCATCTAGTCTATCCCCCATATGCTTGAGAACAACAGCTTGTCGCTAAGTCTCAAGTTGGCCCCTCCGAATGAATCACAAGCTAGACCCGAGACAGAATTTGAACTCAAGCTAAAAAACTTGAATATTAAATGGTTCAGGCTTGAGCATTTGGATATGTAATAAATTATAATATAAATATATTTTGGATAATTACTAGATGTTAATTTTATTTACATGATTTATTATACGTCACATTATTTATCCAAAAATTTCATAGGTAACATTTTCACCCAATTTAAAAAGTTATTCAAAACTATATGTTTGTACTTTTATTTAAGTGGTCCCACATTATCTTAACAAGACATCAAAATAGAATTGGATGAGATTCCCATGACCTACGATTTTTCTGGAAAAAAAAATCATCAGTTTCCTTCTTGTTCTTGACACCAAGCCCAAGAAAAAGACATTAATTGTTTATCGAATCCAGAAAAACCCTTACGATAATTGATAACCAGTCATTTTTAATGTGTGTCTATATATATATATATATAATGCAGTTTATGGTTACTCCTTTTGGTTAATATATTCATGCCGGATGAAATGCAGCACATTCAATTTAAGGCAAATAGAATTACATAAGAGACAACAAAATCTTAAACTAAGTAAAAATATGGATCACTTACTAGTCTATCAAGCGTTTGTATTCTTCAAACTTCTACTTTCTCTCCTTTTAGCATTATATGCACATATATATATATATATATATATATATATATATATATATATAAGCACTAGGAGGCAGCTAGCATCAATAAATAATAATCTCTTGACTACGTAAAAGCATCACCATGACATTTTTTTCCCTGCAAAACCCAATATTAAGCTAGCATCAAGTAATAATATATAAAATTCTTTCAACAGCATTTTTATCAATACTCTATAAACAGAAATATTACACTAGAAATCATTCACTAAGTGAACAAGCTAAGCTAAGATTTATAAGAAAATCATTCAATCTAGAAACAATTTAAAGTTATGTGACGTTTTATTTTTTTTTAAATTAAAAAAAAAAAGTGAACGATTTGAAGGATTTCAGTTTTTCCTGTCACAACCATACAGCCACACCTGATATGATTAATGGAAAAAGTGAAATTGTTCATAAGCAAAATGATTTCAATTTTTCCTCACATTATGGCATTACCCTAACTGTATACTAAAGCAATTCACAAGAGATTTTTTTTAAATTTGGAATTCACATGTGAAATTAATTGAAAAGGAATGATGGCTTAACGGACACTGGGACAAGTTATTGGCAAATATGTACAAATTAAATTCAGAATATTGCAATACACACACTTACACACACACTAGTGATACCTAATATACCTCAAGGTAGTGTCTCGGAGGGTAAATAATATAACATTAAATTCAAAATACAACTAGCCTTAAGGTAGTGTTTGGGAGGATTTTTCAGAGATAGAATAGAATGAAGTGAGACGGCTAAAAGGATTATTATTCTATTGTTTGGGGATTTTTTTTCAAAGGATAGAATCTCTTGAAACAAAGAATAATATCACAAAATTACTTATATCCTCTCTCCCCACCCATCCCACTCTTCCCCTTCCTTTCTGCTCTAAAACTGAAAAACCGTAAATATAACCAATTCCATTTTATTAACTCAATAACAATCATCAAATTAGTGAAAGAAACGGTTTCTTAATTCTTCTAATAAAACTCCCAAGCAATGGAATGTTCATTCCATTCCACTATATCCCATCCGATTTCATTCTAAACTCTCAAAAGCGTTTTCTAAAAATATTTGGATTTAAGAAAAGGATATTAATTATGAATATAATATTTATGTGGATGTCTATATATCTTCGTTATCTAATATTATCTCATGTTTACCGTTATCTTTATTCACATTAAATCTATTGATGATCAATATAAATTCTATTGAGATTGTAAAGTTACTCCCATAAATAGAAGATATGTATTATGTACTCGGCACACTTTGAATAGTAAATAAGATGAATAGTAAATAAGAATTACTCTCTCCACCTCCTCTCATATTCTCTCTTATCTTTCTTTTTATTTATAATATGTTATCAGCATCAAAGCTCCAACAAAGGCATAATCTTCTCATCATTTCCTTGACGATTTCATCTACCTTCTTTTAGTGAATTTTTTATGGTCTATCTGAGATAATTGAGCCACTATATGGAATTAAAGATATACTTTTACGGATTATTATAAATATCGGGTTTCATGGCTAAAGAATGGATATTGATATTGTTTTTATATGTTATATCTCAGTCACAAATTCTTTTATATTATTATTGTTATTTTAGTATGGTCAAAAGCCATACACTTCTAATTTCATATTTTGAAATTATACAGTTAGAAGTAGTCATATTACTTTAATTTTTTATTCTAAAATTACTTGACCAGAAGTCATATCACTTTGATTCTTATTTTGATATAATATGGCCAGCAGCCATATTCCTTTGATTCCATGTTATATTGATTCCTTATTATATGACTAGAAGCCATATACCTTTTCATCTTCAATCTTATTATATGTTTAGAAGTCATATACCTTTTTATCTTTTATCTTTTATCTTATTGTATGGTTGAAAGTCATATACAACTTTATTTATCTTAAAAATAAACGGCTAATAGCCATATAGATTTAATCTTTCATCTTGAGATTTACTGGCCTAAAGACACAAGAATTAATTGGCCTAAAGCCATAAGGTTTTAATTTTGTTGTAATATCTTACTTTATAAATTATATCTTGCCTTTACGAATTCTTGTTACTATATTGCGTTATTACATTTCATATTTCATGAATTCCTTTTTATTGCATTAGTTTCAACTATGTTAAATCTTGTAAAATTTAAATTTATAACCCTTGTCATTACCGAAAAGAACTAACTCTTGTCATTACTGAAAAAAACTATTTAATTTAAATGTTTAATCCATGATTTTTCTACACTACCATTTGCATGAGGTTCTAAAAATTGAATATTTGACCGTAAAAAACTCTCTTGTTCTTTAGAACAATTTAAAAGATATGACCACTAGAAGGTTGTTATCCCTCTAGAAGCTCATTATGACTAGATGTATTTGCGTTTGTAAGATTTTAAATCTGTAAGCAAATATGACTAAGCTATGTTTAGAATTACTTCTCAATTAAAATTATGCGAAGATAGAGTTATTGATGAAGATATGTTAGAGAAAACATTCTCCACATTTCATGCATCCAATTTGCTCTTACAATAGCGATATTGTGAAAGAGGTTTTAAGAAATATGCTAAACCAACTTCTTGCCTCAATGTGGCCAAACAAAACAATATGCTTTTGATGCAAAAAATCATGAATCTCGTCCAACAAGCTCGACTTTATTCCTAGAAGTGAATGTGGTAACGAATGAATCTAATTGTGGCCATAGATAAGGGCGTAGAGGTGGCTATAGCCGTGGGCGTGGGCGTGGTGGTTCAAATTGCCACCCGAAGTAGGGGAAAATTAAAATAAATCATGTTGATCAGGTTGACATTTTTTAGTATGGTGACATGGATATCACCTATTTGGATGTTGTTAATTTCTTAGCATACGTTATCTTTGGCTATTTGAATTGCTTTGATTTAGTGTGTTTAAAGTTGCTGTTTATGTTGATGATATCAATATTATTGAAACTCCTGAAGAACTTCAAAAGGCAATCAATTGCTTGGAAAAAGAATTTGAAATGAAGGATTTGCGAAGAACAAAATTTTGTCTTGGATTATAGATTGAATACCTAAAAAATGGAATCTTTGTATATTAAGAAGCCTACATAAGGAATGCCCCATAGCGCTTTTACATGGATAAGTCACATCCATTATGAACCTCAATGGTTGTAAGGTCTTTGCAGGTGGATAAAAACCCATTTAGACCTCAAGTAATGAGCAAAAAAGGAGATGAAGAACTACTTGGTCCAGAAATACCATATCTTAGTGCAATCAAAGCATTAATGTATCTTGTTAATTACACTCAACCCAACATATTGTTTGCTGTGAACTTATTAGCAGGATATGGTTCTTCACCTACACGAAGACATTAGAATGGAGTTAAGCACATTATTCGTTATCTTAGAGGTATAATGGATATGGATTTATTCCTGTCAAATGTACCCAAGCATCAACTTGTTGGCAAATATAGATGTTGGGTTTTTGTCTAACCCACATGATGGTAAATCACAAATAGGATATTTATTCACAAGTAGTGGTATAACTATTTCATGGCAATCTATGACGCAAACTATACTAGCCACATCATCTAACCACACAAAAATTCTAGTTGTGCATGAGTCGAGA
This sequence comes from Inga oerstediana, assembly GCA_963210345.1. Classification (NCBI taxonomy): domain Eukaryota; kingdom Viridiplantae; phylum Streptophyta; class Magnoliopsida; order Fabales; family Fabaceae; genus Inga; species Inga oerstediana. Next base: position 84,525,022 of record OY723400.1, read on the forward strand.
CGAGAATGTGTATGGTTAAGATCAACAATACATCACATATGAACCCCTTGTAGTTTATCTACAAGTAAAATGATCCTGACAGTCATATATGAGGATAATGTTGTATATATTGCCCAACTAAAGGAAGGGTACATCAAGGGAGATAGAATGGAGCATATTTCATCAAAATTCTTCTTCACTTGTGAGCTTCAAAAGGATGGTGAAATAGATATTCAGCAAATATGTTACAATGAAAATCTAACATATTTATTCACCAAGTCTCTTCCAAGTACAACTTTTGAAAAGCTTGTCCATGCTATCGGTCTTTGCAAACTCATAGATCTTTACTGACGTCGTCAATAGGGGAAGACAATACGCGCTATACTCTTTTCCCTTATCAATGTTTTGTTCCACTAGGTTTTCCTAGAAAGATTTTTATTAAGGCAGCACTAGACGGTATATCAATGAATAATGTACTCTTTTCTTTGGTTAAGTTTTTGTTCCATTGGGTTTTACCTATTAAGTTTTAAATGAGACACATTCATACATAATGGATATCCAAAGGGGAGTGTTATGAATATAATATTTATGTGGATATCTATCTATCTCTGTTATCTATTATTATTTCTAGTATCTTACAGTGATCTTTATTCTCATTAAATCTATTAATAAAAGATATATATTTTATATATTGAGATTGTAAAGTTATGCCCATAAATAGAAGGCATGTATATGTACTCGACACACTTTGAATAGTGAATAAGAATTGCTCTTCTTCTCCTTTCATATTCTGTCTTATCTTTCTCTTTATTTATAACATATTAATTATTTCACGATAAATAGTAAAAGAATGTAATGGTGCATGGTCATTTTATTTTTTATATTAAAATACTTATTGAAAATATAGAACATTTTGAGTTATCACTAGTACAGAAAAGGGTTTTTAGACCGAAACATTTAGATCGGTTATATCGGATAAGGTCTTAAAAATATGACCGGTGGCATTTTTGTAATTATGATGAAATATTAAGACCAGTTATATTTAAAACCGATCTTCAAAATAATTTTAAGACCGGTTATAAAAAAACCGATCTTAAAATATATACAATTAAAAAAATAAATACATGTAATATATTCTCTAGACCGGTTCCAAATATAACCGGTCTAAAAAACATTATCTGAATTAAAGACAATTCAAAAAATAAAATGGTTATTATTTTTAAGACCGGCTGTACATGAAAATCGATCTTAAATATTAAAAATTTAAGACCGGTTATTATTTAATAACCGGTCTTAAAAATAAAAAACTTTTTAAGACCGGTTATTAATAACCGGTCTTAAATGTTGATTTTAAGACTGATTTTTAATTAAAACCAATCTTAAATATTACTTTTAAGATCGGTTGTTAATTACAACCGGTCTTAAAACTTATCTGGATTTTAAAAGACGCCTAATTTTAACTCTGAAATTTGAGACTCAAGCACATCAGCAAAACCCCTCCGTCGGTTCGTAGCAGCTCCTCCTTTCCCCTTCTCTCCTCCGTCCTTAACTTCGCCGCCGCCAACAGAGATTTACCGTTGAATACATTGCCGTAAGGCTATCGTCGTTTGTTCCCTTCGATTGGTTTTGTTCTCAACCTCGTTTTTATTGTCAGGTTTGTGTTTCAGTTGCCAGGCGTTCAATTAAATTAATGGTTTCATTTTTTGGTATTTCATTGAAATTGTGAGATGACTTGGCCTCCATTTTCTTTGTTCGATTCTTGCAGTAAGTCGTCAACCTACTTTTCAGAAGCATCTATTGCCTTCTAAGAGAGACCTTACTTGAATCGTAAAGTGGCCAAAGACTGTTCAAATCTAGAGAAAAAAGAGGATCCTCAAGCAAAGGTTGAAGGTACCGTTAATTATTCTGAAGAGTTTTACATAATGCATGTATGTCTGAGGTTAATGTCCTTATGCTTCTGTGGACCTGGGTTTATTTTGATTATGTATGAGAAGGGTTCAATTTTGGTTCTGTATTTTTGCATGTTCAATATAGTAAAACTCTGGATAAGGTAATGCTAATATTGCTTGATATGAACTTTGGTGTTGCTTCTGAGTCTGCCTCCTAATGCATTTATGTTTGTTCAACTTGTTCAAACATGCTTCCTATTTTTGCTTTTAAGTCTGCCTCTTAATGCATTTATGTTCAACTAGTGCTGACATTGCCTCCTATTTTTGCATGTATGTTCAACTTGTGTATTGCAATTAATTATTTATTCATGTTTGTATAACTTGGGAATTGCTTTTGAACGATGCCTTTATAGATAGTGTCATGTAGCAAAATTTCCTTAAACTATCACAAGCTATCCTTAAATAGTGTCCTTAAAGTGTTTTTAGACAATGAGTCATCCTAGTGAGGGTACTCCCGATTCAACTAATCCAAATCAAAGTGAGCCTAACAATGCCCCTAGCCAGGAACACAGTGAACCATATAACCGGTCTAGACGAATGGATAGGAAAGCCACCCGATTGAGAGACATTCCTTTCAATCTGAATACCGGGGAAAAGATTCCGATTAAGTTTGATAGTTATTGGAAACCAATCGGGCCTAATGCAAGTCGGTATAGGAATCTTGTCGGCCTCCTAACACACAACAAGCCTAGCATCTTGATAGAGCAGTGGAGAAATGTGGATAAAAGTGTGAAGCAACATATTTGGGAAACTATCCAGCTCACGTACGACATTCCTGAGAGTGAAGTCTTGTATGACAAGACAATGACATATTGTGATGAATGCTGGAAGAAGTTTAAGACAATTCTAGCCAACAATTACGTGCATATCGAGGTGGAAGAGGGTCAGCCTCATCTTAATCCGTGCGATCAGTATTCTTTTATTGACGAACAGACTTGGTAAGAATTTAGACGGCTTCGGACTACTCCAGAAGCATTGGTGAGTTGACTTATTTTGCATTTGATTTGCTAATGAATTATGACTTGTCTTTATTGATTTACAATGACTTAATTTTGATTTCTTATTCGCAGGAAAAAAGGAAAAAGGCTCAAGAGAGTGGTAGAAAGAATGATTGCCCCATACAATGTCTCATGGGGGTTATACGAAGAACGAAAAAGACTTGTTGGCGGCCAAACGGAAGAGATTGGAAGAAGCAGCTCAATCCGATCCTTCTATTCTTCTTTCTCCACCATCTCTGATACGTCGCGAAGAGAAGTGGTTGTTCGCTCACCAAAAGAAGAGCGGGTCTTATACGAGTGAACAATCTCGTATGGTCGGTGAGAAAATTGTAAGTATTGTTGTTGACTTATTATTTAATAAACAAATTTTATTACTAACATTTATCATCTATGTCTTATAATAGGAGCTTAAAAAAAACAAGACGAGGGATCGTTTAGGTCGGATGGGAGGAATAACATCCTGACCGTAGCTACAGGAAAACATAAGCATCCCGGCCGTGTCAGGGGATTAGAAGAGGGGTAGGCATAAGGGATTACTTTGGAGCACCCACACGCTGTTCCTCAAGTAGTATGGTGACTAGGGAGGAGATGAAGTGTATATTGGCCACTGTGAGGGAGGAAGCTAGGACCGAGGCAGAAGCATCATTTGATGCATGATTTGAAGAAAGGTTTAGCAAGATGAAGGAGGAATGGATGATCCTGACGAGCACAAGACAAGCAGATACCAGTGCTCCCCAGGCTCATTTCCTAAACCCTAAATAGAGCACTAAAGGAAGTTGCATTGGTCAGTTATCAGAGGGTCCTGGAAAGAAATTGGTGAGCCTTGTGACTTGTTGGTGGAGGATCCTCTGAGACGAATGGTTGCACGGGGAAGCATGCACAACTTAGGATCAACTGTCTACCACCAAGAAATAAAGAATGATCAAGTCAGAGTGCCAGTTGAAGAGGTGATCGTTGCATATGCACCTCTCCCTATCCCTGTTGATGACTTTAAGGTTGTGGGCAATGTCATCAACTCTTTCATCTTGTGGCCAAAGAACCTTGTTTCTGATCGAGCTAAGGAATCCTTGCCACCTCTATCTCTACCACCACCTCCACCTCCCTCCACTCAAGATGTTTCACGGCCTCCATTGAATGTCATGCAGCAAGTGATTCGATAGCATATGATACATCCTTTGCAACAAGATATTGGTCTACTGAGTCAGTTGTCGCCAAGTCAGGGGCGCAATGCTACTTTAAGAGGGATGATTTAATGTCCCTGGTAACTCCTCTACAATAGCTTACGATTTTGATTGTCGAGCTCTTTTTGATGTAAATATCTTCTCAAATTGGAAGTTAATATTTTAAAAATTACGCCGTTAAACTTTGATTTAATGTCCCTACTTGAATTATTGTAGGTGCATGCATCGTAGGTTAGTTGACTCTAACAAAACCAATAAATTTAAACTCCTATGCCCAGTTCAACTCTACGATAAAGGGACCACTACTTCTATCAGACACACATACTTATCACACAGGCTTAGTTAAACCTTAATTGAGTGTTTCTTGGCTCCATATTTGTATGGGTAAGAAATAAATTTATATTTCATAATATACATAATGTTTTATATTTGCCTAAAAGTTTTCCCTTTTTTCAGTGATCATTGGTAATTGGCTATTTTATGCAAGAAGAGTTATTCTGTCATCCTCTTATGCTCCCTCCAACTCAGCAAACCAACTAGTGAATTGAAAAAGAGCTTGAACGCCTAAGTTTTCTTACATTATTAATTATCTTTCGTGTGCAAAATTTATGGAACTTTTGTAAAATTAATAATCTTTGTGATTTTGATGATATAAGGCTATGCAGATATTCCAACACTCTGCTTGTGGTAAGCATATGTGTGAGGTAAAAGACCCTACATAGATCTTGCCAAAGATTAGTTACATATTGGTTTGTTTTAAAAACGTATTCAACCATAAGCCATGCTTTAATTTTATACTTGTTTTAATGATATCATATTATTTTTCAGACCCGTAGGCAACCACCGGGGTCAACTTGTATGGATTGTATATTCTAAGACACATGTATAATATTATTACCCTAGACACGACAGAACTTACTAAAGTGATAAATGTATATATATTTCAAAAATTTTGTATTACTTTTATTTTTTTTAAGTGAAGTTAATGTTTTGCCTGGCTTTGATTTTTCAGATGTTTGAACTTGCTGACCCCTTTCCAGAAGAAGATATTGAGCACATTCGCAATTGTTGTGCTGAATTTATTTATGAACTTTTACAACAGTGAGTTCTTGTAAAACTGAGAAATTTTTTTGTATATATTGATGAATTGACATGTTGGTTGGTTGCAAATATTGTTTGTTAGTTGCAAATATTGTTGGTTGCATGATTTGACATTTTTGTTGGTTTTAGCATGGTTTTTGTATATTTTGATGAATTAACTTGTTGGTTGCATGATATGACATGGTTGAATTCATTTATGTATATATACATATATATATATGATGGTTTTAAACAAAATATTATACATGAGGATATATGATATGTTACAAGTTCCCAATTCAATGAGAAGGTTAAAGTAAAAGGAAATTGTAAGTGGAAGGTTAAAACAAAAGGATATGGTAAGTGGAAACAAACTGAACACCATATGGCACTTAATAAGTATGGCATTAGAAGTAGCAATTCTAGGATGCGTTTTGGTAACTAACTTAATCACACACAATTAAACAAAAATATAACACTTTTAAGACCGGTTATAAAAATAACCGATCTTAAAAGTTATTTTAAGACCGGTTACGCATATAACCGGTCTTAAAATTAAATTTTTACACCGATTTTATATACAACCGGTCTTAAAATTAAAATTTTTAAAACCGGTTATATATGAAACCGGTCTTAAAAATGTTATATAAATTACCTTACAAAAGAGGTCTTTTAAGACCGGTGCTCATGACAACCGATTTTAAAATTGTTACTTTTAGACTGGTTATTAATACAACCGGTCTTAAAAGTGAGATTTTTAAGACCATTTACCAAACCGGTCTTAAAAGGGACATACTTTTAATGTCACTTTTAAGATCGGCGGTATCAGAACCAGATCCAAAACCAACCTAAAAAATCAATTTTAACCAATCTAAAAACCGTTTTTCCACTAGTATATCTCTACTCCTTTTTTTACCTTTAATTAATTAATTTCCTACAATGAGTATAATCAATAATAAAATCGTGGCTGTCAATAATGGCCACTTCCAATTGCGAAGCCAAGGTCGTCAAAGTTGAATGCTTTATGGGGATGTTTGTATTATTATACGTCCATTTTAATTAAGATTATGAAGCTCGTATTGAGTTTTAGACTCCCTTCTTATATGGAAAAAGGCCCAATTTTTGAAACCTATTTGTATCTCGCTTATTTAAGTGGAGAGAAGATAGATTATGATTTGGTTGGAGAGGTCTAATTTAGATGAAAAACATCAGCATTTGAGAGAGAAGAAGAGAGAGAGCAATTTTTGCAGCTTCACAAGGTAGTCTCAATAAATCGATGTTTGCACATTCGTTAGCTATTGAATCAAGCTGAAATTTTGAAATTTTGTCAGTAGGTTCACAACTCTCAATGTGTCATTCTCAACAGTGGGATCATTCCTGGTGTTAGAGATATTGAGCTCTATTTTTTTGGGTATTTTTAGCTTCTTTATTCTCTAATATAAGTTTGTAGTTTTGGTTGTTTGCACTTATTTGTGGATCTAGTTGAGGCTCTCTTATACCCTATTTTGATTATAGTGTATATGATTTTTATTGGTTTAGATGACCAATAGTTGTTACCTTTAAATTGAGAGGTTTTCCATGTTAATAATTGGTTCTATTTAATTTCTACCATATATTTATTTGTAGATCTCTCTTTTGATTTCTTCAAGGTTTTTGTATGTATCTGCATGAGAGGGCTGATCGAAAATGAGGACCTATTTAAATTTGTCACAAATAATTCACGGTTATTCGTTAATAATTATAAAATATTGAGACATATTTTACAGTTATTGAAAGCAAATGTGAAGTATATCAACATATTTTACAATCTTGAAATATGTACCACGAAATAAGCTTCTTAAAAATGACCAAAACCTGAAACAAATACTTTACGATTAAACATTACAACCATAAGGTTTTTTGCTATATAGTCCATGGTTTTGTTGTGCAACCGTGAAGTAAATCAAAAATACTAAACAGTTTCTTTATTATAACGGTCATCAAGTATTAGCTCAAATATTTTATGGTTAATAACTGTAAAATATTAATATTTAACTATTATATATTTTACTGTTCAAAATCGTAAAATATTGCCCAAAACAACAGTAAAATATAGATAATTTTGTAGTAGTACAATATTAATAAAGGTATTTACTATTTCAATAAAGTTTTTAACAAATCTAGTCAGTCAAGGACAATTTTGTAAAACCACCAATATTTTAAAGTTTTAGCTTCCTACCCTCTCCCTTATCTGTCATTTTGCATGATCAAGGGTCTTTTTTAGTTTTATCAATTCATGAGGTAGTTTTTGGGGATTTTACCTAATTTTCATTGTTAACCAATCTTGTCCATTTCACCTTTTTCTTGATAACTGAGCTGAAGCATCAAAGGAAAAATCTACTGGGTTAGATCATGAACTTGACATTTTTTTCAGCAAAAACCATAGCTTTGACTGTAAGAATGAGAGTATAAAGCTGCTTGAACATCAAATAATTACCACAACCCAAGAGAAATTAATTAAAAATCAGAAGATTCAAAATGATGACTTGTGTATACCCAGAACATGAGCAGACTATGATTCAGACTCATTAGCGAACAAATTAAATTGTATTCATGAATATTGGATGGAGTGATGAAGAAACATCCAGTAGCCACAACTAAAAATTGATGATCCTGCAAACTTTCACTCAGGGAAAACACTAGTTTTTTTCTTTATCGAAGGAAGACGCAAAAAAGAACCTCGATGGTCCAGAACTCATTTATATATTTAGAAAGCGAAAAGGGAAAACGAAAAACAAGTAGATAGTAAGGTAGACAAGAGAAGTCATGCTTACCTGGAAGCCAGAGCTTTGAAGCAATAAAAGAGTTCAGAAGTAACCACTCTTCTTTAATTTCGATCAGGTTTCATGCCAAAATAGAGAACAGAGCGAGCGGAGAGAGACAAGTGAGCAAGAGTATAGCACTTTACCGGTAGGCTGCCACTCTCTAAAGGGACTGATGATGAGAATCAAGCGAGAGCGCGGAGATCAACTGAGAATAGACCCGCGTTATGGTTCGGTTAAACGTCGGGCAGAACTGTGAGTCTTTTTGGGTCTGAAATTTAGGGCCTGTTTGGGCGGAAGATGTTGGAAGGGAAGGGAACATGTACAAATTTCCTCGTTTGGTACGCAATTTTGGCTCAATCTTCCAGAATACTCAAGTTCCCAAGCCCATCAATGTTCCCTTATTCATGGGAAGATAAGATCCCACCAAAATTGGTAGGATCCTAAATTCCTTCAGTAGAGGAAGATCTAAAAAACAAAAATGCTCCTGAAATATTTAAATTAAAAGGTGAAAAATTCAAACTTTTCGACAAAATTTACTTATCAAATTCGAACTTTTCAAAATCCCCGCCTTATAAGTTCGAACTTCATCAATAAATTCAAACTTTTCAAAATTCGCATCTTGCAAATTCGAATTTCATTAATAAATAAATGATTTTTTATTTATTTAAATTATCATTTATATTTTAAATTATTGTACCACTAATTATTTAATTTATGAATTTAAATATAAATTTAATTAATATATAATTATTAACTTATGTTGAAGGTAAAATAGGCATTTCTCTTTTTTTCTTTCAAGTTCCACCCTCAATTTTCTTTCTACCAAACAACTCATCTTCCATCACCCTTTACAATCTTTCTTTTCCTTCCTTTCTCTTCTTAAAATTCCTTTCCCTCTTCAAATCTTCCTCGTACCAGACAGACCCTTACTTTTCAATACCATTGGGGGAATCTGGACTATTTTTTAAAAAAGTACTTCAAATATTTTAACGTTTACAACATTTAAGATAATGAAATAATCTTGTGTCAGATTTTGAAAAAATGATTTTTAATAAAAAATTCATTAGTTAAAAATTTTTAAATTTGAACAATCTTACAATAATGATAAACGCCTACTAAGTGTGTATTTGGAACAGAAATAGAAACATTTAAAAACAGTTTTTCAATCATGACTTACGGTATACAAAGTAAATATATGAGAAAAGTTTTATCTCGATTTACATGAAAAGCAGCTTAAGCGTCATCCAAACACTCACTAAACCGACTCTATGGTTGAGTTAGTTTTAAACAATCGTATACGATATTAACTATCAAGCAATTAATCAATAAGTTGTCGGTTAAGTGCTCATTTGGAATAACTTATTTTTGGGTAATAAGTGCTTATAAATCGTAATTCACGGTATACGAGATAAGTATGTGAAAGGAGCTTTATCTCGGCTTGCGTAATAAGGACTTATTGTTCAAAAATAAGTAATACCAAACACAGCTTAAGTAACTATGCTGACTCATTCCTATAAAAAAGACAACATAAGTTTAAATTCTCAATAACATTTGATGGGAGAGGCATAAACAGATTATACTTTAAGACTAGAAAGGAATTAATACCTTTATCAAATAAAAAAAAACTATCAAGCAGTAAAATTCCCCTTGATCCCTTATGCCAAACACACCAAGTTAGGTATTTGCCCAATTTTAGCTCCAACCCCTCAATCCCCTATCAAACAAGATTTGATGCCTCCAAAAAAATATCGTTTTTACAATGTCTCATCTTCTCAAATGTTTTTTTTTTTCCTCCCTTATAGTGAAGAAATGTACGATTTAATTTTTTTCCCTTTTTTAAAAAAATCAAAACTCCAAAAATTTATGGTAATTTTCTCTACAAAATTATAAAAAACTTTAAAATTGAATCATTTTATCATAATGAGATATTGAAATGTTATTTTTTTTTTTAATATCCAGTGATTAAAAGCAACAAGGGAAAAGATTGAAAATGTTAGCATCTTATAAAGGGCATTACAAAAATTAGAAAAAGACGCATGAGAAGCCTAAAGCCAATTGTACAATTCTGGATGGTATAATTTTGAATTTTTAACTCCACAATTTTAGTAGTATTTTCATTTAAAAATTATAAAAAATTATACTATAAATTAGATTTTATATTAAAGATAGGGGATACTAGTATTTTAAAAACATTTTAAAATTGCATCATTTTATTATCATAAGATATTAAAATATTGGTAATCTCGTATAAAATACAATGATCTAATGATTAAATGAAATAAGAGAAGAGATTGAAAATATTGGGATATTATAAGGCTCATAAAAAAATTAGAAAAAGACGTTTCAGAAGACTAGAGCCAACCAAATACGGCTTAAGTAGAAAAAGCTAAACAACTTTTCCGTATGGATGTGCGGGCTTGTTTGTTTAAGCGTTTTGTACAAGAAAAACGCAATTATTACGCAAGCCGATAAAAAACTCCTCTCACATACTTACCTCGTAATCCGTGAATCACGAATTATAAGCACGTTTTGGACAAAAATAAGCCATTCCAAACGCACACGAACGACTTGGTAAACGCAATTTATTTTGGCGGTGGGTGGTCTTGGGGACTGGTACTGGAGAAAATGATACATGCATATTGTGATCAATGGACACTGAATTATTGCAACTTGTAGATAAATTGATGGGATCATGACAGATGTAGGACAAAGAAATGTGGAAACATTGAATGGTACTCAGCTTTCCTTATATAGCTTAGTGGTCCATTAGATGGGAACTTGTATCTATAGTTAGCGCTTGCCCCTCTTGCAAAGAAAAAGGTTTTCGTCGTGGGAGGGATTATTACTCCCGGTATAAAATATAAAACTCACTTGATGTTTTTGGAAAGATTAAAAGAATTAAATGAGTTGCTTAATTATATAATATATTACGTATAATTAGATTAGATATTAATTTATAATTCAGGTAAATTAGTTTTATAAAAATAAAAAAATATTATAAATTAATTTAATTAACCTCTTTAATATCTAAAAACAATTTAACTATATTCTATATTTTGGAGTAGGATAGTTTTTATTAGTATTATACAATGTTTTAAAACCCGAATCAGACAATGAGTAGGAATGGTCAGCAAATCACGGTGCTTTGGATAATGACATATGCATATTTTGATCAATGGACACTGAATTATTGCAACTTGTAGATAAATTGATGGGATCATGACAGATGTAGGACAAAGAAATGTGGAAACATTGAATGGTACTCAGCTTTCCTTATATAGCTTAGTGGTCCATTAGATGGGAACTTGTATCTATCGTTAGCGCTTGCCCCTCTTGCAAAGAAAAAGTCTTTCGTCGTGGGAGGGATTATTACTCCCAGCATAAAATATAAAACTCAATTGATGTTTTTGGAAAGATTAAAAGAATTAAATGAGTTGCTTAATTATATAATATATTACGTATAATTAGATTAGATATTAATTTATAATTCAGGTAAATTAGTTTTATAAAAATAAAAAAATATTTTAAATAATTTAATTAACTTCTTTAATATCTAAAAACAATTTAACTATATTCTATATTTTGGACTAGGGTAGTATTTATTAGCATCATACAATGTTTTAAAACCCGGATCGGACAATGAGTAGAAATGGTCAGCGAGTCACGGTGCTTGGGATAATGACATATGCATATTTTGATCAACGGACACTGAATTATTGCAACTTGTAGATAAATTTATGGGATCATGACAGATGTAGGGCAAAGAAATGTGGAAACATTGAATGGTACTCAGCTTTCCTTATATAGCTTAGTGGTCCATTAGATGGGAACTTGTATCTATCGTTAGCGCTTGCCCCTCTTGCAAAGAAAAAGGCTTTCGTCGTGGGAGGGATTATTACTCCCGGTATAAAATATAAAACTCACTTGATGTTTTTGAAAAGATTAAAAGAATTAAATGAGTTGCTTAATTATAAAATATATTACGTATAATTAGATTAGATATTAATTTATAATTCAGGTAAATTAGTTTTATAAAAATAAAAAAAATATTATAAATTAATTTAATTAACTTCTTTAATATCTAAAAACAATTTAACTATATTCTATATTTTGGACTAGGGTAGTATTTATTAGCATCATACAATGTTTTAAAACCCGGATCGGACAATGAGTAGGAATGGTCAGCGAGTCACGGTGCTTGGGATAATGACATATGCATATTTTGATCAACGGACACTGAATTATTGCAACTTGTAGATAAATTGATGGGATCATGACAGATGTAGGGCAAAGAAATGTGGAAACATTGAATGGTACTCAGCTTTCCTTATATAGCTTAGTGGTCCATTAGATGGGAAATTGTATCTATCGTTAGCGCTTGCCCCTCTTGCAAAGAAAAAGGCTTTCGTCGTGGGAGGGATTATTACTCCCGGTATAAAATATAAAACTCACTTGATGTTTTTGGAAAGATTAAAAGAATTAAATGAGTTGCTTAATTATATAATATATTACGTATAATTAGATTAGATATTAGTTTATAATTCAGGTAAATTAGTTTTATAAAAATAAAAAAATATTATAAATTAATTTAATTAACTTCTTTAATATCTAAAAACAATTTAACTATATTCTATATTTTGGACTAGGGTAGTATTTATTAGCATCATACAATGTTTTAAAACCCGGATCGGACAATGAGTAGGAATGGTCAGCGAGTCACACAGCTTGGGATAATGACATATGCATATTTTGATCAACGGACACTGAATTATTGCAACTTGTAGATAAATTTATGGGATCATGACAGATGTAGGGCAAAGAAATGTGGAAACATTGAATGGTACTCAGCTTTCCTTATATAGCTTAGTGGTCCATTAGATGGGAACTTGTATCTATAGTTAGCGCTTGCCCCTCTTGCAAAGAAAAAGGTTTTCGTCGTGGGAGGGATTATTACTCCCGGTATAAAATATAAAACTCACTTGATGTTTTTGGAAAGATTAAAAGAATTAAATGAGTTGCTTAATTATATAATATATTACGTATAATTAGATTAGATATTAATTTATAATTCAGGTAAATTAGTTTTATAAAAATAAAAAAATATTATAAATTAATTTAATTAACCTCTTTAATATCTAAAAACAATTTAACTATATTCTATATTTTGGAGTAGGATAGTTTTTATTAGTATTATACAATGTTTTAAAACCCGAATCAGACAATGAGTAGGAATGGTCAGCAAATCACGGTGCTTTGGATAATGACATATGCATATTTTGATCAATGGACACTGAATTATTGCAACTTGTAGATAAATTGATGGGATCATGACAGATGTAGGACAAAGAAATGTGGAAACATTGAATGGTACTCAGCTTTCCTTATATAGCTTAGTGGTCCATTAGATGGGAACTTGTATCTATCGTTAGCGCTTGCCCCTCTTGCAAAGAAAAAGTCTTTCGTCGTGGGAGGGATTATTACTCCCAGCATAAAATATAAAACTCAATTGATGTTTTTGGAAAGATTAAAAGAATTAAATGAGTTGCTTAATTATATAATATATTACGTATAATTAGATTAGATATTAATTTATAATTCAGGTAAATTAGTTTTATAAAAATAAAAAAATATTTTAAATAATTTAATTAACTTCTTTAATATCTAAAAACAATTTAACTATATTCTATATTTTGGACTAGGGTAGTATTTATTAGCATCATACAATGTTTTAAAACCCGGATCGGACAATGAGTAGAAATGGTCAGCGAGTCACGGTGCTTGGGATAATGACATATGCATATTTTGATCAACGGACACTGAATTATTGCAACTTGTAGATAAATTTATGGGATCATGACAGATGTAGGGCAAAGAAATGTGGAAACATTGAATGGTACTCAGCTTTCCTTATATAGCTTAGTGGTCCATTAGATGGGAACTTGTATCTATCGTTAGCGCTTGCCCCTCTTGCAAAGAAAAAGGCTTTCGTCGTGGGAGGGATTATTACTCCCAGTATAAAATATAAAACTCACTTGATGTTTTTGAAAAGATTAAAAGAATTAAATGAGTTGCTTAATTATAAAATATATTACGTATAATTAGATTAGATATTAATTTATAATTCAGGTAAATTAGTTTTATAAAAATAAAAAAAATATTATAAATTAATTTAATTAACTTCTTTAATATCTAAAAACAATTTAACTATATTCTATATTTTGGACTAGGGTAGTATTTATTAGCATCATACAATGTTTTAAAACCCGGATCGGACAATGAGTAGGAATGGTCAGCGAGTCACGGTGCTTGGGATAATGACATATGCATATTTTGATCAACGGACACTGAATTATTGCAACTTGTAGATAAATTGATGGGATCATGACAGATGTAGGGCAAAGAAATGTGGAAACATTGAATGGTACTCAGCTTTCCTTATATAGCTTAGTGGTCCATTAGATGGGAAATTGTATCTATCGTTAGCGCTTGCCCCTCTTGCAAAGAAAAAGGCTTTCGTCGTGGGAGGGATTATTACTCCCGGTATAAAATATAAAACTCACTTGATGTTTTTGGAAAGATTAAAAGAATTAAATGAGTTGCTTAATTATATAATATATTACGTATAATTAGATTAGATATTAGTTTATAATTCAGGTAAATTAGTTTTATAAAAATAAAAAAATATTATAAATTAATTTAATTAACTTCTTTAATATCTAAAAACAATTTAACTATATTCTATATTTTGGACTAGGGTAGTATTTATTAGCATCATACAATGTTTTAAAACCCGGATCGGACAATGAGTAGGAATGGTCAGCGAGTCACACAGCTTGGGATAATGACATATGCATATTTTGATCAACGGACACTGAATTATTGCAACTTGTAGATAAATTTATGGGATCATGACAGATGTAGGGCAAAGAAATGTGGAAACATTGAATGGTACTCAGCTTTCCTTATATAGCTTAGTGGTCCATTAGATGGGAACTTGTATCTATCGTTAGCGCTTGCCCCTCTTGCAAAGAAAAAGGCTTACGTCGTGGGAGGGATTATTACTCCCGGTATAAAATATAAAACTCACTTGATGTTTTTGGAAAGATTAAAAGAATTAAATGAGTTGCTTAATTATATAATATATTACGTATAATTAGATTAGATATTAATTTATAATTCAGGTAAATTAGTTTTATAAAAATAAAAAAAATATTATAAATTAATTTAATTAACCTCTTTAATATCTAAAAACAATTTAACTATATTCTATATTTTGGAGTAGGATAGTTTTTATTAGTATTATACAATGTTTTAAAACCCGGATCGGACAATGAGTAGGAATGGTCAGCGAGTCACGGTGCTTGGGATAATGACATATGCATGTTTTGATCAAAGGACACTGAATTATTGCAACTTGTAGATAAATTGATGGGATCATGACAGATGTAGGACAAAGAAATGTGGAAACATTGAATGGTACTCAGCTTTCCTTATATAGCTTAGTGGTCCATTAGATGGGAACTTGTATCTATCGTTAGCGCTTGCCCCTCTTGCAAAGAAAAAGGCTTTCGTCGTGGGAGGGATTATTACTCCCGGTATAAAATATAAAACTCACTTGATGTTTTTGGAAAGATTAAAAGAATTAAATGAGTTGCTTAATTATATAATATATTACGTATAATTAGATTAGATATTAATTTATAATTCAGGTAAATTAGTTTTATAAAAATAAAAAAATATTATAAATTAATTTAATTAACTTCTTTAATATCTAAAAACAATTTAACTATATTCTATATTTTGGAGTAGGATAGTTTTTATTAGTATTATACAATGTTTTAAAACCCGGATCGGACAATGAGTAGGAATGGTCAGCGAGTCACGGTGCTTGGGATAATGACATATGCATTTTTTGATCAAAGGACACTGAATTATTGCAACTTGTAGATAAATTGATGGGATCATGACAGATGTAGGGCAAAGAAATGTGGAAACATTGAATGGTACTCAGCTTTCCTTATATAGCTTAGTGGTCCATTAGATGGGAACTTGTATCAATCGTTAGCGCTTGCCCCTCTTGCAAAGAAAAAGGCTTCCGTCGTGGGAGGGATTATTACTCCCGGTATAAAATATAAAACTCAATTGATGTTTTTGGAAAGATTAAAAGAATTAAATGAGTTGCTTAATTATAAAATATATTACGTATAATTAGATTAGATATTAATTTATAATTCAGGTAAATTAGTTTTATAAAAATAAAAAAATATTTTTAAATTAATTTAATTAACTTCTTTAATATCTAAAAACAATTTAACTATATTCTATATTTTGGACTAGGGTAGTATTTATTAGCATCATACAATGTTTTAAAACCCGGATCGGACAATGAGTAGGAATGGTCAGCGAGTCACGGTGCTTGGGATAATGACATATGCATATTTTGATCAAAGGACACTGAATTATTGCAACTTGTAGATAAATTTATGGGATCATGACAGATGTAGGGCAAAGAAATGTGGAAACATTGAATGGTACTCAGCTTTCCTTATATAGCTTAGTGGTCCATTAGATGGGAACTTGTATCAATCGTTAGCGCTTGCCCCTCTTGCAAAGAAAAAGGCTTCCGTCGTGGGAGGGATTATTACTCCCGGTATAAAATATAAAACTCAATTGATGTTTTTGGAAAGATTAAAAGAATTAAATGAGTTGCTTAATTATAAAATATATTACGTATAATTAGATTAGATATTAATTTATAATTCAGGTAAATTAGTTTTATAAAAATAAAAAAATATTTTTAAATTAATTTAATTAACTTCTTTAATATCTAAAAACAATTTAACTATATTCTATATTTTGGACTAGGGTAGTATTTATTAGCATCATACAATGTTTTAAAACCCGGATCGGACAATGAGTAGGAATGGTCAGCGAGTCACGGTGCTTGGGATAATGACATATGCATATTTTGATCAACGGACACTGAATTATTGCAATTTGTAGATAAATTGATGGGATCATGACAGATGTAGGGCAAAGAAATGTGGAGACATTGAATGGTACTCAGCTTTCCTTATATAGCTTAGTGGTCCATTAGATGGGAACTTGTATCTATCGTTAGCGCTTGCCCCTCTTGCAAAGAAAAAGGCTTCCGTCGTGGGAGGGATTATTACTCCCGGTATAAAATATAAAACTCACTTGATGTTTTTGGAAAGATTAAAAGAATTAAATGAGTTGCTTAATTATATAATATATTACGTATAATTAGATTAGATATTAATTTATAATTCAGGTAAATTAGTTTTATAAAAATAAAAAAATATTATAAATTAATTTAATTAACTTCTTTAATATCTAAAAACAATTTAACTATATTCTATATTTTGGAGTAGGATAGTTTTTATTAGTATTATACAATGTTTTAAAACCCGGATCGGACAATGAGTAGGAATGGTCAGCGAGTCACGGTGCTTGGGATAATGACATATGCATGTTTTGGTCAATGGACACTGAATTATTGCAACTTGTAGATAAATTGATGGGATCATGACAGATGTAGGGCAAAGAAATGTGGATACATTGAATGGTACTCAGCTTTCCTTATATAGCTTAGTGGTCCATTAGATGGGAACTTGTATCTATCGTTAGCGCTTGCCCCTCTTGCAAAGAAAAAGGCTTTCGTCGTGGGAGGGATTATTACTCCCGGTATAAAATATAAAACTCACTTGATGTTTTTGGAAAGATTAAAAGAATTAAATGAGTTGCTTAATTATATAATATATTACGTATAATTAGATTAGATATTAATTTATAATTCAGGTAAATTAGTTTTATAAAAATAAAAAAATATTATAAATTAATTTAATTAACTTCTTTAATATCTAAAAACAATTTAACTATATTCTATATTTTGGAGTAGGATAGTTTTTATTAGTATTATACAATGTTTTAAAACCCGGATCGGACAATGAGTAGGAATGGTCAGCGAGTCACGGTGCTTGGGATAATGACATATGCATTTTTTGATCAAAGGACACTGAATTATTGCAACTTGTAGATAAATTGATGGGATCATGACAGATGTAGGGCAAAGAAATGTGGAAACATTGAATGGTACTCAGCTTTCCTTATATAGCTTAGTGGTCCATTAGATGGGAACTTGTATCAATCGTTAGCGCTTGCCCCTCTTGCAAAGAAAAGGCTTCCGTCGTGGGAGGGATTATTACTCCCGGTATAAAATATAAAACTCAATTGATGTTTTTGGAAAGATTAAAAGAATTAAATGAGTTGCTTAATTATAAAATATATTACGTATAATTAGATTAGATATTAATTTATAATTCAGGTAAATTAGTTTTATAAAAATAAAAAAATATTTTAAATTAATTTAATTAACTTCTTTAATATCTAAAAACAATTTAACTATATTCTATATTTTGGACTAGGGTAGTATTTATTAGCATCATACAATGTTTTAAAACCCGGATCGGACAATGAGTAGGAATGGTCAGCGAGTCACGGTGCTTGGGATAATGACATATGCATATTTTGATCAACGGACACTGAATTATTGCAATTTGTAGATAAATTGATGGGATCATGACAGATGTAGGGCAAAGAAATGTGGAGACATTGAATGGTACTCAGCTTTCCTTATATAGCTTAGTGGTCCATTAGATGGGAACTTGTATCTATCGTTAGCGCTTGCCCCTCTTGCAAAGAAAAAGGCTTTCGTCGTGGGAGGGATTATTACTCCCGGTATAAAATATAAAACTCACTTGATGTTTTTGGAAAGATTAAAAAAATTAAAAAAATTATTTAGTTATATAATATATTACGTATAATTAGATTAGATATTAATTTATAATTCAGGTAAATTAGTTTTATAAAAATAAAAAAATATTTTAAATTAATTTAATTAACTTCTTTAATCTCTAAAAAAATTTAACTATATTCTATATTTTGGACTAGGGTAGTATTTATTAGCATCATACAATGTTTTAAAACCCGGATCGGACATCGAATGGGAATGATCAGCGGGTCATAGTTTAAATGGTTGGAACGGTGTCCCCGTTCTATTGGACTAGTGATATAATAATTAAATTTAATATATATATATATATATATATATTACAATTAGGCTGTAGCCTAATTTTACAGGAAGTGAATAAAATCACAAAAACACGGAAGAACATTAAGTCGATCATGAATCTAATAAAATGCTCTAACAATAACGATTACACGAGTTGTCAGATATTGGTGGCTCTTGATTGATCTAATCATGAGTTTCTTGCAAGGTATTTGGACCATACCACTCTGGTTTTATTTATAAGTCTTTTTTGACTAAAAAATTGGTTTTTTATAAGTATAGTTTCAGTGCAATTAATGAGATTGTAGCAATTTTATCCATATTTAATGTACAAATAAAGAAATAATTTAAATATGGATAGATAAGAAAGAGTTGAAAAGTAATCATTCATAAATAAGGACATAATTGTAAATTTACCCAATAATCATTGAGTTATATACTTTTCCTTGGTTTGTGAGATTTAGTTAAAAAAGTTAATTATAAATAAGACCAGGTTGATAAATATTATCATCTTGAGGAACTTACCAAAAATCAAGACTTTCAACTTCAACCACAGTACTTTCAATTTCATCCTTAGTTTGAGCATGAACCTTATTGTCTTTATTTTCACAAACATCTTTATAAAATAATTTGTAATAAACCAAATTATTAAAATTAGTAACATATAATATAAATAAAATAAAGTAACATGTCTAAAATTTATATGTACTTGTTTTAATTTTTTTTGAAGCATCAAGTTTGTTTAAAAAAATTGCAGCAAAAAAAAATTGGCATTTTTATTGGGACGGAAGGTTTTTGAAAATCCGATCTGGTTTCTGGCCCAAAAACTGATAAACGACAGCTCTTCTCTCAGAGATGTATATATTAATTTATAAGTTAGATAAATTATTTTTAAAATAATAAATATAAATATTTAAAAAAATAATTGTCTAAACTAATCTTTCTAAAAAATTAACTAGATTTTGTGCTTATTTGTGATAGCTTTTTTTTTAAGCAATAAATGTTTATAAAGTGTGATTTAGGTTATATGAAATAAGTATATGAGAGAAATTTTATCTTAATTTACATAATAAATATTTATTAACCTCAATTAAAAATACCGAACCCACACTTTATATTTTAAACTGGAGACAGTAATTATTAGTATGGAAAATTCCAAAAAACTACACTCAAAATATAAAAAGGATAAATCAGTATATCGAAATTCAGAAAAGACGAATCAGGTGGGTGTTAGAAAAAGAAGGAATCTGACATTTTGAAATTTCGGCCAAATTACGAAAATGCCCTTCAACACTTTAGGCCCAATTCAAAATAACAACATGATCATCGGAATTAACACCTCCGGATTCATTATTAACAACTTCAATTCTTCTTTTACAATTTATAAGTTTCAGGGCTAATAATACCACCGATCTCGCCATTGACAACTCCATTTTCTTCTTTCGCATTTAACAAATTTCAGGGCCAATAACACCATCGATCTCGCCATTAACAACTCCGGATTTACCATTAACAACTCATATGTTATTATTCTGACTGAAGGCTGAAGGGCATTTTCGTCATTTGGTCAAAATTTCAAAATGCCAACTTCCTCTACTCGTCTGACATAACTTGATCTATCCTTTTATAATTTTAATATACTGAATTATCTTTTTACTATTTCTAATGTAGTTTTTTAGAATTGTCCCTTATTAGTATTACATGGTTATTTAGGAAGTTCCACGGCATTGTCGTATGGCCAAAAAAGTGCAAGTCACATCATGCCACATGGGTTCTGCAATTTTTCAGATTTCCCGAGTCCCAAGGTGGTCTGCAGTAATATATCCTCTCTCCACTAACTTGGTCTCCGTCCCGTCCTGTGAGTGTTTGGTTGGATGGCAGGACCTTGTCCAAATTTGATTAGGTGTGTGTTTGAATTAATTTTTTATAATAATTTTTATTATTTATGAAATAAATATATAAGAAGAGTTTTATCTTGAGTTACATAAATTTATATTTAAAACCTAAATTTAAAAAATACCTAAACCCTCACTAGACTGATAGAGTAAAGCCAGATTGAAACTGAGATAGCTTTTAGTGAATGTTTGATTGGACATTAATTCAATTGACTTGTGATTTACATGACGAGCTTTTTCAAATTTTAGCTTACGGTGATGAAACAATGACCCGAACAGAGAAAGTGAGGTATGGGAAAGGGGCCCATAGTGTTTGTGAAGGAATGAAAGAGAGAGGAAATAGGAAGGGTGACGACTGACGAAGGGGGGAGAAAGAAGAAAAGAAAAGGATGATGAGAGAGAGAGATACGGGATGCGAAAGATGTTTATACGCGTATCGCTAATTTATATCTCTTGTAATCTTAAATATAAAATAGAGTTGATTCTTATAATCTTAAATATAAGGTAGAGTTGGTTTTTTAAAAATATTAAAAAAATTAATGAAAATTTTTTAAAATATTTATATTTATCATTTTTTTGAAACTATTTTGTCCAACTTATAAACTGACATATAATTTAAATATTTTGACTCTTACGTTAATTTTCCACCATATTGTATAGGATATGTGATCTAGTTAATTATGTAACATTATTTCATCCAATTATGTATTTTTTAATTTCCAAATTTCTCAATTTGGCTTTTTTTTTAAATTTTTTATAATTTTTAATTTAATTTCACTCTTATCATTATCACAAAAACATTTATGTTACCGCTAATCCAAACAAATTAGAGTTTGAGAAAAACCAATTATACAATTGACAATTCAAACATAAATCACATCACACAATCTAACTTTAACCTAAAATAAGATTGCAGAGCAAAGATGACGACAACTGGAGCCCAAGCGTTGATTGTTGGAAAATTTAGCTATAAATCGCTTTATTAGAATTGTAAATTTTCATATTCCGGTTATTAATTCTTAAAGATACTTTCATTTACAATACTTGTTAATTCCCTTATATTTCTGATAAAGCATAGAGTCGGGAAAAAAGGTTAAGTCCGGTGGGCCGGCTCTTTTAGGCCCTGGTCCTTTAAGGGCCGGGCTTGTAAATTGTATCCTTAAAAGAAAGTCGGGTCTAAAAAGGTCGGCCCTATAGGACCTTGGGCTTAAAAGGGCCGGCCCTTTACGCCCGTTTATTTTTTATTTTTTTTGCTTGGAAAGGAACCATATTACATTTTTGAATTGCTTTATTGAATCTATATATCACTTTGTCCTCATATTGTATAGAGTATAATTTTTGAGTATATTGTTTTGTTTAATTGAATCATATTATGATTTTTTAGTATATTATTCTGCCTATTTAAAATAAAATCATATTATATACTATTTTTCCTGATAGAGTATGATTTTTGATGGAGGTTATGATTATTTGACTACTTGAACCTACTGCTCAAAATGAAACACAATCAAATATCCTTGAAATTGATGATAGTGATAAAGAAGGTGAAAATGGGTGTGTTTGGAAGAACGATGGGAAAAATAGAGTTTCTCAATTTAGCGGTTGGTAATTTCAATTTTGGTAAAAGCTCGATTGTGTAATGTGATTTATGTTTGGAATAGCGGTGGGAAAAATGACTTTTGTAAAAATAAAACTTGTTTGGATTGACTTAAGCACAAGTGACTTTTGTGATAATAGTAAAAGAGAGTGGGTGGAAAAATAGTTTAAAGGGTTAAAAACACCAAAAAATAGTTTAAAATAATTTTTGGAACTGAAAAGGTACATTAAGGATAAAATTGCAATCAGTCTGATAACACACTGGGTACAGTTGAAAAAATATTTTAAGGGTTACAAGCACCAAAAAATAGTTGAAATTAATTTTGGTAGCCGAAAAAGTACATTAAGGGTAAAATTGCAATAAGTCTGATATCACACTGGACACAACAGAAAAAATATTTTAATCATTCTCACTCTCCTCAAAAGCTAAATCACCAAAAGCTCCAAAGTTGAGCTTATACCAAAAGCTATTATTCCAATATTAAGCTCAATTCCTCATTTGCTTGCCAAACATGCATAAAATTTTTTAAAGTTGGCAAACTAGCGTTTGGCCAGCAAACCAGCGTTTGGCCAGCAAACCAGCGTTTGGGGGGCTCAAACGCCCCCCCAAACACACGCAATGATAATTGTCATACTCATGTTGTTTAGAGGTTAGAGTATTTAGCTTTTTGTCTTCTTATACTTTGACTTTTGTGTGAGTTATTTATGGACATGATTTTACCTTGATTATACATTAGTATTTGTGTTTGTTTGTTGCAAGAGACGTGTTATTTAAACCTTAATTTTGACACATTTATGTATTAAATTAGAACTTTAATTGTTGTTATTTACTAATTATATCTCTTTGGGGAAAATATGCAAGAAAAATAGTTAAATATTGTGAAAAGGACTTCCCGGGCCTGTCCCTGATGCTCTCAGGCTGGACCTTGAAAAACTGTAATTTTCCTGACTCCGAGCCCTTTAGGGCCGGCCCTGTAGGGCCGGACCAGCCCTAATTCCCAACTCTAATAAAGCACCATATTTTTGTTATAAATCTCCTTTGTTCTAGTGGTTAATTCATATACGAAAATTTCCGTGTATTGGACAAGTTAATTTTATTATGTTTCTTACAAATCGCTATATTTTTATTGTAAATCTTCATATTCCAATTGTTAATTTCCTTAACATAAGAAAATTAACAAGCCCCCGTAAAAAGAAGTATCCATATATGAATTAACAACTAAAACATGAAGACTTACAATGAAAATATGACGATTTACAAGAAACATAATAAAATTAACAAGTCCAACAAACGAAATTGTTCGTATGTGAATTATTATAACAAAAATATGGCAATTTATAAAAACATATTAACAAGTCCAATTGATGGAAGTATCCATATATGAATTAATAACTAGGATACGGAGGTTTACAACTCAAATAAAGTGATTTATGGTTAAGTTTTCCCAATTAATGTGATTTACCCAAGTACATAAAGTTAAGGGAGAATGATAAAAAAATATCACTTAAATTTCAAAATCCCTAATTAGTCCTTTGACAAAGATTTGCGTTATCAAACCTATTACTATTCTTATCAATCCCATTATCATTCTTGTCAACGGGATTTTGAAGTTCAAATGATATTTTTCTGTCATTTTCCCTAAAGTTAAACCCAAGTAAAGAAAAAGTACATAAAGTTAAACAAGGAGGGAGTGTAAAGAAGACTAACTTCGCATACAGTAATTTCTTTAGGGTGTGTTTGGTTTGAGGGGTGGGAGGGAATGAGAGAGTGGGTAAATTACCTTTTAAGATTGAAGAAATTTAAATTTTGGGCGGGAATTCAAAATTTAAAAAGATTGAAAAAGTAAATTATAGGCGGAAACTCAAAATTTTAAAAAATGAAGGGGTAAATTTTGAGTATATTTTATCCAAAGTTATAATTTCCCTACCCTCCCCCTCAAACCAAACACACAAAGTCCTCGGTAAAAAGACAGGGTGTGGGCCGGAGGATTATAGTCCGTTTGGTAATTGGTACGATAAAATAAAAATACATGAAAAGAAAGAAGAAAATAATTTCGCATGCAGTAATTTCTTTATGAATGGTAATTCAGGGTAAAAAAGTAAAAAACAGGGTAGGGACCGAAGCCATTGTCGTCTGTTTGGTAATTGATACGGTAAAAATGCATGAAAAGAAAGAAGACAATAATTTCGTCCGTACTGTTTGGAACGCTGAAAAACTCTTCTGTCAGAAGAGATTTTTATCTGCCATTCTGCCCACACGGAGATCCCTTCCTCTCACTTTCAGCTTTTTTTCAGTACATCCCTTCCACTAACTTGTGGCGGGAAACAATTTTCTAAAACAAGAAATTTCAAGAAATCCCTTCATCTTATTTTCTCATTGTATGAGGGTATTCTAGGTATTTTATATTTTATTTTCCTTTTATTTAATCGATCAGTTTTTTGTCAGAAATTTTCTATTTCTTCCATTTCTAATATAAAGGAGATGTTAAGAATTGTATAAATTATTTGACAAAAAAAAAAAAGAATTATATAAATTATAAAGAGATAAAACTTGTGAGTTTCTTTTTTTTTTTTTTGCCAACAAAAAAATTCATTGAAAGGAAAGCCGAAATACAACGATTATAACTGGAATAAACACAAGCCTACTAAGAGTAGAGTGGGAAACTGCAAGCTAATCCTAGAACTGAAACAGAACGCTAAAAACAGCAAGCTAGACCAATAGAACAAAACAGAATGCTAAAAGCAAATAGAAATAATACGAGAAAGATTGAAAAAAATTTAAAATTGAATCATTTTATCATAATGAGATATTAAAATGTTATTTTTTTTAATATCCAATGATTAAAAGCAACAAGGGAAAAGATTGAAAATGTTAGGATCTTATAAAGGGCATCACAAAAATTAGAAAAAGAAGCATGAGAAGCCAATTGTACAATTCTGGATGGTATAATTTTGAATTTTTAACTCCACAATTTTAGTAGTATTTTCATTTAAAAATTATAAAAAATTATACTATAAATTAGATTTTATATTAAAGATAGGGGATACTAGTATTTTAAAAACATTTTAAAATTGCATCATTTTATTATCATAAGATATTAAAATATTGGTAATCTCGTATAAAATACAATGATCTAATGATTAAATGAAATAAGAGAAGAGATTGAAAATATTGGGATATTATAAGGCTCATAAAAAAATTAGAAAAAGACGTTTCAGAAGACTAGAGCCAACCAAATACGGCTTAAGTAGAAAAAGCTAAACAACTTTTCCGTATGGATGTGCAACGACTTGGTAAAAGCAATTTATTTTGGCGGGTGGGGGGTCTTGGGGACTGGTGCTGGAGACAATGATACATGCATATTTTGATCAATGGATACTAAATTATTGCAACTTGTAGATAAATTGATGGGATCATGACAGATGTAGGATAAAGAAACGTGGAAACATTGAATGGTACTCAGCTTTCCTTATATAGCTTAGTGGTCCATTAGATGGGAACTTGTATTTATAGTTAGCGCTTGCCCCTCTTACAAAGAAAAAGGTTTTCGTCGTGGGAGGGATTATTACTCCTGGTATAAAATATAAAACTCACTTGATGTTTTTGGAAAGATTAAAAGAATTAAATGAGTTGCTTAATTATATAATATATTACGTATAATTAGATTAGATATTAATTTATAATTCAGGTAAATTAGTTTTATAAAAATAAAAAAATATTATAAATTAATTTAATTAACTTCTTTAATATCTAAAAACAATTTAACTATATTCTATATTTTGGAGTAGGATGGTTTTTATTAGTATTATACAATGTTTTAAAACCCGAATCAGACAATGAGTAGGAATGGTCAGCGAGTCACGGTGCTTGGGATAATGACATATGCATATTTTGATCAATGGGCACTGAATTATTGCAACTTGTAGATAAATTGATGGGATCATGACAGATGTAGGGCAAAAAAATGTGGAAACATTGAATGGTACTCAGCTTTCCTTATATAGCTTAGTGGTCCATTAGATGGGAACTTGTATCTATCGTTAGCGCTTGCCCCTCTTGCAAAGAAAAAGGCTTTCGTCGTGGGAGGGATTATTACTCCCGGTATAAAATATAAAACTCACTTGATGTTTTTGGAAAGATTAAAAGAATTAAATGAGTTGCTTAATTATATAATATATTACGTATAATTAGATTAGATATTAATTTATAATTCAGGTAAATTAGTTTTATAAAAATAAAAAAATATTATAAATTAATTTAATTAACTTCTTTAATATCTAAAAACAATTTAACTATATTCTATATTTTGGAGTAGGATGGTTTTTATTAGTATTATACAATGTTTTAAAACCCGAATCAGACAATGAGTAGGAATGGTCAGCGAGTCACGGTGCTTGGGATAATGGCATATGCATATTTTGATCAATGGACACTGAATTATTGCAACTTGTAGATAAATTGATGGGATCATGACAGATGTATGGCAAAGAAATGTGGAAACATTGAATGGTACTCAGCTTTCCTTATATAGCTTAGTGGTCCATTAGATGGGAACTTGTATCTATTGTTAGCGCTTGCCCCTCTTGCAAAGAAAAAGGCTTTCGTCGTGGGAGGGATTATTACTCCCGGTATAAAATATAAAACTCACTTGATGTTTTTGGAAAGATTAAAAGAATTAAATGAGTTGCTTAATTATATAATATATTACGTATAATTAGATTAGATATTAATTTATAATTCAGGTAAATTAGTTTTATAAAAATAAAAAAATATTATAAATTAATTTAATTAACTAATTTAATATTTAAAAACAATTTAACTATATTCTATATTTTGGAGTAGGATAGTTTTTATTAGTATTATATAATGTTTTAAAACCCGAATCAGACAATGAGTAGGAATGGTGAGCGAGTCACGGTGCTTGGGATAATGACATATGCATATTTTGATCAATGGACACTGAATTATTGCAACTTGTAGATAAATTGATGGGATCATGACAGATGTAGGACAAAGAAATGTGGAAACATTGAATGGTACTCAGCTTTCCTTATATAGCTTAGTGGTCCATTAGATGGGAACTTGTATCTATCGTTAGCGCTTGCCCCTCTTACAAAGAAAAAGGCTTTCGTCGTGGGAGGGATTATTACTCCCGGTATAAAATATAAAACTCACTTGATGTTTTTTGGAAAGATTAAAAGAATTAAATGAGTTGCTTAATTATATAATATATTACGTATAATTAGATTAGATATTAATTTATAATTCAGGTAAATTAGTTTTATAAAAATAAAAAAATATTATAAATTAATTTAATTAACTTCTTTAATATCTAACAACAATTTAACTATATTCTATATTTTGGAGTAGGATAGTTTTTATTAGTATTATACAATGTTTTAAAACCCGAATAAGACAATGAGTAGGAATGGTCAGCGAGTCACGGTGCTTGGGATAATGACACATGCATATTTTGATCAATGGACACTGAATTATTGCAACTTGTAGATAAATTGATGGGATCATGACAGATGTAGGACAAAGAAATGTGAAAACATTGAATGGTACTCAGCTTTCCTTATATAGCTTAGTGGTCCATTAGATGGGAACTTGTATCTATCATTAGCGCTTGCGCCTCTTGCAAAGAAAAAGGCTTTCGTTGTGGGAGGGATTATTACTCCCGGTATAAAATATAAAACTCACTTGATGTTTTTGGAAAGATTAAAAGAATTAAATGAGTTGCTTAATTATATAATATATTATGTATAATTAGATTAGATATTAATTTATAATTCAGGTAAATTAATTTTATAAAAATAAAAAAATATTATAAATTAATTTAATTAACTTCTTTAATCTCTAAAAATAATTTAACTTTATTCTATATTTTGGATTAGGGTGGTATTTATTGGTATTACACAATATTTTTAAACTACTTGATAAAAGCAATTTATTTTTGGGTGGGGACCTTGGACTGGTGCTGGGGTTATGATACATGCATCTTTTGACTAAAGGACACTGAATTATTCAACTCGCACACAAATTGATGGGATCATGATAGATGTAGTACAAATAAACGTGGAAACATTGATTGGTGCTCACATTTCCTTATAGCTTGGTGGTACATTAAATAGAAACTTATAGCTGTCGTTCGTTGGCGTTTGCCCCTCTTGCAGAGAAACAGGCTTTTCTTGTGGGAGGGATTATTACTCCCGTGTAAAATATAAAACTCATTTGATGTTTTTAGACATTTTAAAATAATTAATTAAATAATTTAATTATATAATATATTATGTATAATTAGATTAAATATTATTTATAAATAAGATAAATTAATCTTAAAAAAATATATAAGTATTTTAAAATAATTTAATTAATTTTTTTAATCCGTTAAAAAAATTAACTGTACCATATATTTTGAACGCGGGTCTTATTTATTAGTATTACGGATTACATGATTATTTTCGAAGTTTCCATTTTTGGGACAAGTTAATTTTATTATGTTTCTTATAAATCGCTATATTTTTGTTGTGAATCTTCCTATTCCAGTTGTTATAATTATTATAATTATAAACTATGATATTATAATTTTTAAAAAATATTAAATTAATTTATGTAAAAATAATTTTTTATAATTATAATTATAATTATTATTATGAGTTAAATATATAATTATAAAAATAAATAAAAAAATACATTTACAAAAATAATAAATTATTATAATTATGAAGTATTTTCATATAATTTTAAATAAAAATATATTATAGCATATAAATATTTATTTTAGTTTATTAATATAGTTAACAATATATAATTTTTATTAATTTTCAATAAAGATACATTTTTTAATTAAAAATATGTTATTAAGAAAATAATTTTTTAAAAAAAAATTTTTACAGAAAAATATAATTCCACTTTTAAAATATATGATTATATTAATTTTAAATAAAATATTATTATATTAATTATATATGATATAAATAAATTTTGTATAACGTAAATAAAAAATAAAACTAAATATATTAGGGTAGAATAGTAAATTATTATAATTCCTTCCCCTTTGACTCTCTAAAATTAAATAATCGATTATTAAAAATATCTTACCATCTCTCCTCGTCAACCAAATTAATCATGGTCCTCTCTATCCGTTCTTGGGGTCCCCTTCCCTCCATCCGCTCCCTTAAAACCAAATAGCCCCTAGACGTTTGGAGAAAAAAATATGGGGAGAAAGTGGGATCATGTGCCTCCACCTTATTTTCTTACCAGCTTTTCTGTTCTCACACGTTTTCTCTCTCCCCAAACAATGAAAAACTTCCATCCTCGTCCTTCAAACCAAACAACCCCTTGATGTGTGGAGGATAAAATCCGGGGAGAGTCACATGCAAACAGCCCCGTCTGTCTCTTATCGGCTTTTCCTTTCTCACACGTTTTCTCTCTCCCCAAGCACAAATGGACAAATGGAGTGAAGGACTCTATAAAGTTCAAACCAAACAGTCCCTTAATTTGTGGGGGGAAAAAAGTCTGAAGAGAAAGTGGCATGTGACGCCACTAGAGGTGTTTAAATCAAGGTATTAAAACCCGGATCGGGCACTGAATCGGTCGGGGTACTGGGTCAAGGGTCAGTGGGTCAGACTGGAGTCAAACCGGGAGTCAGACCGGTAGTCAAACCGGGGTCAATTAAAAATATATATATAATTTAAATATTCATCCATATCATTTAAAAAACTAAATAAGAGTTTTTTTCTAACCAATAGTCCAATATAACCTTCTAAACCTAATACCCACAAAAATATTGTTAAGTACATAAGAATGTTTCTCCAACTAATGCCAAAAATATTCCATAATCCTTTTAAAACTCATTGAAAATTAAAAAATTTTAGGAAAATAATTTTTCTGAAAAAAAAAAGTAAGAAAAATGTCATTTGGAGCTTAAAAAAGCAAAATTTTTCAAAAAAAAAAAAAAAAAGAGGCAACCCGTGAACCGCCCGGGTTGCACCCACGGGTTGATCGGGTCAACCCCGGGTCAGACCGGGTCGGAACAGTGCCGGTCCACTGGTTGAACCGGACCTGCCAGTTGGCCGGTTGTTTCCGGTCCGGTTTTCAGAACAATGGTTTAAATCCAGGATTAGCATTGGGATCCCCTACTCCCAGTCTTGTTCCCGGTTTTTGGCCGGGATGCAGGTCCCGGTAATTCCGGGTGGGATCGGGGTCAAACTGGAAAATTCTAATTTTTTTAAAAAAATTAAATTTAAAAAATATTATTATATTAATTAAATTTTCTATAATCTAGTGTTTAAAGTAATTATTTAACATCTAATAAGGTCATAATAATCACATAAATTAACCTAGAATTGAAGAATAACATTTTATTATTATTATCATCATCATCATCACCTTCATATTTTTGTTATTATTTTTATATATTATATAGTAGGATTAATATCATGATATATACAATTTAACTCCAACTAAATATGTGATACACATTTTATCAAATGATAACTTAAATTATGGGATAAAAAATATAAAAATAAAATAATAACTTATTTTTAAGAAAAAAATAAAATAAAATAAAATAAACCGGGATCACAAGGTGTGTGACTGGTCCCGGGTCCAATAGATCCCGGTCCCGATCTCGACCAAGATGGGAAATTCCCGAGATTAAAATGTATGGGACCGGGACACTTTGAACACCCTCTAAACCCCACCTCATTCTCTTACCGGCTTTTCTTTTCTCATACGTTTTCTCCCTCCCCAAACACAAATGGACAAATGGAATGAAGGACTCTTAATTATGGCATCGTGTGTGTGGATTAGTTTTTGAAGAATAATTTTTACGATTTATAAAGTAAATATGTGAGAAAATGTTTATTTCAATTTACAGAAATATGTTTTGGAAATTGTGATTTAGACTATTTGGGGCAATATGTACTATTTGGGACAAATTCCATAAAGGTGTTGGGGTAAAAATGGGGAATGGTAATTCGGCCTCCTTCTGGTATGATAATTGGTCTGAGATCAACAGGCCCTTGATTGAGCTGGTTCCGGGTCTGGAAGCTTTTGTGGATAGAGAGGAGAAAATCCAAGAATATGTTAATCCCTGGGGTGAGTGGGACACAGTGAAACTCGGAAGATGGTTCCAGCCTCACATTATTGAGCAAATTATTCGTGCATGTCCCCCCAGTGAGGAGAGGGGGGAGGACAAATTCATTTGGAAGCCTTCTTCGGACGGTTGTTTTTCTGTTAGTTCTGCGTATCATTTTCTTTCTGCAGGTTATGGGAATTCCCAAGAACCACTTTGGAGGAGAATTTGGAGATGGGCCGTTCCTGAGAAAATCAAGTCCTTTATGTGGCTAGTCGCACACGGGAAAGCTCATACAGCACAGCTCAGAGTTTGCAGGGGAATAGCAGATCAAGCGGGTTGCCCTTTTAATTGTAGCCAGGATGAGGACACTATGCACCTTCTAAGGGATTGTATCAACGCTCGGGAGAGGTGGATTTCAATAATCAATCCTGTGTACTGGAACACTTTTATTTCTTTGCAGGGTAAGGATTGGATTCAATGGAATCTCAGGATGGAAATCGAAAGAGACTTCACTAAGAAGATCAGCTGGGCAACTTTGTTTGGCTATGTTTGTTGGGACATTTGGGTGAATCGTTGCAATCTTTTGTTTGGGGAAGAATCAGTATCGGCAGGCCACAATGCTTATTCTAGCTTATTCAGAGCGGCTTGGGATGTGGATATATATTCTCGGTGCTCTTTCTATGGGAAGTTACGTTTTCAACCAGAGGGGGGTGAGGTAAGAAGAAAGGGTATCATCACTCTGGAGACGGATGGATCTGTGTTGGAGTCAGGGCAAAGTGCGTGTGCTGGAGTTATCAAGGGAGAAGAGGGTCAATGGCTATGTGGTTACATGAGTAAGCTCTCTAGTGTGCCTCCTGTGGTGGCAGAAATCATTGCTATCATCCAGGGCCTTCAGATTTGCTGGAACAGGAATTATAACAGGGTGTCTATTCTTACGAATTGTAGCCAGGCAGTTTCTTTTCTCATAAAAGGGTGTGATAACAATCACCCCTTCAGAGATGTGATTGAAGATGCGAGGATGTGGATGATCAAAGATTGGCAGGTGTCCATTGACCATGTTTACAGGGAACAAAATACAGTAGCTGACCATTTAGCAAAATGGGCTCACAATATACCAGGAAACTTTGTGCTTCTTGATCACCCACCACCTCTCATTGGTGAGGTGGTTGGTGAGGAGGGATGAAATTGCTATTGGACTTTGTTCAATGATTTTGTAAAGACCTATTAAAGGTCTTCTGTTTCTCAGTATTGTAATAAAAAAAAAAAGAAATTGTGATTTAGAGGTTACCCATAAGCCATGACAGAGGCATTATGAAGAAACAGGAGAACATTAAGTGAGTGTTTGGAATAGCTTATTTTTGGAAAATAAGCACTTATTACGTAAATCGAGATAAAACTCTTCTCACATATTTATCTCGTATACCGTAAATCACGATTTATAAAAATTTATTATCTAAAAATAAACTATCCTAAATAAACAGTAAATTATATCGTGATGCATGCGTCGAGACCGCGGCAAGTTAGCAGCCTTTACAATTTACCAATTTTTTTTTTTTAATGAGGAATTTCAGTCAGCCTCTAACATAACTTCATTTCACTCAACCCAAACATCTTGAAACTTTGCCATTGAGTATGAATCAAATTAAGTTTTGCTGGGGGAAGATAAAAATGTTCTTTTTAATTTATGTTATAAATTATCTTATTTCTCTTATAAATATTTATCTTATAAATTTTTATATTTATCTTATAAATGCTAAAATATTTTTAATTTCTTGGGTTCTTTTGAATTTTTTTATAAATGTCTTTATTTATTTTTTGAATATTCGTATTTATCTTGTGAATTTTCATATTTGCCTTATAAATCATCAAAATATTTTTAATTTCTTACATTTTTTTAAATTCCTTTATTTGTCTTATAAATATTCATATTTATCTTGTGAATTTTTATATTTATCTTGTGCATTGCCAAAATATTTTTTTTATAGGTCTAGGATATCCACCACCGGTAGCAATGACTAAGCCCCTTGCACTGCAAAATTCCCAAAGCGGTTTTAATACTGGTTACGAGACCTTCTTCATAAACACTTTTAGGGATTCAACCCTTAGCTAAATGCTTAAGAAATTTAGCTAAGTATCAACTGTACTAGACCTTGTGGTTCTTAATTTCCTATGTTCTTTTGAATAATTTTATTTATCTTATAAATATCTTTATTTCTCTTGTGAATTTTCAAAATGTTTTTAATTCATTAGGTTCTTTCGAATCCTTTCATTTGTCTTCTAAATGTTTTATTTGTTTTGTGAATTTTCATATTTATTTTATAAATACACTTTCAAAAAAGTAAAATAACGGTCCTATTATCTTTTTATTAAAAAACTTAATTTCATTTTTATTTAAAGTGTGGAGTGAAGTTTCTTTTTATTGGCTGAAATTAAGTCATGGCTAAATAAAATTTTCCCTCTTTTTAATGTGCAACGGCCTTGCGAAGCATGTGCAAGTTTTAACTTGTGTGTTGGAGCCTTTGCCCTTTTGTGCCTGACAGGACTCTCAATTATTATTATTATTTTTGGTCGAAAAAGGACTCTCAATTATTGCAACACGCGAACAATTAAATCTTCACAGATGCCGTACAAAGAAACAAAGGAACATGAATTACTGTCTGATGCATGCGGCCAAATCGCCGCAAGTCAGTATCCTTTACAAAATGAAAAATAAATTTTTTAATTACATTTTCCACCATGGGTCTGTTTTTTACTTTTTTTTGCCCGCGACCACGGGTCTATTTCATATATTAATAGATCTAGTCTAATTACATTTTTGACCATGGGTCTATTTCTTTTATTAATAGACCTAGTCTTCAAAAGTTACTCACCGTTAAGGGCTCAACACACAGTTTGGATTAGTTTTTAAAAAATTTATAAATATTTATATATATAAATTAAAATATTACCTCCGATCTTAATTATAAGATAAATTTAACTTTTTTTAAAGAAATTAAGGAAACTAAATAAGTTATTTAATCATATCATGTGTTATGTATCCTTAGATTATATATTAATTTATTAGTCTAGCTAATTATTTTAAAGAAAAAAATAAAAATAAAAATACTCTAAAGCAATTTAATTAATTTTTTTAATTTCTCTAAAATATTCAACTTTATATTCTAATTAGGACTGGAGGGAGTAATATTCTTTTTACATACTCCCTCCGGTCCTAATTATAGGGCATATTTATCTAACTTTGGAGAAATTAAGAATAGTAGTTAAATTAGTTAATCTTATTTATTTTCTTAAAATGCCCTTATTTAATACATACAAGAAATCATATTTTGTTCATGTTGATCACTTGCCTTGATGTAAAGCAAGTGATATTGTCTGTCATTAAAATGGAGTTATGTCGGTTTGGTTCGAGTGGAATTAAAGAAAAGGAAAGTTATAATTTTTAAAAATAGATATGATGACGTTGATAGTGTTAAATTGATTTTCTTACCCTTTATTCTTATAAAATAAAAGAAAAAGTAGAATTGAGGTATATGTGACATTAATGAATTACAAGTATTACTTACCTTATAGAATACATAGGTGTTTTATAAAATTATTACTGTGTTTCATTATTATTGAAAAAGTATCTATGGGGGTATTTTGGGAAGAAATTGACAAAAATTAAAACTTTGTCCTATAATTAGGACCAAGATCAACTCCTAAATATTGTCCTATAATTAGGACCGGAGGGAGTATTTATGTTATACATCATACATCATAATTAAAAACTATTTTTGATGGCTATTTCAAACGAGTATCAAATCTACCACACATATTTCTTATCGATATTATATAGGTTGGGCCCAGTTTGAAAATTTAAAATATGGGGCTCAACTTCACATGATAAAAGTTTTTTTTTTTTCTGGAATATAATTAAAGTGAAACATGCATCAATTTATATATTACACTTGTACAAAATCAATAATGTCATATCATCTGTTTGTTTTTAATTTTTGATTTATAATTTCAATTTATAATTATTTTAATTACTTTGTCTTCCCAGCCTTAATTACGAATTCAGAGTCAATAAGGTTGGATGAAAATTAGGACAAATTTGTTGTGGGATCAAGTTTTCTCGTATTTCCTGACAAAAATAAGGGGTGCACTTCACATATTTCTTAATGAAGTTATACAACTCGGGACCGGGTTGAAAAATCAAAGCAAGGCAGTATAATGCGCATAATTAAAAATATTCCTGTTCAAAATATCTCTTTGTCGATAATTCCTGTTTAAATCTAATAATCTCCAATTTAATTATGAAATCAATTTATAAATTTTCTTAATTATATTTTGATCATTTGTAATTATGAAATCAAAGACGTTAAGGTTGGATGCAAATTAATACAAATTTTGGCCGGACCAATCCTGAAAATGCCGCATTCCCTTACAAAATTAAGGGAGCCTACTCTGCTCCACATGTTTCTCGTCACAATCGTATTTTGTTAGCCCAAATTGAAAAATCAAAACATGGGGTCTAGCTATCTCATATATTTTGAAAACATTTCTGGTTAAAACCAATAATCTCAAATGCCTGACAACATTCTTCAAGGACAAAAATTACATTAAAAATTAGAGAAAATTACTATAAGGTTTTAAAGAAAGAACTTAATTATTAAGAAAATATCAATATTAGGTGAAGTGTTGTTATTTTTACATTGAAACTTGTGATTGTATACTACTTCATTATTATTGAGATTTTTTAGTAATTAAATCTATTTCTTGAAAACCTCATAGGGATTCTTCTTAAAAAATATTGCATGATGTCAATTGTTATTGAGCAAAAATTACACTAAAAATTTTCTGTCATCATCTATTTGTTGAGGCGTTGCAATAACGTGTGTTTGGATCAGTGATTGGTAATTGGTCTTGTTTCAATTGGACTCTTGGTGATATTACTTTTGGTAAAAGCTAGATTATGTATTGTGATTTATGTTTGGATTGACGGTTGTATAAATGACTTTTACAAAAATGAAATTTGTTTGGATTGGTTTAAGCACAAGTGACTTTTATGATAATAATAAGAGAGAGTGGGTGGAAAAATATTTAAAAAATCAAGTAAATATTTAAAAATTACTTTAAAATATTAGGTGCTACTGGAAAAATATTTTAGAGTAGGTGGAAATCAATAAATCAGTATTATAAGTTTTGGGTGCTCTTTACTACTAAAAAAATATATTAAAGGTAAAATTGTAGTCAATCTTCTAAGGCTGGGTACAACTGAAAAATTATTTTAAAGAGTTAAAAGCATCAAAAATATTTTAAAGTAATTTTTGGAGCTGAAAAAGTAAATTAAGGGTAAAATTATAATAAGTCTGATAACACACTATGTACAACTGAAAAAATATTTTAAGGGTTTAAAAACACCAAAAAAATATTTTAAAATAATTTTTGGAGCTAAAAAAATATATTAAAGGTAAAATTGTAATTAGTCTGATAACACACTTAGTACAGCTAAAAAAATATCTTAAGGGGTTAAAAGCACCAAAAATTATTTTAAAGCGTTAAAAACACTAAATAAGTATTTTTTGAGTGGGTACAATTAGAAAGTGGGTAAAATTACAATCAATTTAATAGCACACTAGATAGTGGTACAAATAAAAAAATATTTAAGGGGTTAAAAACACTCAAAAAGTATTTTTTGATACTACATATTATTTTAAAAAACATTTTATGGGAAAAACCAATATCACATAATTAATTTTCAAACAATCCAATCTAACATAAAATGACATTAGCTTTAAACAAAAGCTTCATTTTCTAGCTTCTCCCAATTAAGCTTTCATCAATTGGCCTCTCCAAACACTCAAAATTTGAGTTCTCAATTGATAATTGAGCTTATGATATTCAATTGGGCTTAAAGGGGGTCCCCAAACACACACATAATTGAGGGTCCGTATGTCCAATGGTTGGCCGTGCTTGATAGGTAGGATTACATTTTTGTTTGGAATTATGATTGGAGTCTTCAAAAATGAATTTTTAATTGTGATTTACGGTATACAAGATAAGTATGTGAGATGAGTTTTGTTTCGATTTATGATATACGAGGTAAGATTGACGACATTTAGGACAAAAATCGAGGTTTTGCAATACTTGAGGGTCCTTCCATGACAAAGGGTTTTTTTTGGATTAATGGTGGCAGAAGTGACTTTTTTTTTAATTTGACTTATAAAAGTCAAATAAAATAAAAGTTAGATTATAAATATGATATATGTTTGGATTAACGGTGGTAGAAGTTTTTTTTTTTTTTAAAAAAAATTAGACTTTTATGTTTTTGGAAAAAGAAGGTCAGTTATCAGAACGTCAACCCAAACATCCAGTTTTCAAAAAATCCAAAGGCACCGTGATTTTTTATTTAAAAAAAGCCTTTTTGGATGGTAGGGCGCCGCCTCAAACAAGCAAAAGCAGTTGTTAAGACAAAAATTGTGTGTTTGGTGGCATTTAACAAGAAGTAACTTCCGGCCTCAACACGCGTTGGTGTGTTTGGTTTGAGGGGAGGGGAGGGGTGCGGGAGGAAATAAGAGGGTGAATAAATTACCTTTTTAGATTAAAGGAATTTAAATTTTAGGCGGGAATTCAAAATTTATAAAGAATAAGAAAGTAAATTTTGAGCGGGAACCCCAAATTTAAAAAAAATGAGAGGATAAATTTTAGGTTTTTTTTATCCAAAATTGTAATTTCCCCATCCTTCCCTCTCCCCCTATCCTCCCCTCAAAAAAGTGAAACAACTATTTTTCTGAATTCTGATTTTTTTTTATTTTTAAACATTTTAAAACTGAATTTTTAATATAATTTTTTTTTTGCCAGTAAACTTTTAATATATCATTTAAATAAATTTATGTAATACTGTATTTTTTATAAAAATTTACTCAAATATAAAAAATAATCACCTAGTAGGCTCTCAACAAGGAGCGCTAGACCAACGCCATTGTTGAAAAGTTTGACCTCTCTCAATCTATAGTACTCTTCATCTCCAAAGGAGGCTGTCTCGTCTGGAGCCGCTTCACTAAAAATTGAAATCTTTTATCGGAATCAAACCTCAGACCAACTCCCGGCCCGAGAAAAAGGTAGCTCCTCTTCTTCTCATATTCTGGGTATACACAAGTCATCATTGAATCTTCTGATTTTTAATTAATTTCTCTTCTGAGTTGTGTTAATCATTTGATGTTCAAGCAGCTTTATCTTCTGATTCTTACAGTCAAGCAATGTTTTTTGAGGAAAAAATGTCACGTTCATGACCTAAACTCGGCAGATTTTGCTTTGATGCTTATGCTCATCAAGAAAAAGGTAAAATGAACAAGACTGATGAACAATAAAAATTATTGCATTTAAGTTTGGAAATTTATTCTTCTTATCGTACAATGATCCATATTACATTTTATATAGCATGTCCTTTTATTTGTTTATTTGAACAATTGAGATTTATATTTCCCCACAACATCATTTTATATTACTTTAAACACATAGGGATCCTCTTTTGGTCATGTCCTCTGCCCATAACTTCTTTAATTTTTACATAATTTCTCGTGTTGTAATACTCAATATTGAAATAGCTTACTCGTGTGTATGTATTTTTGTGTGTGTATGTATATGGTTCTGAATGTTGCTTTCAAAGCACTGGAGTGTTTCAATAAATGTCAAGTTCGTGACTTCAGCTCAGGAGTCTCCAAGGACCTGAAGCCGCTTCGTAACTGACTGAGAAAAGAATACTAAAATAATGGAAATGCTTGATTACTAGTAATAGATTTTTGCTTAATATATACCGCTGATAGGGAATGAGCTAATTATTTCATTATTCTAGTCAAACGTACTTATATCCATGATTGTTTCTTCTGATTTGGTTAGACTGACTCCTTTGAAGTATATACCTCCACTGAGAGCTTTCATCAGGATCAAGACTCCTACTTTTTGCCAGTAACCAGTCTCAGTATGCTTAAGCTATATATCTACTCTTTCTTCAATTAAGTTCTTTTGTGAGTTGTGATAAATTTGATGTTGTAAGAGCTTTATATATGAGTTGATGCTGGCTTGATACTGGGTTTTGTAGGGAAAAAAGGTTGAGTTGATGCTTCTTATGCTAGCTGCTTAGTGCTTATTATCCAGATGATGCTAAAAGGGGAGAACCAAGAAAACTGAATAATCCAAACCCTTGACAAGTAGTAAGTGACTTCATATTTTACATCGTTCAACATTTCGTTTCCCTTATCTCATTTTCTTGCCTTAATTGGATGTTCTGCATTGCATAGGGCATGCATGAATTGACCTAAAATAATAACCATAAACTACACCTATTTATATTTAAAAAATGATTGTTTCAAGAAAAATTTTGGGATTGCGAGGAAGTTTTTAATAAACATATCATTTTTGTTGCAAGAATAAAGATTTTCCATCAAAAGCACGGTCAAATAAATATTTTACTTAAACATAAATTTTTATTAAATTTTATTTATAATTCCATATACAACTATGTGGGTTGATTACATTGACAACACGACGCCATTGTACTCTATTGCAAACCAGATCTTTTGGTTAAATCTTTGGATAAGTTATTAATCAAAAAATCCCGTTTTATAATCTCATTGAGTGTTCATTTCGGTTTTCTTCAACATCTTTTTAGAGGACTCCATATTGGTTCATCAATCCGCATCACTGGCATACTCAATAGCTTTCTTTGAATATGTCCAAATCATCTCAAAAAATTTTCTCCTCAATAAGTGTCACTCTAACTCGTTCGCATATATGATCATTTCGAATTTTATTTTTTCTTGTATGACCACACATCCATCTCAGTATCCTCATCTCAGCTACACCTACTTTATATTCGGATTGTCCCTTTAAAGCCCAACATTCACTTCCATATAGCATTGCCAGTCTTATAGCAGTGCGATATATTATGTACTTTCTGATCACAAATGATTCCAATAGCTTTTCTCCACTTCTGCCATCCAGTTTGAATTTTATGATTAACATCTCCATCAATTTCACCATTTTGTTGGATAATTGATCCCAAATATCTAAACTTTGTCACTTTTAGAATAATGTGCCCTCTCAATTTAACTTTCACTTCACTTCTAACTTGTCTCTTATCAAAATAGCAATGCATATATTAAGTTTGTTCTTACTCTGACGAAAACCCTTCTATTCTAGAGTCATTCCCCATATCTCTAGTTTAGAATTAATATCCTTCCCAGAATTATCCTACAAAAATATATCATCAACAAGAAGCATGCAGTTAGGGATCTCATCTTTGATAGGCTCAATTAGAATATCTACTACTAGGTTAAACAAATAATGGCTCAAAGCTTATCCTTGATGTAGGCTAATCCTTTTAAGAAAGTTCTTTGTCTCATCTTCAGGCGTCATTGGTTGTTATCCTCTCATACATATCCTGAATGATTTTGATATGTGCAACACGCACCCCTTCTTTTTTAAGACTTTCCAAAGTACATCTCTTGACACACAGTTATACGTTTTTTCCAAGTCAATGAAAACCATATGCAAATCCTTTCTTTTGCTATGATACATTTCTATTAGCCCGCTTAGTAAATAAATCGCTTTTGATGTGGACCTTTCCTGCATGAATCCAAATTGGTTCTCTAAAATATCAATTTTTAACCTTAACCTGTGTTCAATCACATTTTTCCATAATTTCATTGCATGACTCGTAAGCTTAATTTCTCTCTAGTTAACACAATTCTAAATATCCTTTTTATACTTATAAATTCACTTAGATTCAAACATTTAAAAACGAAGAACAATTAAATATTGATATGCCTGAGGAATCATGCATACGCGCAGTAATCTGACTCATCCAAACTTTCTGACGAGAGCGACGAATAGATCAGAAAGATAAGCAACTTCAAAGGGAAAACGAAAAACAAGTAGATAGTATGGCAGAGAAGGGATGGTTACCTGGAAGCCAGAGTTTTGAAGGAATAAATTGAATAAAAGAGTTGAGAAGTAAATAGAGAATGTTGGATAATTATATATCAGGTTTCCTACTAAATAGAGCATAGAGAAAGGAGAAAGAGAAGTCGCGCTTTACCGGTGAGGCTACGGCTTTCTTGACTGGTGATTGAGAGGGTGCTTTTGTCTTGAAATTGATTATCAATACAATATTTCGTTACAAATTAGGAGAAGTGGGAGTTAGCAGTTATTAATTCTCTTATATGTTCTTGTTAATAACCTATTTTAGTTGTTAATAATTACCTACTTTGAACTGTGTGTCTTATTTCTTTTAGAGTTATTTCCGTCTTTCCACTCACAAATTAATTATTTTTGTCCCATAAAAGTGCAGTAAAATTTAAAAATCGTGTAGGTTTAATGGAAAAATGATGTTGCTATAGTGGTCCCCTATTTTTTTTTTTAATCCCAAAATTTTTCAAGCTTTTCAATACCATTATGGGTGGGTTCACGTAATCCCACGTGGCTTGGGATCAAGCCATACCAAGTAACTTCAATCCCTCATGCCAATCGCATCAATATATAATTAACCTTTTCCTAACGCAATCTCAATCTCAATCACAATGCCTCCACTAGTATAAAATTCCCTTTTTAGACCGTCATATTTAGACCGGTTATAGCAGATAAGGTTTAAAAAATTTGACCGGTGGCAGTTTTGTAATTATATAGAACTTCTAAGACCGGTTCTTAAAAAAACCGGTCTTAAAAAAATTATTTAGACCGGTTATAAATAAAACCGGTCTTAAAATATCAAAATATTTAAAAAATAAAAAATTTTAAACTTTTAAGATCGGTTATTTATAATAACCGGTCTTAAATATCAAACATTTCAAGACTTTTAAGACCGGTTCTTAAAATAACCGGTCTTAAAAGTTATACTTTTTATACCGGTTCTTATAATAACCGGTCTAAAAAGTACTTTTAAGACCGGTTATTCTAATAACCGGTCTAAAAAGTGATTTTTAAAAAAAAAATATGGATTTTTTTTTTAAAAAAATCACCCTTTTAAGACCGGTTTATTTATAACCGGTCTAAAATATTGACCCTAAATTTTTGAATCTTCTCTTTGTCGCGCCTAATTTTCACTCTCTTAATCTGAAACCTCTCTTCTTGGTGCGATTACTCTATGAGCTCGATCATCTTCGCTCGATCTCATTCTCATATTGGTTGCTGCGGTGCTCTCACCCTCGCACTAAATGAGTTTGTCGTTGCCACAACCTCGTTTGCTCTGATCTTCTTCGTCGCGACTTTTCACTGTAGTTGCTTTTCTATCTCTAGTATGGGTCTTGCTTTGCTTGGTCATAGACTTGTACCATGAATGTGATTTGCAGACTCAGCATTTTAGAAAAGGTTGAAGAAGAAAACATCAACCTCACGTTGTTGCGAAGGAAGCATCTTTTCGTCTTTTTAGTTTTAATATACTGTAAGTGATGATAAGAAGGAGGAGGTTCCTGAAGTTAGTATTCTTCTTTCCCTCTTTAATTATTTATGATTTTACAATGTTGTTTTGCTTTGTGTTTCGTTTGATTAGCTATGCAAGAATTTTTTTTGTTATGGTCTATAAGTTGATATATTTCATGTTTCTACTCTCTGGCAACCTCATTCATCTGTTACCACAATTATCTGATACTTCAGTTGGTTCAAAAAGCACTCCCTTCTGAGGCCTTATTTGTTGAGTGACAGATTGCCCCATTTGATCCTACTAAGAAGAAGAAGAAGAAGGTTGCAAT
Organism: Inga oerstediana; assembly: GCA_963210345.1. Lineage (NCBI taxonomy): Eukaryota > Viridiplantae > Streptophyta > Magnoliopsida > Fabales > Fabaceae > Inga > Inga oerstediana. The sequence continues at coordinate 84,568,408 of OY723400.1, forward strand.
TATAGATCCTGCTGATGATTTAGTTGACAACGTAGCTAAGAAGACAGAAAACTTATCTGGTATCTAATTTAAACCAAAATATATTTTTATTATTGTTTTCGATGTTATCATTTGAGGTATCTCCAACTGTGCATTGCATGGTTCATTCTCATTTTTGCAGTTTCGGATGGGGCTGAGACTCCATTTGCTGGTTTAAAAAAGAAAAAGAAGAAGAAGACAGTAAGTCATTCAGTATTTATGTAGAATATTTTTGCACACAATCTCTGCCGAAGCCATTGGAATATATAATTATATGGGGGTAATATGATGCTTGTTTTTTGATTGAAGGTTAAAACTCGTAACTTTACTAATGAGGGTGGAGATGCTGCTGAAGATTTAAATGGTAAGTAGTTGTATTATTTATTGATGTGCGATAAATTGAACTCAATGACTGTATGTGTGTTATACTCTTAATGTTAAGTGAAGTTAGCTGAATAAGTGATGAGCATCTAATAAATTTTGAACTCATTACATTGAATAAATCTAAGATAAGTTGCTCTTATCTCAGAGATATAGATTGGTAGAAAAGTTGAGTGAATATGATAACAAGATGATTCATTCTTTTTCTTTTTTCCTCTATTTTGTTCTGTTTCTCATTGCCCTTTGTTCAGAGTCTAGAGTGAAAAGGGTGATACAGGTAGAGCACTACAAAAAAAATAAAAATCCATATTTATTTTTTTTAAAAAAAATATCACTTTTTAGACCGGTTCTTAGAATAACCGGTCTTAAAAGTACTTTTAAGACCGGTTATTGTAAGAACCGGTCTAAAAAGTATGGCTTTTAAGACCGGTTATTGTAAGAACCGGTCTTAAAAGTCTTGGAAAAAATTTTTTAGACCGGTTTTTAAACAACCAGTCTAAAAAGTATGGACTTTTTAGACCTCGTCTTCAAACAACCGGTCTAAAAAAGTGATTTTTAAGACCGGTTGCTTAACCAGTCTAAAAAGTAACAGACTTTTTAGACCAGCTGTATCAAGACTGTATCCAAAACCGGTTTAAAAAGTCATTTTTAACCGGTCTAAAAAGTCATTTTTCCACCAATGCTCCTACCAAAAATGCTGTAATAAAAGGAATTCAATAATTTGAGAATATAAAATCTATGTCACGGTGTTATTGTACTTTATCCACAATTAAATTTTTAAATAAATTGGTAATCAAAAGATCTCTTAGTAATTCCATTCAATGTTCTTTTCAGTCTTCTTCTATTCTTTTTCAAAAAATTTCATACTGTTTGATCTATCATCCTCACATTAGCACATCCATGGATATTCTTTGAACATGTCCAAACTACTTTAAATGATTTTTTTTACCATTTTTTCTATAATAGATGTCACTCCAACTCTTCCATGTAAATGTTAATTATAAATCTCTTACCTTTTTTATATGACTACACATCCATCTCAATATTTTCATCTTGGTTACCCCTACTTTTTACTCATGTTGTTCCCTTAAAGCCCAATATTAACTGGCATATAATATTGTTAATCTTATAGCAAAATTTTTATTGTTTTAGATACTTTCCAATTATAAATAATTCTGGTAGCTTTACTCCATTTAAACCACTTATCTTTTTCCATCTTGTTATATAATTGGTTCCAAATATTTAAACTTTGTCACTTGTGGGATGACTTGATATCCTAATTTGACCTTCAAATTACTTCTAACTCATCTCTTTGTTAAAATTACAATGTATATATTTTTCCTTGCTTTTTCTCATGTGAAAAATATTTCAATTCCAAAGTCATTCTCATACTTTAAGGTCGGTTTGGCAGGAGGGGAGGGAAAATTTTTATGATTTGGACTTTAAAAAAATTGAAGAAATGAGGGTATAAAATTTTAGTGAAGGAAATATGTAAAATAAGAGAGTAAAGAAAAAAAATTAAAGTCTTTTAATCTCACTTCTCCAATTTTTTTAAAATTAATTTCATAAAAATTTTCCCTCCCCTCCCTCCCATAATACCAAACAACCCCTAGAGTTAATCTCTCAAAAGCAAAAGAACTAAATAAAATTTTGGATAGCTACCCTTTCTCTAGACTTGGGATAAATCTAAAATAGATGACCATATGATATTACATGTGAACTTATTTTATTATTTCTTTGTCACTTGTCTTTCCGGTACTTGACAGCGAGACTTTGGCCGGAAGAGGATACTCTCATTGTCCTTTTTCTCATTATCTTCGCATAATCTCATATCTACCCTTAGATCAAAAAATAGATGGGTTAGATTTAATATTTTATAAAAATATTATTATTATCATATTTTATAAATTAAAATTTATTTATTTTTTATAGATTACAATTATGAATGGTATAAATTAGATTTTAAGAGTTTAAATTTACTTTTTTATGTTTATAGAAATAATTTTATAAAAGATTAAATTTGAACCATATATTATTTTAATCTAACGGTGGATATGAGATTATGAGAAGAAAATGAGAAAGGAGACAATGATATAACCATATATTATTGGTTTATCGTATCCCACCAGTTTAGGCTGCTGTTCCGATTCCTAATATAACCACTAAGACTGATGCTGCTACCTCTACGCCTTAGTCAGTAGATGCTTCGCCGTCGACTTCCGTTCCTGAGTCCCCTGACCCTCCCAGTTCAGCCCCTGATAGATTTGTGCTTGATTCTGTAGTTGATCCATCTAATGACCTACCTATTTCCCTCCCCGCAAGGGCACTCGGCCCCATTATCCTCCCAAACGCTATATTAATTGCACGTATCCTATATCAAACTTTGTGTCTTACTAACTATTGTCCCCTATTTCCTCTTGTCTTGTAGCCACCCTTGAGTCCATCTCCACCCCTACCACCCTTCACCAAGTCTTAGCCTATCTTAGTTGGCGTGTTGCGATAGAAGAAGAAATGATGGCCCTTGAAAAGGCTGGTATTTGGACTCTTGTTGATCTGTCTTTTGGGAAGAAGGTCATTAGGTGTAAATAGGTGTTTCTAGTTAAGATTAAGGCTGATGGTTCCTTGGAACGGCTGAAAGCTTGGTTTGTTGCCAAAGGGTATGCTCAAACTTATAGCATTGATTACTCTGAGACTTTCTTCCCGGTCGCTAAGCTCACTTCCGTTCGTCTTCTTGTCTCTCTAGCTGCTACCTATATTTGGGATTTGTATTAGTTGTATGTTAAGAATGCTTTTTTGAATGATGACCTTCTTGATGAAGTTTATATGGAGCAACCTCCTAGTTTGTTTGTTCAAGGGGAGTGTGGGAAAGTGTGCTATCTCAAGAAGTCGTTGTACAGTCTAAAACAGAGTCCATATGCCTGGTTTGATGTAGATATGATTCTTTTGGTTGTATATGTTGACAACATTGTGATTACAGGGAGTAGCACTTCTGGAATTTCAGAGCTTATAGTCTTTCTCAACCTCCACTTCCAGACGAAAGACTTAGGACCATTGAAGTACTTTTTGGGTATTAAAGTTATGAGAAACAATAAAGGCATTATGAGGAAGTATGTTCTCAACCTCCTGAAGGAAACTGGGAATCTTAGAGCTGCACCAAGTAGCCTTCCCATGATTCCAAATGCATACTTGGACTTGAATGATAGTATGTTTGATGAACTTCCTGATGACTTGAAAAAGAAGATTGATCTAGAGAAACTGAAGCCATTTGTATATCCTGAGAGATATAAAAGATTTGTTGGAAAGCTGAATTATCTGACGGTGACTCGTCCTGATATAACCTTCTTGATCAGTGTACTTAGTCAATTCATGGCATCTCCGACAGTGGCACAGTGGAAAGCCTTAGAACATATCTTGCATTATCTGAAAGGCTCCCAGGTCGAGACATTCTCTATTCGGATTACGGATACACTAAAGTTGAGTGCTTCTATGATGCGGATCTTGCATGATCTAAGGCCACAGGACGATTTACGACGGGTTACTGTGTGTTTGTGGGTGGCAACCTAATATCTTAGAGAAGTAAGAAACAAGGGGTTGCATCTAAATCAAGCGTTGAGGCTTAATACAAAGCTATGTCACAATCTATACAAGAAGTTGTATGGGTACTTCAGCTCATGAAGGAAATTGGCGTTGTCACAACATTACCTGTGAAGCTTTGGTGTGACAATAAAGCAACGCTTCAATAGCATTGAATTTTGTGTTCCATGAGCGGACAAAGCATATTGAGATCGACTGTCACTTCATTTGGGATAAGATCAAAGCAAATGTTGTATCTACAGGACATGTTCGATCAGACGACCAGCTAGCAAAACCTCTGACAAAAGCGTTGACTGGGATACGGGTTGAGTATCTTTGTAACAAGTTGGGCATGATTAATATATATGCTCCAACTTAAGGGGGAATGTTAAGAAAATATTCTGTCATTAGTATTAGATCAATTAGCACAATTAGCGAGATTAACTCACCGTTATGATTCCCTCATTTAGGAGCAACTAATACCTAGGCTCCTCACTCTTTATATATATATATATATATATATTATACTTTCCTATGAATAGAAAACACACGATTGTTTTAGTATTCAGACACTTTGTTATCATGGCAATTTCCAACACACGACCTACTTGGTTGCCCATAACACACAAGATACCCTTATCATAGTAATTCAAAGGAAGCTTGGCAATTTTGACCTGCGCTGATACAGATGTAACTTCCTCATCCATATCAAAATCTATCATCCATGGTTGCACGCTTATGTAATGATCATGCATGAGCCAGGGACCTCCTGTTAACGCCAGATCATAGACTCCCTGAGTCCCACAAGTGAACTTCTAGAGCTTGGGTTGAAGAATATCTTCTCATATTCTCTTTCTTAAAACACTAACAATCAAAGTCGTTCGCGAGCATTTTGCAATATTGTTTCTAAATTCAGGAAGCATTATAATATTTGGACCCTTCACAGAGTGCTCAACCTTGATACAGGATCTCCATCCCTCCTTACTGCACCAATCCTCACCCTCCCTTCCGCCAAGATCCTCAGTCGCATTCTTGTTGGGGCAAGCCTGCTCATATGTCTTCTTCCTCCCTTCGTCCTTGGTAGCCTCCTGCTCCCCTACCCGTAGAGACAAAGCATCTCCTTCCACCATCCAATCCTCCTCCCTTGGAACTACCGGTCTGCCATTAGCCACCACATTCAGACCTTTTTCCGACTATGAACCATAGCATCGCCTCTTCTTTTTTTTTTGATACAAAGGCAAGCAACGCTTGAAAAGACACCCACTATAGGCTAAGACCTACAGGATGTTCTTGGTCTAGTAAGCCACAATCCAAAGCAAAAAAATGAAAACATTCAATTGGAGAAGTCCCAAGATCCTCATGCTCCTGCGGAATCATTTGTGCCCTTCTAGCGAGATAGTCCGCACAGCGAAGGCTTTCCCTATAGCATCGCCTCTTCTGCCGTCACTATCTTGCTGCCTCCTCTGTCGCTCATCCTCTTTACACTCTTGTCACTTGTTTAGTTGTTTTGTTCTTTTGTTTCTTTCCCTGTCATATGGCAGAATTCCTATTAAAAGAATGGAAGTGAATGTGTGTGTTTGGGATCACTTAAATTTAGAAAATAAGTCCTTATTACGTAAGCCGAGATAAAATTCATCTCACATACTTACCTCGTATACCGTGAATCACGATTTATAAGCACTTATTGCCCAAAAATAAGCTATTCCAAACGAGCACAATATAGTAAATGGAATTGAATAGTTCATTGTTTGGGAGTTTCTTTAGGAGAAAGAACAGTTTCTTTCTTTCTTTTTTTTTATGAGACTGAAAAGAGCCAACATTTCAAGGAGAACGAACAGTTTGATTTGACCACTATTTGATATTCGTTAAAAATGTTTTTTTTTGCCATAAGTTATTTGTTATAAAATTAATAAAATGTAATTGATTATCTCAAGGAGCATGCTATATATATGGTGTAAATAAAATTAATGTCTAGAAATTATCCAAAATCTATTGGTTAAAAAAAAAAATAATTATTCAAAATCATATGCAACCATGTGTTCTATTTTTAAAATATTATCATTTAACTATAAATCCACATTAAATACATAAGACGCATGGCTATATATGGTAGAACTTAACATATATAATCAACTTGACCTAAAATTTTCTAATGTGCAATATATTAAATGAGTTAATTTCGAGATTAACATTGCAACCGGAAAAGCTGGACTCATTTCAAGTTTTTTAACATGACTCCAAATGTGTTACTTGTGAAGAGCATTTCGGCTGCGGCTTGTGATTCGTTTGGGAATTGAGGCCAAATCTTGAGATTTGAGACAACTTGTGGTCAAGCATATCAATCAGGTTAGACGAAACGAGACTTTTTATGCCATGATTGAGTCCAATAATTCCAAACAACAAATCATAATATGAACGTTATTATTTTATTCGATATATTATAATTATTAACTACTTATTTCATAAAAATATTTTTAAATGAAGAAAATATTAACAGGAACCTTCTAATGATGTTGTTTTGCTAGAAGAAACATTAAATGAACTAGCAGTTAAGGCGATAATTCAAGCAGTCAGCTAATAAAACATGCACGACTGATATATTAACAACTCAGTTTTGAGGGGAAACTAAGGGCTTGTTTGGTGTGAGGGGAAGTGGGTGGAGGGAAAATTTTTTTTAAGATGCATTTCAAAAGATGAAATATGTGGGGTATGAAGTTTTTAATTAAGTATTCTTACTCTTTAATCTTATATATTATCTATATTAAAATTTTGTAACCCCATATTTCCAATTTTCTTAAATCCAACTTATAAAAATTTTCTCCCCCCTCCCTGCCCCTCTAAATCCCTCATACCAACACAGACCCTAAAGACTTAATGTGTGATTCTATTAATTATTTTAGCAAGGGGATAATTCAAGCTGTCAACCTACAAAACATGCATGATAGATCTCTTAACAGCTTAGTTTGAAGAGAAAGCTAAGGGGTTGCTGTGTGATAATTTTTAGGGAGAATTATAATTAGGTCCCAAGCAAGAAGAAAAATTAAAAAATGGTCAATTGAAATCTCAAAATGAAACAATGGTCTCAAGAAGTTGTCAATAGAGGCTCATGGAGTTGTCAACGACCTGTATCTGGGGTTGTTAATGGGACCATGTTTTTATTTTGAGATTTCAAGGGACTATTTTTTTATTTATCTTCTTATTTAGAACCTAACTGTAATTCTTCCTAATTTTTACGCTTTTAGAATTATTTTGTAGAGTAACTTTTTAGAACAAGTTTTGAAAACAAAAAGTTTTTTTTAAAGAAATTGTTGCATTATTTTTAAAAACATATCTAAAACGGTGGAGTGGAAGGTAAGAAAAATAGTTTACTTTATTAATATGATTGACTTAAATAAAATCGAAAAGAAGAAACTAGTGAGATAAAATTTGAACAAGCTGAAAATTCTCTGGTAATTAACATTTCCTAACCGTTTCACAGGCTTGGAGGTTTCAATGTCTGGGGAAGAGATAGCGATCGCTGGGATAGTTCTTTCCGCTGCTGTGACTGCTGTGGCACCTTCATTTGCGGAACTTGTTAAAAAAAAACTAACCGAGAAAAAAAAATCACTGGCTGACTTGCATGAAGTGCTAGAGAAGGGATTAAAGGAGCTACTTGCTTTCCTAAGTGAAAAAGACGGAGAAGTTTGGAGAAATAAAGAACAGAAAGATCCGTCTGAGCGTTACAAGTTCTGGAAGACGCGGGTATTAGATATTGAGAAAACGGTGACTTCCTTGGATGAAGAATATAAACAAGTAAAGGAAAAGAAATGGAGTCATAGGAAAAGAAGGGCTCCTGATAAGGAAGAGATCAAAAGGGCTCTGAATGAAGTAATCGATCTTATTGGAAAATGCAAAGATATGAATGTTCTAGTTGATAAGCTGCCAGAGCGGGTCAAAAAGGAGTATGATGTTCCACCACCAATTGCGGACTATCAGACTCTTGAGAAAGCCTTTCAAGACGTTAGGAGTCTGCTAAAGAATGATAAAGTAAAATGCGTGGCACTTTATGGACAAAAAGGGGTGGGGAAAACAACAATAATGCAACACTTAAATAACCACCACTTCTATGACAGCTCTGACAATAAGGAGTTTGATATGGTGATTTTCATCAAAGTGGGGGCTGCTGAGCAGACTGATGAGCGTACTGAATGCCTTCACATTATGCAGAAAATTGCAGAGCGAATGATGGAGGATACCAAAGGCAATGAATGTCAAGTTGCTGAAAGAATACAGGGAGGGCTCAAGAACAAAAGATATCTGCTGATTTTAGATGGCGTAAGGTATGCATTCGCAGTTGATTGGATTTTGGGGAAGTTGGATATTTCAGGAGACAAAAAAGATAGTAAGGTGGTAATAACCACTCATTATCCTCTTGCTTGGAAGTCCAAATATGTTAAAAGGAAAGTTGAGCTCAAACCATTGTCCCTTGATGAAGCATTGGGTATGTTTCGAAATATTGTTGGTGACAATCATTTACGAGACAAAGGAATTGCTCAACTGGTATGTAAGAAGTTCTGCTGTCGTCTTCCCCTCCTAATAGATCGTATTGCAACGTCTTTTAAGTATCAAGAGGCTCCCATTGATTGGCAGAGGGCTGTGAATGAATGCACGCCTTGGCCTCAACTTGGAGATGATGATTTAGAAGATTTATACTCAAACTTGGAAATTTGTTTTCGAATGTTGGGTGATCAAAGTAAACAAAAATGCTTCCTTTATGCTTCACTATATCCTGCAAACAGCAACATATGCACACATTACTTAGTGGAGTGTTATATAGCTCAGGGCTTTCTTGGTGATGTTGATGCAGATACTAAATACAGTGAAATGCGCAGCAGAGCTAAAGATGTAATATTGAGGCACCTTGTTAATGTCGCATTCTTGGAGGAAGGGGAACAAATGAGGTATGTTAAAATGAATGATCTCTATAGGCAATTTGCCTTATATATATCATCCAAAGATCCAAATTCAAAATGCAGAATTTATGTTGATAATGAAGAACATAAGGAAGCCTTTAGATCAACATCATGGAGAGATGCTAAATGGGTTTCTATGGTTGACAGTAAAAGGGATAGTCTACCAATAAACCCAAACTATGGGAGTCTCGAGACACTATTGCTACAAAAGAATATGCAGTTGGTTGAAATCCCAACAACCTATTTTGATAGCATGGGCAATCTTCTTGTGCTAAACTTAAATGGTACTAAAATAAGGAGATTACCATCTTTATTGAGGTTAACTAGTCTTAAGGCGTTCTATCTAAATGATTGTTCGGACTTTGACATATCTCAATCTGATATCCAACCACTACAACATCTTGAGGTATTAGACATTCGAAGTACTCGAGTGGATTTTGTGCCTTACTTGAAAAATCTGAGGTGCCTAAGAATCTCATACATTACAAGCTGCATTTATGCTGGAATTTCAAAGCTTCCCAAATTAGAAGAATTGACCATTGAAGGGTGCAATAACATGTCAGACGTCAATGCTATTAACAACACCTCTGAAAATGCAGGTCTCTCGTCAGAATTTCAGCAATTGCATTTGGAAAATTTGCAACATTTTATGGGTCCCGTACATTGTGGTAGCTTTTCCACGTTGCATACTTTGACATTGAAGAACTCAAGTATCGTTTTGTATGTAGCAGTTGATGATTTTCCTGAACTGCAGCACTTAATTGTTCAAAATTGTTCCAGAATTGAGGTTCTTATCAAGGTCACTGAAAGGGGGGAACGTATAGTTTCAAAATTGAAGATGTTAATATTGGATGACTTATCAGACATCAAATCCATATGCTCAAATAAAAATTTAGCATGGAGTTCTTTGGAGAAGTTACATGTACGAAAATGCCCAAAGTTGACAGATTTGCCTTTCAACAAATCTAATGCAACTAATCTTAGAACCATTGAAGGTGAGGAAAAATGGTGGAGCAACTTGGAGTGGACTCATCATGAGGATCGCGAGCAACTTAAATCTGCATTTTCAGCTTTTGATTAATATTTCCTTAATGTTTCTGATACTCATAATGATCCATGTTGGTGTCCAAGTAACAGACTTGTTTGTTCAGGTGTGATGTTTGATTCAAATGTTTCCTAGTCGCTCATAGTAATCTGTATTTAAGACCACAAGACTTGTATGTTTTGTTATTGTTTCAAATGTTTTGTATGTTATGTCATCCTTGATATTTGTTTTGATGTTTATTAGAAGTTATTTTGGGTAATCTTTCTCCTTTTCATCTTAGTGAGATGAACTTGGTTTGAATGCTTTAATTTTTTTCTGAGCTTCAATGGACGTGAGATCTGAATCGCTTTTCATATATTCCAAGAACTTGTAATAGGCTTTAATTTACAGGACAAAGATCAAGTTCTGTTTCATTACGATGAAGCTATGATATAATTATCTCAACTAGAGTTTCTCACTGTTCTGGGTAATACAAATTACAAACCCAAAACATACCAACCTACCCTTAATTTTGTATCAGTCTTCAGCAAGTTTCTGCCAGTGTTGTCCGTAATAGAGGTCTTCCACAAGGCATGCTCCACTTTAGTCCTCTTCATTTGTTTGGTTGTTTCTTCAAGTTTTCTCGAGAAAAAACAGATGCATCAAGGAACCTCAGCATGCAAAAAGAAAAAAAAGGGTGAAAAAACATATATGAAGATATGCTGTAAGAAAGAGGATAGAGTTACAATAGAAAAGCTTTCAGTGATGAGAATGACGAGGAGATGGAAATTAAATCACCTAGTATCAATTATGTATTTGATTGAATTCTTTGATTTCCATTAGATTAGGACAAGCTCTCAATCTAAGTCAAAACAATCTTTTTTGCCTAACTATACTCTCTTCCAACAAACCAAAATTGATAATATCTATGGTTGACACTTGACAGTAAGAGTGATAGTCTACCAACAAACCAAAATTGTGGGAGTCTTCAGATTCAGACACTATTGCTACAAAAGAATCTGAGGTTGGTTGAAATCCCAACAACCTAATTCCCCAGAATGGGCAATCTTTTTGTGCTAGACTTAAATGATACTAAAATAAGGAGGTTACTATCTTTATCAGTGTTAACTAGTCTCAAGGTATTCTATCCAAGTAAAGGTTGTTCAGACTTGATAATATCTCCATCTAAGATCCAACCACTTGAAAATCTTGAGGTATTTGAAATTTGAGGTAGTCGATTAAATTTTACGCCATACTTGGAACATTTGAGGTGCCTAAAAATCTCATTCTCTAAGTGGCGATTATCTTATAATTTCAATGCTTCAAAATTTAGAAGAATTGAACATTAATTGAAGTTGCAAAGCAATTCCGATCCTGCAATGGGATAATGATATGCTCAATATATTAAACCAAATGCTGCTTCGAGAAATAAGTACAACTTTAAGATGCAATGTGGCGTGCTACACACGTTGGTGGTTGTGCTTTTGCCCTTGATATAATTATTTATTTTTAATTTTTAATTGTTTCATCTTAGTGAATTCAATTTAATCATAATGATTCAAATTATATTAGCCTCAAATAAAATAAATTTAAAAAAAAATACGGGTGAACTTTATAGCTTTGATAGACTCATCGTTTAAAAAAGCCTAATTTTTTATTATTATTTACAAGATAATGAAAATAAATTAAATAGTGTTGATTAATTACTAATATAATTTAATTAGTTTTAATTAGTTTATGACTTTAAAGTATAAATTAGTTGAATTTATTCTTGATTAATTTGTCCATATCCAATCCATAATACCACTTTAATCCTATTTATAATTCATTTTTTAGGGAAACTTTTGGTCATTATTATCGGTCCGCTTTCAGAGTAATAAATGTGATTTTTATAATTTTGCCCTTATTAATTATAATAAACAAAAAGAATGTATTCATGTTGAGTTGTTGACTCTTAGAATCATTCACAAATGAGGACAAAATTAAAAATTTAGCCAATAATTCATGAGCTCCTCTCATTTGCAAATAGCAACATATGCACACATTACTTAGTGGAGTGTTATACAGTGCAGGGCTTTCTTGGTAATGTTGATGCAGATACTAAATACAGTGAAATACGCAGGAGAGCTAAAGATATACTACCTTTGGTCTTAATTATAAGATAAAGTTGACTTTTTTTTGAGAAATTAAGGAAGCTAAATAAGTTACTTAATCATATCATATATTATATATCCTTACATTATATATTAATTTATTAGTCAAACTAATTAGTTTGAAGAAAAAAATAAAAATAAAAATACTCTAAAGTAATTTAATTAGCTTTCTTAATTTCTCCAAAAAAGTCAACTTTATCTTATAATTAAGACCGGAGAAAGTAATATTGATGCACCTTGTTAATGTCGCATTCTTGGAGGAAGGGGAAGAAATGAGGGATGTTAAAATGAATGATCTCTATAGGCAACTTGGTTTCTATATATCATCCAAAGATCCAAATTCAGAACGCAGAATTTATATTGATAATGAAGAACGTAAGGAAGCCTTTAGATCAACATCATGGAAAGATGCTAAATGGGTTTCTATGGTTGACAGTAAAAGGGATAGTCTACCAACAAGCCAAAATTATGGGAGTCTTCAGACACTATTGCTACAAAAGAATATGAAGTTGGTTGAAATCCCAACAACCTATTTTGATAGCATGGGCAATCTTCTTGTGCTAAACTTAAATGGTACTAAAATAAGGAGGTTACCATCTTTGTTAAGGTTAACTAGTCCTAAGGCATTCTATCTGATTGATTGTTCAGACTTTGACATATCTCAATCTGATATCCAACCACTACAACATCTTGAGGTATTAGACATTCGAGGTACTCGAGTGGATTTTGTGCCTTACTTGGAACATTTGAAGTGCCTATGATTCTCATATACTGCAAGCATTAGTCACTGCTGTCATAAAATTTCAGCCCTTCACAAATTAAAAGAATTGAACATTGAGGTTGAAAGGAAATTCCAACAGCAATGGAGTAATGATGTTAAAGATCATATTGAAGACATCGCTGCTTAAAGAAAGCTATCTTTTATATGTGATTTGAAGTAATTTGGGAAGGACACATCATGAAGTTCACGAGGGATTTGAATTCCTTAAAGCTTCTGATGCTCATACTGATCAATATAATGTTGGTGTTAAAAGTAAAAGACTTGTTTGTTCAAGTGTGATGTTGATTCAAATGTTTTGTGCTCATGATAACCTGTACTGAAAAGTACAAGACTTGTATGTTATGTTAAGCTTTTTAGTTTGTTGCAAAATCTCAAAAATTATTGTCATCCTTGATATTCGTTTTAATGTTTACTAGAAGTTATTTTGGGAAATCTTTTGCCTTTTCATCTTAGGGAAATGAACTTGGTTTGAACTAAGCATTATTTCCAGGATGCCACATGTTTTACCGTGCAGGTTATTTTTTTATTTTTCGTTCATTATTTATGGCTGCATCTCAACTAAGCAGTGATGAAATTGTCTGCGTTCCTTGATCAAGCTTATTACACTTCACTCTCGATCAGTGAGTACCACGCTAATATGCTTTCGTTTGTCTTTGAACTTCAGTTGACGTGAGACCTATATCACTTTTCATATGTAAAAAATTAATAAGAGAACCCTCCAAATAGTCCCAGATTCATCGTTTATTAACTATTAACGCTTAATATTACAAGTTCGTGGTATAGATGCAAAAGGCTCAACAATTCAAAGTGAATCTGAAATAATAGTTTTATTATTTCTCAACTATTCAAAAATGGAAAGGAAGAAAATATTTTTAATTTACAGGACAAAGATCGAGGTCCTTTTATTATGATGACGCTACAATTATCCCTACTATAGAATCTCTCTCTGTTTGGTAATACAAATTACAGAGCCAAAGCATGCCAACCTACACTTGATTTTGTATCAGAGTCTTCAGCAAGTTTATGCATGCGTTGTCCATAACAGAGAATCAAGAATCCTCTGCATTTGTTAGATTGTTTTAGATAGGTACCAAGAATTTCAAGTTTTCTCACGGATGCATCAAGCTAGAAACTTCAGATTTCAATTATAAGAATAAAAAGACATTATATATATATGCAGTCAGAAAGAGGATAAAGTCACAATAGGAAAAGCTTTCAATGATCATGAGAATGGTGGGAAGATGGGAATTAAACCACCTAGTGGTAGGCAAAACAAGTCTGTACTTTGTTTATTTTTTTAATCACTTTTTGTCTATGTGAATCATTGCGGTTGCAATTATGTATTTGATTGAATACTTTGATTTCCATTAGGTTAGGACATGCTGTGTCTAAGTTAAAACAATCTTTTTTGCCTTATTACACTCTTCCTAAGTCTCATTACATGAACAATTGGTCTAATGGTAGCAATCAAGTTCAGTTAATTTGCATTTGTGGAATTTTGACTTCTTAATTGCAGTCAAAACTATAATAGAGAATCATAAATATTTTACTGCTTTTTATAAGGAGTCTTATGTTAAAAGCATATGAAAAGTTCTTAGCAAGGATCTTATAATAGAGAATCAAGAGAGTATTTAATTAGATGCTTTATTCCAATCAAATAATAAGATGAGACTGAATTAGGAAAATGCAAATATAAAATATAAATGCAGATTAAGCACATTAAATGAATCAGATGAGATAATAGTAGAGCTGCTAGTGCTAATATCAACAACTAAACATGTATTTTTCTGACTAAATATAAAGCATTTCTAAAGTAACTAACAAATTCTATGATAAAAAGGCAACAAGCCCATCTAATTATTTGCTGCATTTATTACTTTATGATGTTGAGGAAATCATATATATATATATGAAAGAATTGTTAATGTTACACTAAATGGCCAAAAAAATAATCAAGAGAGAGGCACACTATAGTATGAAGTCATAGAAGTACAAATAACAATTTCTATCTGGTAACACAGAACAATACAAAGCATCCCATCGCAAACTAAAATTTCCATTCCTTTTAGAAAGAAAGCATATCCTGATCCAAGTTCTTAAAACATGAACAACAAATCAACTCTCAAACACAAAAACCAAAGGAAACAGTTCAAAGCGCACAAAACAGCAACACGACGGTCTTACGGCGAATCTGAGAAAATGAAGTAACATCTTCTGTTGAATCTCCAAACGCATGTAAGAATTTGTTAGATATGTCATCACAATAACTACAAACATTTACTATGTTCTGGCAAAAATATAGAAAAAGAACATTTGTTATACATGTAACTCCAAGATTAGGTAATTGTGCATAATTCTCCTAACTTTTCTTCTCCAAATGTGGGGTTTAGTTCACAAAAAATGGGACGGCCATAAATTGGCTTGTTAATGATGGTTCTCAGATTTTTCATGTATAATATGATTGTCTGAGGCCGCTTCATGTTCATCCATACCCACTATGCTCTGCATTTCATTACATTCTCCTAAAATGCACAATCATAGCTGTTTCAGATTATTCAACTCAAATTGGGAGAGATTGTTGATGGTCATGTGGTGATCCAAGAAAAATGCCTAGGCTTTAGAGAGAATGGACTTCACTTCATCACGAAAAACTTGGCCATTTACAAATTTTAAGCTACGACCACTTTTTTTGAAGGTCATCACAATCTTTTAAATACAATTCTCTAAGCTCCTGTAGATTGAAAATTGAGCTTGGGAGTTCATGTGTGCTAGTGTGTGACAAGTCGAGGGTGTTAAGCAGAGGCACTTGATCAAAAATTGAGGATGGGATTTTCATCAAATTAAGGTTGTTTCCCAGCAATAATTTTCTTAGTTTGGGAAGATTTAGGAACTGTGGAAGATATGTAATCTGAGTGCTAGAAACATCATACACCTCAAGATCCTGGAGTTCCCAACTTTCTTGTGGCAGTGTCTCCAATATCTCACACCCAGCCAAGATCAACGTTTCAAGATTCTCAAGTTTAGCAATTAGTGGAGGCAGTTCCTGCAATTGAGAACAGTGTGCCAAAGACAAAGTTTCAAGTATATGGAGTTCCCAAGTTTCTTGTGGCAATGAGTCCAATCACTTACACCCTTTCAACCACAACTTTTTAATATTCTCAAGTTTAGTAATCTGCGGTGGCAGTTCCAGCAATTGGGAATAGTGCTCCAAGGACAAACTTTCAAGCTTCTAGAGTTTAAATATTGCTTCTGGCAGTGTTTCCAGTAGACAGCCTTCCAAATTCAATTCTTTAAGATGAGGCTATGTATTTACATTTCTCCACAATTTGCACTGCAATTTCTTGGATGTCAATAGATGAATGTAGAAGCTCACTACCAACATTGCTGCAGAAGACCTCCCAAGGCAACAAATGATCCTCTGTCTTGATTGTCAGATCCACATTATTGATCAAATAAGCATTTGATGGTAGTGTAGTTATGACTTATGAACACCATGATATGTTCAGAATTTCCTTTAATTGGCAAAATCGCCTTATGGGAGCCTAGTTTTTTGTCACCATCCCCATCCACCACAAGCACTAAATATCTGCTTCTTCTATAATTCTTTTTCGGTGGCTCTGAACTGGTAGTCTGCTCTAGCCATTTAGCAGGATTTAAGAGCACTATCTCTGTTTCGATCTCATCATCAATCTGATTAAGATCAGTGACTTGGAAATCATCAAATGCTGCACCAATTCGAGAATTCCCTGGTATGTTTCCCGCAACAGTTCGTTTTTCTGCATCATTATATTACTGGTTGAAAACCAAATGTTTTGATTTTGAATATTCTCTGAAGTTAATTTAAGAGTGAGTTGGTGGATGGCAAGATGAGTAGCTAAGAGCAGAATAGGTTGGGGCACTTGTTTGACGCTACCCCCATTTATGATCTCTTTGGGTATAAGGGCTTGTACATATCTCAGTGGGCTTTCAGAGAGAAGATGT